>JACAVU010000006.1:12147968-12717968 GCA_014183005.1 Castanea mollissima
ACGTAACGGCCTGCTCGTTTGCTTCCCTCGTCTTAGGAGGTCGTTTAGACAGCTGAATGTTTTGCACCACCTTCAGGTATGTCTTCCTCGACTTAGATGACTGTGCTGTCGAATTTCCTTCTATAATTAATCTTTTCTCTCCTAGTGGGGGTCGTGATGACTCTTCCACCTTGGCTTTCAGTTTCTCATCTCTCTGGTCTCGTCTAAGGAAGTTCCTTAGCTTCCCTTGTCTAATGAGATTCTCTATCTGCTGCTTCAAATCAAAGCACTCGTCCGTGTCATGCCCGTGGTCTCTATGAAAGCGGCAGTACTTGCTTCTATTGCGCTTGTTAGGATCTTCTTATCTGGCCACTTCAAGGACGGATCATCCTTGATCTGCATAAGAACCTGCTCTAGTGGCATAGTCAGGGGCGTGTATTGCTGATTCCTCACTGAGGAACTTGCCTTCTTAGCATCCTTGTCTTTCCGCTCGTCTACTCGGGCCTTCTTTGGACGAGGTCCTTGATCTGAGTAACGTTGATGGCCTGCTTCCGAGCGTTCTGCTCTCTTTCTCTTCTTGGCTATAATAGCATCCTTAGCATTCATGAAATTCTGGGCTGAATGGACGAGTTCGGCCATAGTCTGTGGTTCCTGCTCGTAGAGCTTATGGATGAACAAGTCAGAATTGACCCCATTATGGAAGGCGGCCAATAATAACTTGTCATCCATTTCATCTACTGTCAAAGCTTCCTTATTAAATCGGGTGATGAAAGACCGCAAACTCTCGTTTCCCCCCTACTCTATGGTTAGCAAACTGGAAGAGGAACGCTTGTGGCGTTGCCTTCCAATGAAGTTATTGACAAACAACTTACTCAACTCTTCAAACGATCCCATTGAGTTTGGGGGTATTTTACTAAACCATACTAGTGCTGGTCCTTTAACTGTGGTAGGGAAGGCTCTGCACATAATCTCGTTTGGGACCCTTCGAAGGTGCAGGGTCATCTTGAAAGTAGCAATGTGGTCACACAGGTTGCGATTTCCATCATACGAATCCAAGGAAGGCATTTTGAATTTCGGAGGTAGGGGATGACTGTTGATGGAAGCCGTGAAAGGGGAGTCCGTTCAGTGAACCATATCATCCACTGGGTTTGCCTGCCTCATGTTCTCCCTCATCTCATCCATGGCTTTTCTCATCTGGTTCATCTCTCTTTCCAAGTGTGGCACTTTTCTTGAAGCGGTACCCCTTGTCTGATTTTTGGACTCGACATTTTCTCCTCTGCCTTCCTGACTCTGGGCTCGTCCCTCCGTGTGCCCATCTTGGCGTTGCCTCCTAAGGTTGATCTCCTTATTCAACTCTTGATTCTGACGGGTCAGTTTTGCCATAGCGGCAACCATGGATTGTATATGTTGAATAGAAGGCGGTTGCATGACATACGCTGACCTGCGATCGCGAATGGGATTACTAGAAGCATCCCTACTCTCCTAGTAGCCTAGGTGGAAGCCCTTGATCTTGTTCGAACCATTCAGCCTTTTGTCTAGGAAAGGCTAATCGTTGACAACAAAAACAGATAGTCGAACAAAAAGAATAGCAAATAAAGTAGTTTTTTCCCATAGACGGCGCCAACTAATGATGCAAAGAAAATCAATAGGTTGGATGCTTCGGACTTTAAAGGACCACTTGCTTTCTTAATGGCTTCAAAAACAAAGAAAAACAATCAAAGGTGACCGGGGTCGCCGGCCAAGAACCCTCCGATGGCAAAGTTAGTTTTCTCTCTATATTTTTGGAGTTCCAACTTTTTGGGAAATGAAAACGTACCTCTTTTCTGGTCTGAAAGGGTGTTTATATAGTGTCCTAGGGACAGTTATTGGGATTGTAACCTCCCCTAGATTTGAGGAGGTGCAAGGGTTCAGGGATAACTTCCACAACCGTTTATTAAGTTGTATTTTCTCATTCAATAGTTATTGGAAGTTATGCGTAGGTTGTGGAGTGGTGAAATGTATTCAGTAATTCCAAGTGTAAATATCTCGTCTAGGGGTCCTCTTATGGACGAACCCTTTCAGGACGGGGATGGGTGCTTTCCTAGGACGAGTGATGGGGTTGCGTTTTCGTCCATGGACGACCATGGGCGTCGGCCTCGTCTTAGTGCTTTCTTCTAGACGGCTGCTGGTGTGGATGATCATAGACGGTCTAGAGTAACCTTTTCTTCATTCCTCATCAAATATAGTTGCACTCTAGGCCTTATCTATAAATTATATCCCAAGACTTTATTGTACATGCAATCCCTTCATAAAATATTTGTAGTAACACAAAGTCATGAATGTAGACTGCCACTTTGTAAATTACTACATCTTAATTCCTTGAGTACCCGGTTTAATCCTTTAAGTTAATCATCATATATTTATGAAATCCAATTCCATAAATATATACTTTAGTAATTCCTTACTAAAGTGGTTAGGCCTAACTCTCTGAATAATCAAACCCATTGAACTTATCTCAAGGGAATATTGTATCTCCGTTAAGAGACTATGAATTCCATCTTGAGAATATATGTTCCATCAACACTAAATGTGGTTGCCCAACATACTGAGGTTTTGACTGTAACTATAGATCTCACTCCTGATATATCAAAGCAACCTACATTTCATGATCAGGTCCATTATCCCTTTAGGATTAAAAGTTCGTGTAAATATAAGTCGTGAGTTTATTATTCATTTAACAGTCGTTAGAAGAATAATAAATCTCACAGCGGTCTAGTTCAATATGTCTTAACTCTTAAGACATATCAACATACCAACTAGAAATCTCCATTTCCATGATCAAGACAAATCATCTTAGTTGATATGTTATAGTCTTCGCAGATGAAATGCCAAATTTCATCATCGACTACGAACTACAATTTTGAGTTTACAAAGTACTTGTGATTTATATCTTCTGTGACTTTTCACATAAATCACATACTATGCATCTCATAGGTTATATGATAATGTCCCAATATTCATGTTACAATTATTTTTAGATAATAATAAAACAACTTTATTAAACACAGCATTAAGTCATACATAATAACATATGTAGCATCATACAATAGGATTTAAGGGCACTAATCCTAACATGTTCTCCCTCATCTCGTCCATGGCTTTCCTCATTTAATCCATCTCCTTCTCTAAGTGTGGTACCCTACATAAAACAGTTCCCCTTGAGTGATTCTTGCTCTCAGTATTTTCTCCTCTATCTTCTTGACTCTGGGCTTGTCCTTCCACACATCCTTCAGGACGTTGTTTCCTTTGACTAATCTCCCTAGTCAACTCTTGGTTCTGACGGGTTAACTCTGCCATGGATTGCTTTTGTTGGATGGAAGGCGATGGCATGATAGGTGTTGACTAGCGATCATAGTTAGGATGACTAGAAGCATTCCCACTCTCTTGGTGGCCTGGACTAGTGGCCATTGATCTTGTCCGAACCATGCAGCGTTTTGTCAAAGAAAGATGATTTGCAAAACGCAAATTTAATCTTTCCCACAAACGGCGCCAACTAATGATGCACAAAAAATCAGTAGGCTGAATGCTCTAGGCTTCAATGGGCTAGTGATTGCTTAGAAGGCCTGAAAAGAAAGAAACACAAGATCAAAGGTGACTAGGGTGAATCGGTCAAGAACCCTTTGATGCTTAAGTTAGTTTTTTTCTCTAGAACTCAAGAATTCCAACTTTTTAGGAGTAGTGAAAACTTACCTTTATTTGATGTGGATGAGTCTTTATATAGTGAATTCTTGGAGCGGTTACTTGTCTAGTAACTTCCCCAATTTTTATGGAAGTTAGAAGGTTCAGATTTAACTTCCATAACTGTTATGGAAGTTAGAATGTTGAATCTTATCCTTTATAACTACCATTGGAAGTTGAGTGCTTAATAGCGATGAACAAGGATTTGGTAACATGTGGTCCGAATTACAAGTTCCCAAGTGTTGGGGGGTCGTCCAGGCACTTTTCTGCATGGATGACCCTCATGTCCATGGACGACCTTCTGAATATAGATGGCCTTCTTATGTTAGGATGACCTTTTTGCTTTGGACAACTCTCATGGATGACCCTTTTGGTCTTGGATGACCCTTCCGGCCTTGGATGACCTTTCTAATATTGGACGATGTTTTCGGTCTTGGACGACCTTTCTAGTCTTAGACGACCCTTCCGGTCTTGGACGACCCTTCCGGTCTTGGATGACCCTTCTGGTTTTGGATAACCCTTCTGATCTTGGACGACCCTTCGGGTCTTGGACAACCTTTCTGGTCTTGGACGACCCTTCTAGTCTTAGACGACCTTTTTGGTATTGGACGACCCTTCCAGTCTTAGATGACCGTTCTAGTCTTGGACGACCGTTCTGGTCTTGGATGACCTTTTTGGTCTTAGACGACCATTCTGGTCTTGGACGACCATTCTAGTCTTGGAAGACCTTTCTAGTCTTGGACGACTCTTCTGGTTTTGGATGACTCTTCTGGTCCTGGATGACTTTCTAGTCCTAGTTTTGGATGACTTTTTAGTTCACTATTAGAAATAACACATGAAGAGATAGGTGAAAGAATGTAATAACAACCTCAATATATATATCAATAAGAGTAAAAGGTTTGCTATCACAATGTAAGAACAATGTATCTAAAATAGAAAGAAAAGAAAAGATAAAAAAAGTCCTCACTACATCCCTCAAAACAAAAAAAGCACTCCCCCTAACAAAAATATCTCCTATAGTAACTCTCCCCCTAAGTACATGACTACTCTCATACCCAAAACTACTTCCCCTTTTTGTCACGAATAACAAAGGGTAAGTCACTGAGAAGCAGTCATCTCCTCATCACCGAAAGAGCTAGAAGCCTCAACATCATCACCATCACCATCACCATCAGAGTCACTACCATCGCCCTCGTCATCAGAAGCCATTAGAGAAGGAGAGGGAGACTCTACAAAGTGACCAAGGCGAGCCTGTCGTTGTGTAATATGACTGACATAGGTGTTCACCTGACACAACTCATCACTAAGAGTGTCAAGGTGAGCATTTATGCGCTGAAGCTGCGCTATGACTGCCTCTAGGGTTACACCACCTGCAGAAGAAGAAGGGGCGGATGAAAATGGAGCGAAAGAAGCCAGAGGAGTCGCCATCTCGGTCCGTGGTTGCTTCGGTCGAAGCTGGGCCTTGCTCCGTCTAACGGTCGCCTCGTCAATGACACATATGACAGAGAAGTGAGGAGACTCGGGATAGGAGACAGACGTATGACAGAGAACCCACGTGATAGCAGAAGGGAAAATAAGCTTATCACGGGTCACCGTATCCTTATAGACATCTATAAGGGAGAGTATGAAGTGAAAGGAAAAGTCTATGGTAAGCCTCTCAAGGAGGGACAACAAAAATTAAGCACGAGGCTCAATAATAGAATTATAGTGAGACAAAGGATGTAAAACAAATGTCATCACCATATTTAGGAACCTCGAACTTTTAGCAAAGGCTGAGCATAAGGTGTTTTGACGTTCACCCCATGATGAAGGTGTCTCATAGAATAGAGACATGAGCTCGTCTTTAGACACAGTCTTAAGATGACGGCAGCCGGGGTAATCAGGATGCACTACCCTTGGAACATGTAGTGCCTAGGATATAAAATCCAGAGTGACTATAATGCTCTACCTTGAACACGAGTGATGAAATGAGGTATATAATAATCAAATCCATGCATATTGGAGTAAAACTTATGTATGATCATGGGGGGACAAGTAATCAGGATTTCACAAAGGGACTCCCAACCCCTACTGTAGATGATAGTGGGAAGGTCAGTATTGAAAAAATTTGAAAGAATGACTTGGTGTTTTGAATGAATGCCGTGTCGAGAAAAGTTCTTCGAAAAGTCCTTACGGGCTTTATCATCACAGAAGCTGACATAAGAGGGGGTAGGATCAATAGAGGAAGAAGATGATGCCCTGGAATGAAGAGGGTTCCGGGACGGAGTAGACTTGTGCTTTGGTGCCATTGCGTAGACTACCCAAAAGAGAGAGAAAGAGACATAGAAAAGTACCAAGCACAGTTAATATCAAAGATAGAAAAAGAATGATACGTATGTATGAAAAATGCATGAACATGTGACATGTAACAATAAACATCATGGGCTCAGCCTAATCCAATCCTACCAGCACACATGATTTCAACATATAGAACTCACATCTATAATGCATGAAACATTGTTAAAATGCAAATAGGATCATCTAAACAAAAACCCATCCCAAAAATTTTACAAAAACTTCATCAATTTTGAAAAACCTCAAAAATTTTCAAAAGCCCCAAAAGTTTAGGTCAAAAAGTATGAAATGCATGATTAATGAGAAAAAAGAGATCATACTAGAGGGAAAAAGCAAGGATTAGGCCGAAATCGAAGTGGGGAAGATGAAGAGTTTGAGTGGTTTGGAAGAGAGATAGAGAGGTTTTCCTGTAGAGATAAATCAGAGAGAAATGAGAGAAAAATTCGCGTTGAGCTATATATAGAAAACACAAAGGTCGATGGATCAAGAGATGTCGAGAAGCTATTGAGCACTAAATCTCGACAGATGAAGTTGTCGAGGTGTTATTAAGAGCTGTCCACAGCAAAGTGACCTTGATGGATCGAGAAGCTATCAAGCATCTATCGAGACAAATTCTTAAAAATTTCGATGGATTGAGATTGCGTTAACTTCTGTCAAGAAAGAAAGATCAAAAGGTTCGACATATAGCTTAGTTTTAGAGAGGTATCGAGAAGTTGTCGAGATGAGCAAAAATAGTTTTTTTCAAAGAAGAGAAAAAAACACAGAATTGAATGCAATCAAGCATGCTACTCAACCAAGGATCCAATCAACATTTTAAGCTCTAAAAAACATCTCTCAAGAAGAAAACTGACAAGCATTAAGATCCACAACACACACACACACACACACACACACAACAAGTCTAACCAATTTTATATTTTAAAAACAAGTGAAGACATTTTAGTAAGCATACATTAACACATGTATTCGTTGTGATGGCCAAATCACATTGTACTTGCACATGTATTAAAAGTAACAAAGAATATTGCATGTTATGTGTGAAAAACATCGCAAGATTGCATAAGTGTCTACATGTTATGACAATTTGAGATATGAGAAAATCAATTCAACTTACACAAAATCATAACTACTTGATGGGGACTATCACCTTCGAGGTACATTCTATAATTCCCACATCTCCTAGAAGACATGCTCGCACACATATAAAGAATTTTAATTTTTTTTCTTTGCATATTTTTTTTAAGCATACCATGCATGGGCATATAAGAGAGAGAAGAAAATACCCAATGATGTTAAGCTTTTGACATTGCACTTTTGCTATATCGAAGCATACAAATGTCATTTCATGATTGGTGGGCAATAGTGGTGAGATAGTTATTTATGCCTTTCTCTTAGAATTTTCTAGTTCTTCCCATCATAAAGAGTGATATGAGTGTTAAGTACAAAAGATTACTTAATCTTACTCATCACAAACACGAGCCATGAAGCTCACTTGCTTAGTTGTGCATTGAGATGTTCATCTAAGCTACAAAAGATACAAAGTTTAGAAAACTTTGTTTCAATGGCCATCCAAGGTACACAAGTACCAATGTACACAAAACACACTTTTTTTTGTATTTTTTTGATTTTTCAATTTTTTTTTATGAAAAAAAATCAAAATAAAGCAAAATTGAAAACAAACAAACAAAAACATGTTAAACAAAGCAAAGCATAAAACTAGATGGACTCAAAACAATAAAGCAAAACACACAAGTCATGCATAGTCAAAAAGAGTGGGAGAGAGAAAAGTGACTAAATCACTTAGAGCCTTTTTCCTTCCACACCTTGAAATAACCTTTCCGCTTAGTGAACCCTTGATCTGGCGGTGAGAGGGAAGAGTTGAAGCCATTCAAGTTTGAAAGTAACATGAGGGCTTTGAGTAGATCTCCAAGAGGAGCAAAAGAGGATGAAAACTGATTCTAGTTTTAAGATGAGATCATATTGTTGCTCTGTTGAGTGGCTAACCACTTATAGCAATTAGATCGAGTATTTCCAATCGCTCCACAGTGATGACAAAGATGCTGCTTCTTATATTTAGACTTTTGATAATTGCTCTTCTTAGCCCTAGGGGTTTTAGTCTATTTCTCATCAAGCTTAGGGGGTGCTCCTAAGATAGATTTGCCCTTGTCTATGTTCTCACTAGCTATAACAGTTTTTACATCATTGTTCTTAGATTCAATATTATTAGCAGGAGAAACAAAAACAGTAGTACTAGTAAAAGCAATACAAGGAGAAGAGCAATCATACCCCAAACCAGTTCGATCAGAAGCATATTTATGAAGGCTAAGCATCTCATCAAGCTTTACATTAGAAGTTCTCTCCAACTGAGCTCTGACTTATTCATCCATCTTCTCAAATTTAGACTTCACTAAGTCCTTTTCTTCATCCACTTTTTCAACAATCCCCTTAGTAGGATTTATAGTGGTAGTGAAGGCATTCAGGATTCCATCATCCTCATTATCCGAATCATCCTCAAGCTCGGTGTTACTCAAGGTAGCAGCAAGGGCCTTGCTTTCCCAATGGTCTTGAGATACATTGGGCACTCTTGTTTCATGTGTCTAAAGCCTTGACACCTAAAACACTTCGGTCTTGATGGAATAGTGTACTGACCACCATTCCTAGCATCCTTCTTCCCTTTATCTTGGCTCTTGAATTGTGAAGAACTAGATTGCTTTCAGTCCTTGTCAAATCCTTTAGCATTAGCATTTTTCATAAACTTTTTGAACTGCCTCATGATGTAGAATTTCATTTTAAAAATCTTCATCGTCAGAAGACTCATCCATGCCACTGCTTTTGGCTTTCAGTGCCATGCTCTTACCCTTACTTGATTTCCCAATCCTTGTCAAACCCAACTCATAGGTCTGTAGATTGCCAACCAACTCTGTCATAGGTATTTTGTCAATGTCCTTTGATATCTCAATTGCGGTGATCTTGGCATGAAATCTCTCAGGTAGAGATATGAGCACCTTTCTAACAATCTTGGGTTCGGGAATGGTTTCCCCAAGATTAAAGGCTGAGGTTCACTATGTCCTTGAGCTTGGCATAGAACTCATCGAACGACTTATCCTCCTCCGTCTTAATCTCTTCAAAGCTTGTGGTAAGCCTCTGAAGCTTTGATTCCTTGACAGCCTTAGTTCCTTCATAGGTTGTTTGGAGGATAGTTCATGCTTCCTTTGTAGTTTCAGTAGAGGATATCTTCTTGAACTCCCCATTTGTGACCGTACTGAACAAAGCATTCAATGCTTTGCTGTTGAAATTAGCCGCTTTGATCTTTGCATCATCCCAGTTAGCTGACGCTTCCTTAGGCTTGGTCTAGCCTATCTCCACAGCTTGCCACACTTTTTCATCGAATGACTGTAAGAAAGCTCTCATTTGTACTTTCTAGTATGCATAGTTAGTGCCATCAAATAAAGGAGGTATAATAATAGATTGTCATTTATCCATAACAACAGGGGTCAATGTTAGGATGTGTGCCCTTAAATCCTATTGTATGATGCTATGTACGACATTATGTATGACTCAATGTTGTGATTAATAAAGTTGTTTTATTATTATCTAAAAATATTGGTAACATGAATATTGAGACATTATCACATAGTTCATGAGATGCATAGTATGTGATCTATGTGATTTGATCATAGAAGATATAGATCACAAGTTCTTTGTAAACTCAGAATTTTAGTTCGTAGTCGGTGAAGACTATAACATATCAACTAAGATGATTTGTCTTGATCATGGAAATGGAGCTTTCTAGTTGGTATGTTGATATGTTTTAAGAGTTAAGACATGTTGAACTGTACCATTGTGAGATTTATTATTCTCCTAACGACTATCAAATGAATAATAAATCTCACGACTTATATTTAAATGAACTCTTAATCTTGAGAGAATAATGGACTTGATCATGAGGCGTAGGTTATTTTGATATTTCAGGAGTAAGATCTAAAGTCAATGATAAAAACCTCAGTATGTTGGGCAACTACATTTAGTGTTGATGAAACATATATTCTCAAGATGGAATTCATAGTCTCTTAACGAAGATATTAAATATTCACTTGAGATAAGTTTAATGGGTTTGATTATTTAGAGTGTTAGGCCTAACCACTTTAGTAAGGAGTTACTAAAGTATATATTTATGAAATTAGATTTCATAAATATATAATGAATAACATTAAAGGATTAAATCAGGTACTCAAGGAATTAAGATGTAGTAATTTACAAAATGGCAGTCTACATTCATGACTTTGTATTACTATGAATATTTTATGAAGGAGTTGCATGTACAATAAAGTCTTCGGATATAATTTATAAATAAGACCTAGAGTGCAACTATATTTATATAGTGGTATTAAATATAGTTAATGGTAACTTTGGACTGGTCAAGAGTTGATAGAAAAGCTCAAGGCTCATTGGAGCTAGTGTCTCATTGGTCCCTTTTGGTCCTACTCCAAGCCACACACTTAAGCCCAATTGGAAAGGTTCAAAAGGTTAGCCCAATTAGATAATCTGTTAGATATAAAGGGAGAAACATATAGAAATTTATGTGATAGACACTATTGTAAAATGGTGTGTATGTGTTAGCGTTAGTCACTCTATTATTCTCCTTTGGAAACTAATTGAGAGACCACACTTCTTGGGCGTAAAGTAGAATTTGAGTGAAGATTAAAAGTGTTTCCATGTGCTTCTGATCTTTTGTTTTGAATTTCTCTGCACCAAGGTACACTCTTTTGTTCTTGAATTTTAAAATTTACATAGTACATGTTAACAATTGCGAATGAAGTAGATTCATTAATTTTTTGTTGCATATGTTTTGTATGCGATACAAACATTTATTTATCCAACAATTGGTATCAGTGCGGTCTTCAATTTCCAATTTGCATAACATGTTTTGTGAGTTTTGGAATTAGAAACAATAATTTCATGTTGTTAGAAGATTATGCAATTAATTTTCTGCATGGTTGTTGAAATTATTGTTTGATAAAAACTAATATTGATGTTATAATGTTGTTTAAGTTTGAGTTTAAGTATGTTAAATTGAGCTTTAAGGCTTTAGCATCAATGGAATTCAGTTTTGATGTCATTTTTTGTTAATTTTGATCATATGATGGTTGTTTGTTCATGAAAAACCATTGAAAACTGCCTTGGAAAAATTCTGAAAAATTTAAATTTCACGTGTTTCGATCGATTGAAAATTACCTTCGATTGATCGAGTGAAATAGTGGCCAATCTGTTTGATTTGATTGATACCCGATTGCTAGTCTATCAATCGAATTTTATTTTTTGATCGATCAAGTACCAATCGAGTCAGGCAGATTGTCAGGTATGAATTTTTCAATTTTTTCGATCGATCGAAAGAAGGATAATTCTGAATTTTTCTAAGTGTTTTCAAGTTTTAAAAGTGCAAGGCTGTGTGTGTTTAGATTACACATAATTTCTAAATAAAAACCTTTAATTTAAAATCTAGTGGGAGAGAGTTACAAGGGTTGGATCTTAGGACTCCATTATCGATTCATAGTAGTGTGGGGTAAGCACCTTGTCTTGGCGTATATGCCTCGCAATCCCAAAGGAGGGTGTTTACTTCATAGTACTACAAGATTGAACTAACCCGTTTAAAGTAGTGTGGACAAGCACCTCATCTTGGCGTATATGCATCGTGATCCCAAAGGAGGGTATTTTGTCCCATGGTACTACAAGTTTAAACACTAAAAAGGAAGATGAAATGTGGCTACACATGATTCTAGATAATGGTGTACACTAGATTAAGTGTAATGTTAACCTCCTAAAGGAGCTATGTCATTATTACTTAGAGGCTAAAGGTAATACAACATATTATTAGTGTTTGATAAGAGTTATCATGATAGCACTAATAATGAGAATAGTTCTCAATCAATAATTGTATTTATAATAAACTTGCTACCAAGGAATTATAGACATGGGATTCGGTTGTCGTTGCATATATTATATTGTGGTTTTATTAAGGTTCCATACTATATGCTTTTATGCTAAATTGATAATGTCCGGTTTACTTATTATATTCATGTTTGTTATTTTCAGATTTAAACATGGCATCATGCCCACTTGTTGCTATTCTTAATCAAAACAAACTGACTGGATCCAACTATGTTGACTGAAAAAGAAATTTGGTCATTGTTCTTATAGCTAAAGAGCACAAATATGTGCTTACTCAATCATGTCCTAGCTTTCCATCATTAGATGCTCCTTTTTGAGGAAAAATAACGATATGATCATTGGCAAAAATCAAATGAGATGGCCAAGTGCTATATCCTAGCATTTATTTCAAATGTTCCACAGCATCAAATGCAAGATGTAGAACTAGCATCAAACATTATGCTAAGTCTGAAGGAGATGTTTGGTGAGCAAGGCCGTTTTGCAAGGCAAGAAACTATAAGGCAGATTTATAATACCATAATGGCTAAAGGTACTTTAGTGAGGGAGCATTGTCTTAGGATGATTTTTAACCTGAATATATTGGAAGTTTTAGGTGTCGATATTAATGGAGAATCCCAAGTGGATATGATATTCAAGGAATTCAGACTTAATTATAATATGAACAAAAATGTTTATTCATTGTCTGAATTAATGAATGAGTTGGTGGCGGCAGAAGGTATCCTTGGTACTTCTAGTGTTGAAGCCAATATAGGCGAAGCTTCTACTTCTTAACCTAAGTTGAAAAGCAAGGGTAAGAAGAAGAAAAGGAAGAAGGACTTTGAAAGCTCGAATTTGTGTTAAAACACAAGAGCTTATTTAGACCCCAAATTAAAAATACGGCTTATTGATTTTACTCTAACTTATCTAAGTGTGGAAACAAGAGTAAATGTGAGCGAAAAAAAAATAAAACTACTCTAAGCCATATTCAACAAATCATAGCAGTAAAATGAAAGCTAAAAGAGAAGGGAAGAGAGATGCAAACACAAGATAACTCACTGATGTGTTATCGAAGAGGAAACCTCAGAACTTAGCGAAAAACCTCTTCGTTTCCCTCCAAGCGGTAAATCGATCCACTAGACAATAAGTTGGGATACACGAATAGCAAAAGACCTTCCAAGCCTAGTTTACCCAATGCACCTAAGCCCTCCAAGCTCCTACTCCAACAAGGCTTCTCGGAATTGTGTCTTGTCTAGCTTTCCAGATCCCGCAATGCACCCGATTTCATCCGCCAAAACTTGGCTTCTTCCAATGCTTCCCAGCAGCACCAAAAACTCACTAGACACTTAGTATGGGTGTGGTTAGTAATTGGGCTATCAACCTCTCAACGATTTAGAAATGGAGACGTAGGTGTAGAGGAAAACCACAATGGATGGTGTATAGAATTGTGGGTATGACAATCTCACACTCTCAAGGGTTGAGGCTAGGGTTTTCTCTTCTAAAAAGCTTTCTACTCAATATGTGGGTAATGATGGTATATATAGTGTGTATGAGGATGTAGTAGAGTAGATATGACAAAATATCAAAACAGACTATTTCGCGGGTATCTCGCGGGAAGGCCTTACCCGCAAGACACTCACGAAAACTAGCTGTCACCATCTGTCATGACTCTTCGTATTCCAATCATGTGCAAGGCACATGCATCACTTCACGGGATGCTTAGTCACTAGATATCCGTGAGAAATCTTCTGTCTTTAAATGCTTGAGTCTTCACACACTCTCTCTCTATCACACAACCCTTACAATAAAATCCCACATAAAGTACAGGGTATAAAAGATTGAACAAAATTACAATTAAATTTGGCACGGAATTAAAGCCAACACAAAACAGTTGTATATCAGAACTTTACAATCTTCCCCTTTGGCTATTTCATGACAAAACACCTTATAACAGACTCTAGACTTAATGTGAGTTTGGGAACAGTGGCAAAACTCACTCACACTTAATCTAGAAGCTGTGAAGCACTTGCACGAATACACCTGTATCCTGAAACACTCGCACACAAACAAAACTTTCATTAAGCTTATGACAAGTTGAATACAAGGTACGTATATGAGCAAGTATAATGCGATCAAGATAAACAACAAGATATAAGCAATGAAGCATAACTTGATTATACAAGAATAGTCATTACGGAATGACTACAATGATCATTTAACTAGTAACGATCATCCAGACACACAATGCAGTTAAGTGCAAAGCAAGAATCAATTGCATGTCCAAAGCACTCAACCAATGCAAAATACCAAAGTATTTGCATTAAGGATACACAATCCAACAAAGGCACAAGAGTGTAGTACTTAAGATAATCTATAAGTACAAAAAAATGCTGCAAAGCAATGATATAAACACAAAGTATTGAATATAAAACTGAATTTAAATCAAAGTACTCAAAGCTTTTAAAAGACAAGCAATGTAAATAAAGAGTTTTAGACTATGGCATAAGCAAGTAAACAACTAAACCACAAAAAGAGTTAACCAAAAGTCTAAAAAGTGCATGTGCTACACTATGTTCCACTCTATGCTTTATGTATCTCCCTCAAAATGTGCTACTCCCCCTCAAAAGTTTCTCCCCCTTTTTGACCGGAATGGCCAAAGAAGCTAGAACTGATTGGATTCGGAGTCGGATCCTTGAGCCATTGACATATCCTCGATCTATGATGATAAGGTAGTGATTTGACCTTGGAGGTAAGAAAATTGCTCCGCGGTATGATGCACATGAGACTCAAGCATGGCATATATCTGATCTACTGTTGCAAGAAGGCGATCAAGACGATCGGATCCTCGTGTAGGTGTTGAAGAGGATGGCTGTGCTAAAGTCTCTGGGGCAGAAGTGAAGTGATCAATCTCATCCTCTGTGTCACCACCTTCTTCTTGAACAGCAGCCCTTGGAATTTGAGAACTGCTGGTCTTTGATCATTTGATATGAGCTGTGCTTTGAATCACTGTATGACCACCAATAGGATAGTCCCTCTGAACCACAATGAGACTACTTGAAAGTTTGAGCCTTGTTTTTGCAATTAGGCCCATTATAATTGAGGGGAATGACAAAACTGTTCTGGAGTTTTGTTTCTTCAATCTCTTTGAGGGTGAAGAGATCGAACAAGAAGATGGTCCTTGGCTTGGACAGTGTTGTCAAGTTGGTGACGGGGTATAAGTTGTTGATCATCACCTGACCAAGGGTTCTCATCTCTAGACTGAATTGGATTGTGTTCATGGTGGTTTTCTTAGAAGTACTGCCAAGTATCCTTACCATCTCCTCAGTAGATTCCAATATTTCGTCATATTGCATCGTGGTTGGTCGAGATGGAGGACGAACTTCTAAGATTCCTGAATGCTGTACCTAGTGATGACAAATTCTTTGTGTCATGCCTAGTAGTTTATATGATCCCCTTCAACACTAGCATTGGAGAAAAACTCTTTGATAATCTCTAAGTACACTACTCCACTTGGATTCAGCAGTTTTGTCCATGTCCTTTCCTTGAACACTTTAGGTATGAAAATGTCCGCAAGAGTTTCAAACTGCGCAACCCATTCCATGACAATAGTTGCTCCTTTGTAGAAGTCATTGTACTTCATGTCTGTCTCAATAGACTTGAAGTTGTCAGAATCTGTGCGAGTATGCTTGGAGGATAGTTTCTTAGCAGCATACTTGGTGGGAGACATCTGCCAAACAGATATAAAGCACAAAAAGAAAAACAAAAACACAAAACAGACCACAAACACTTGATTAGATTCAAGTTAGTCCAAACAAAAGTGAAATAGCTTAAAACAAAATATAATAAACTCAAAACAACATGTTATAAGCATTGAAACATCTAAACATAAACACAATGCATGAAAAAAATGACTATGTATGTGTGTGCATCTGCTGATGCATGTATGTGCAGCAGATGATGCATAGTGTGTGCAGCAGATGATGCATAGTGTGTGCCTAGGTGATGCATGGCATGGTATTGTAAGGCACAAAATGGGAAAAGTGTGTAAAACACACGCCCAATGATCAAAACATGTCAAGCATGGTTAATCAAGGGTAATCCCAAGCATTGGAACTCATTTGAGTCCAAAACAACACAAAAATGTCATTTAAACATTTTGTCAAACACCTAACATGCAACACAGTTCTACATGAATGAACAATGCATTAACATAAAGAAATCTACCTAAATACATGCTTAGAATGCCACATGGGGCCAACACAGACACAAACACAGCAAATGGGACTCACCCCAAACAAAAATTTGAAAAAAGTTTGCTTAAAAATCATGAACCCAACTCTTGTTTCGAAAATCCCCAAAATTTGTAACCCTAAGAAATTTTCTGCATAATCTAAGACAAAAATGAAAAGAATGTTTAGAAAAAACATACCTTGAAGAGATTTTTCTTGAAAAAGTTGGGGTTTGAGTGAAAGAGAGTTTTGGGTTGAGAGGGGTTTGAGAGAGGCAAAGTGAGGGAAAAGAGTAATTCAAAAAAAATGTCACAACTGCTACATAAAAATTGAAAACACACGTTTTTCGTGGGTTAGAGAGTCGCGAGATTAGTCGTGAGATTAGTTGTGAGACACATAAAAGCTTTCGCGAGAAGCTTTTAGTCGTGACACAGTCGCGAGACAATCACGAAAGTCTCTGTATGAAATAGAAAAAAAAAATTCCAGTTTTTGCCTAAAACCATTTCGCAAGTAGAGTTTATTCGCGAAATACTCGTAAGGCAGTAGCGATACTCTTTAGATGAAAATGTGACCTTTTACTTTCCTTTAACCACTTTTCGCGGGAAGCTCTAAGTCGCGAGCTACTTGCGAAAATGCCTCTGAACCAGTTTTTGAATAAGAACACAAAAATGCATTTTGAACAAAAACTTAAAGCACGAAAGTATAAAAACACTTTCAAAACATATAAAATACTCAAAAATCTTTTTGGGTTTGATTGGAAAGAAATTGAGTATACACATCACATTTGATCATGTACAATCACACAAATGAAATAAGCATTCATTGAACAAAGACTTGTGTGTTGTGTGTGAGTATCAAAAGTGGAATAGTCCTTAGTCTAGAGTGAAGCTTTAATGATCAATTCAATCAAGTCATACACAACAAGTACTAAGTTAAGTGGACTGTCTCAATTATAGAAATGAACATATATGATTTCCCACAAGAATGATTACAAAACTTTGAAGCTTTTGATTTGGCTTCTTTATAAAACATAACATATGATCATTTTTGAACAAAGTACATCTCATTTTGAGATTAATGCCTGAACTTTTGATATTTCAACTTTGTAACAGAGTAAGCCTTTGGCTTTTTGAGGCACCATACGTTTCAATACTTGTCACTTTCCCTCTTTCCTAGTCAAATACTAGTATGTGCGACGGCTTTTGCAGCTCAATATCTCTTTTTGAGATTTGACATTTGATGAGCTCTTTAAGCAAAAACATAAAAGCATGGGAAAAGATATAGGCACAAGTCTATGCATGTATCAAGACCAACAAGACTATTGACTAATCATTTATGACAAGCTTGAAGATCGATTTACAATAATCACACATAGATTTCAAGATTTTTCCCACAAAGATAGATGTGCATACAAAACAAGCTAAGCTCGTAAGTGCACTACGCCATTAGTACGAGAGTACTAGGCCAAACTCACATGTGATATATATAACACAAGCGATCAAACTTGTTAAAGATTTTTCAATTTTTATAAGTTTTTGAATTTTCCAACATACTAAAAAACATAACACAAAAAGTAAGATCAACAAAAACGACAGCCAGCAAAAGAGACATGCTACAAATCAGAAGCAATGACACAAGAAGATTTTGCATGACATGATGCATAAACCTATGACCCTAAACATTGAAAGAATTAAAACATGGTCATAGAAAATAATTATGGACGGGTACCCTTCTTCACCCACACTTTTTGAGTGTTTTGGGTGAGAGCCTTGGATAGAGGTGCATGACCAACATAGCTTTCCAACCTCAAAGTGAAGTTAGCAAGGCATAAAGAGATGTTCTTCAGCATTTCCATGACGTCTCCAATGAGATGTCCTTCATTTTCTCCCTTGGATTGTGTTCCCTTTGGTTTCTTCTTTGAACTTTCTTGGCCACGCATGGAATCAGCTTTCTTAAGTGCATGTAGCTTGAAACAGTTGGCTCTTGTGTGCCCCTGAATGCCACAATGATGACACACATGCTTCATTTGAGGCCCCTTCTGATTTTTGGGTAATGACTTCCCTTTATCTTTTGGTCTTACACCAATGGTTCTTTTCTCAGCAGCAGGGGTCTCAGTCTCAGGCATCATTTCTTTAAGTTTCTTAACACTCTTGGCTGATACGAACCTTACTTCCTTCTTTGGTTATCTGCTGGAGCTTCCTTCTGGGTATAGCCAAAACCGGTCTTGTCATGTGAAGATTTTTGTGACGACAACACACTGTCAAGTTTCTTGGTGGAGATACGCTCAACCTTGACATTGGCTTGGATTATGTCAAGCTCTAGAAACTTGATCTTAGAGTAAGCTTCAACTAGCTCTCCCTTGAGTCCTTCTACTTCACATTTTTCCTCTTTAAGTTGCATAAGAGTACACATGCTCTTCTTCAATCTTCTTCATCTTTCTCACAGCATGATTCGCAACCTTCGCATATTTTCCACAGTCTTCTAGCAAAGGATCATATGCTTCTTGAAGATTGCTCTCTCCTTCATTTTGGCATATATCTTCATCTTCCAATTCTTCAACTTCCTCACCCTCGGAATGCTCACCAAGTTCATTTACCAAATTGCTCAAATCATCCTTAGATTCGACCGAGGTAATTGTCATGAAGTCCTATAGTTCCCGTCACTATCACACTCTTCTTCCGTGTTTGAATTTGAGCTTTTAGAGTCGCTAAGAAGAGTAGTGGCAAATACCTTATCCTTCCCTCTCAAGTAGTTGGGACATTCTTTCTTGATGTGTTCATGACCGTTGCATTCAAAGCACATAACTCTTTGGGGGGATTGAGAGTCCTTCCCATCTTTCTTCTTGAACTCCTTTCTACCACCTTTGGTTGATGAGAACTTTCCTTTGCTAAAGGACTTCCCACTGTTCTTCATCTTCAGAAATTTTTAGAAGTTCTTTGCAAGGAATGCTACTTCTTTCTCCACATCGTCTTCTTCGGAAGAGTCGTCCATCCTCTCATTGATGGTTTTGAGTGCAAGCGATTTGCTTGGCTTGTGAGAAGGCAGTCCATGTTCATATGTTTGGAGAGATCCAATAAGCTCTTGAATTTTAATTTCATCTAAATCTTTGCTTTCTTCTATAGCAGTAACCTTCGCACGATAACTCTCTGGTAAGGACCTCAAGATCTTTCTCACCACCTTAGCATCCTCAATCTTTTCACCGAGATTGAGCTTGGCAATCATGATTTCGTTGAGCTTCCCATAGAATGAATCAAATGACTCATTGTCATTCATCTTAAGCTTTTCAAATCGAGTGGTAAGCATTTGAAGTTTTGTGTCCTTGACCTTCTTGGCACCTTCGTAGGTAGTCTCAAGAATCGTCCAAGCTTCGTTAGCGGTCTTCACATGCGATATCCTATGGAATTCATCGGTAGACACACTACAAAATATAGCGTTAATTGCTTTGCTATTGGCTGTTGTGGGTCTAGCATACCCATTCTCAACGGAATCCCATATGGACTCATCTATAGAACAAAGAATGGTGGAGCATTAAGAGATTATGACCAATCCATCACAAAAAGGGTCTTGGATCGCACTTAGGTAATGAAACCACAATAAGTGCACCCACTCTGATACCAATTGAAAGCTCGGATTTGTGTTAAAACAAAAGAGCTTGTTTAGACCCCAAATTAAAAATACGGCTTGATTGATTTTACTTTAACTTATCCAAGTGCGGAAACAAGAGTAAATGCGAGTGAAAAAATAATAAATCTACTCTAAGCCATATTAAACAAATCACAACAGTAAAATGAAAGCTAAAAGAGTAAGGAAGAGAGATGCAAACACAAGATAACATGCCGATGTGTTATCAAAGAGGAAACCGAAGAACTCGGCGAAAAACCTCTCCGCCGCCCTCCAAGCGATAAATCGATCCACTAGACAATACGTTGGGATACACGAATAGCAAAAGACCTTCCAAGCCTAGTCTACCCAATGCACCTAAGCCCTCCAAGGTCCTACTCCAACAAGGCTTCTCGGAACCATGTCTTGTCTAGCTTTCTGGATCCTACAATGTGCCCGATTGCATCCACCAAAGCTTGGCTTCTTCCAATACTTCCCAATAGCACCAAAAACTCTCTAGACACTCAGTATGGGTGTGGTAAGTGTTTGCGCTATCATGTTAGGATTAGTGCTCTTAAATCCTATTGTATGATGCTATGTATGATATTTTGTATGACATTGTGTATGACTTAATATTGAGATTAATAAAGTTGTTTTATTATTATCTAAAATAATGGTAACATAAATATTGGTACATTATCATATAGTCCATGAGATGCATAGTATGTGATTTATGTGAAAAGTCACAGAAGATATAAATCACGAGTTCTTTGTAAACTCAGAATTTTAGTTCGTAGTCGGTGATGAAATTGAGCATTTCATCTGTGAAGACTATAACACATCAACAAAGAGTTAGGCCTAACCACTTTGGTAAGAAATTACTAAAGTATATATTTATGAAATTGGATTTCATAAATATATAATGAATAATTTTAAAGGATTAAACCGGGTACTCAAGGATAAGATGTAGTAATTTACAAAGTGGCAGTCTACGTTTATGACTTTGTATTATTACGAATATTTTATGAAGGGGTTGCATGTATAATAAAGTCTTGGATATAATTTATTAATAAGGCCTAGAGTGCAATTGTATTTATATAGTGGTATTAAATATAATTAATGGTAACTTTGGACTTGTCAAGAGTTGACGGAAAAGCGCAAGACCTATTGGCGCTAGTGTCTTATTGGTCCCTTTTGGTCCCACTCCAAGCCACACACTAAAGCCCAATTGGAAAGGCCTAATTAGATAATCAGTTAGTTATAAAGGAAGAAACATATATAATTTTTTATTAAGAAAAAGAATTAGAGAGAGACATCATTGTGAAATGGCGTGTATGTCAGAGTGAGACACACTTTCATTCTCCCTTTGAAACTGATTGAGAGACCACACATCTTGGACGTAAAATGGAATTGGAGTGAAGATTAAAAGTGTTCTCAAGTGATTCTAATTTTTGTTTTGAATTTCTCCACATCAAGGTACGCTATTTTGTTCTTAAATTCTGAAATTTACATAGTGCATGTTGACAACCATGAATGAAATAGATTCTTGTTTGTTACTTCCGCTATGTATTTTGTATGAGATACAAAACCAGATTTTTTCCTTCACTTAGGATTTTTGGATGGGCATATTAGTGTCATGTCTTGTTTTTTATTTATTTATTTAATTTTTAAAATTTGATAGGCCAAAAATGTATTGACCCCTTGTGATGAATTAACCAATTAATTAGCCAAGTGAAGTAATTTGTTTCAATTACATGCAATGAGCATAGTAGCACAAACAAATTACCAAATAACTAATTGCAACGGAAATTAAATTGACACGATGATTTGTTTACGAATGGGAAAAACCTATACGGCAAAAACGCCACCGGGTGATTTTAAGGTCACCATTCCCGACAATCCACTATTATCAAAACAAGTGGTTACAAGTAAAGGAATCCAGTACCTTATACCAACCTACAGTTGAACCCTTACCCCAATACCCAATTGGACTTGTTCTGTAGTGACAATATCTCCTTGTATTGCACGACTACCAGTACGTGACTAATCAATTTCGCGGATCCCAGTACGCGACTTCAATCACCAACTTGAGAAGGATGTTGGCTGGAAAGTTCTTCTGCTCTTCAACAGATGACGATCGTGAAGTTGCTTGGTCATAAAACCCTATGGTGTACAAACACAACAGCTTCTTCAAGAACTAGGGCAAACTAGGTTTCTGGTCACACTTGTGGAATTATACTCTTGTGCAATTGTGCTCTTAGCTGTGTAACCAGATACAACCCTTAAAATAATCCTTACATATGTTTAGAGTTATGAGAAAAGAAAGCCCAAACACATAATCACAGGTTTGGTGAAAAACAGTTCATAAAAACTGAGTTTCATAAACCTCAACAGATACCTTAGTTGTCGAGTTGTTGTTGAGCCATGGGCTAGAACAACTCTTTAAATCTCGATAGATGCTAGCTGTTGAGCTAGCTATCGAGCTGTACTGAGCAACACTTTTCACACTTGAATCTTGGACAGACTTGCATGGCTTCAATACTTGGACTTGAACTCTTGTTCTTTGAAGTATTAGACACATCCTAGATCTACCCAATTACAAGTAAAGTTCGTTTTGTCAAAGGATTAGCCAATTACATAAAATGTTGACATATGTTCCTAACATCCAATCACATATGTCCTAACAATTTCCCCCTTTGGGAATCCGTGACAAAACCATAACAACTAATGAACATATGAGAGGAGTCATAAACTACTTAACTCATACTCACTTGTTAAGTATAATAAAATCTATCCTAGCACAACTCTTGAAAAACTTTGCAAAAAGAGAGTTCATGGCAGGTAGACTTTAACAACCTGTATTTCTGAAACACTTAAACAAAACTCATCAAGGCATCTTTATGTGAAACAGAAATAATAGATTGCATACAAAATATAAGAAACATGTGCATAAAGAGAGAAAAGAAAGAACACATGTAAGGGTAGGTGAAAAACATACATCAACATATAGATAAAGCAAATATAAGTACAATGTATGTCAAATGGTATCAAGACCTAAGGGACAAGAATAATGTAACTGAAAAAGAAAGAAAATAAAAAGATACATCAAAATCCTCACTACATCCCTCAAAATCAACACTCCCCCTAACAAAAATCCTCCTATACTAACTCTCCCCCTAACAATGACTACTCTCATGACCAAAACTACTCCCCCTTTTTGTCACGAGTGACAAAGGGTAAGAGTGTCAAGTAGACATCTCATCAGCATTGGAAGAGCTACCATCATCCTCATCACCACCAGACGCATCAACATCACCATCATCATCCTCATCCGCAGAAGCCTTTAGAGTAGGAGGAGGTGAAGAAATGAAGCCACCTATGACTGCTTGCCGTCGTTCAATATGACCAACAGGGTGTTCACCTGACACAACTCATCACTAAGTGAGTCAAGGCGAGCATCCATGCGCACAAGCTGTGCCATGATTTCCTCGAGAGTCACATTACTCGTAGAAAAAGAGGGAGCGGATGTAGATGGCGCTGTAGGAGCTGGAGGAACCGTCGATCCAGACCGCCTCAAACATAGTTGTGCCTTGCTTCGTTTAACGGTAGCGGTGTCTATGACACAAGAGACATGGAAGTGGTTGAAAATAGGAGAGGGAACAGAGAAGTGGTGTAAGATCCTCGTGATAGCAGAAAGGAAAATGAGCTTATCACGGGCCGCCGTATCCTTTTACACATCTATGATGGAAATGATAAAATGAGAGGGAAAATCAATGATAAGATGCTCAATGAGGGACAAAAAAAATTGAGCATGAGGCTCTATAATAGAGTTATAGTGAGAAAGAGGATGTAAAACAAATGTCATAACCATGTTAATAAACCTAGGACCTTTAGCAAAAGGAGAGCAAGAAGTGAACTGACGATTACCCCACTCGAAAGGTCGCTCACAAAAAGTGGAAATAAACTCGTCTTTAGACACAGTCTTAAGACACTCACAACCAGGGTAGTTAGGATGCGTTACCCTAGAGACATGGAGAACGTCAGCCACAAGAGCCGAAGTGACCACAATGCACGTACCTCGAACGCGAGTAGAAAATTGAGGTAATGAAGAATCTAATCCATGCAGTTAGAGTAGAACTCCTGGATCAACACGGATGGACATGTGACCGGGATGTCACATAGTGACTCCCAAGCCCTATTGTGAATGACAGTGGGTAGGTCAGTGTTAGAGAAGTCTGGCAGAATGACGTGGCATTCTAAATGAATGCATCGTCTAGAGAAGTTCTTAAAGAAGTCCGATTTTTCCTTCTCATCACGGAATCGTAGGGAGTAGAATCGGAAGAAGAAGATGCCTCGAAATGAAGAGGGTTCTGAGACAGAACAGACTTATGTTTAGGTGCCATTGAAGCAGACTAATGTAAATAGAAGAGAGAAAGGGAGAAAGAAACACTCAGAAAAGTCCTAAGCAGTTCAAATATATCAAAATATATTGAAAAGAAAAAAGGTATGCATAGGAATGCATGAGCATGTGACATGCAATAGAAAATACATCATAGACTTAGTCCAATCCAATCCTACCAGCACACAATCAGTTAACACAAATAGCACACATCCAAAATGCATGATAATGTAGTTATAATGCAAATAAGATGCAATGCATGAAGTTTTAAGATCAAAACTACAAAACCCATCCCAAAAATTTGGCAAAAACCTCTTTGATTTTGAAAAACCCCAAAATTTTCAAAAATCCCAAAATCTTAGGTTAAAAAAAATGAAATGCATGAATATGAGGGATTAGGACACTTACCAAGTGTAGAAAAACTCGATTAAGGCAAAACAATCTTAGGGAAAGAGGTTTGAAGTGAGTGAGAAAGGTTTGGAAGGTGAAAAGGTTGAGAGAGATCGAGAGAAATCAAGAGAAGTGAGGTCTGAATCACGATTGCTCCTTATATAGCCCTTTAGTAATTCTCGACAGATCGAAAGGTGTTGAGAGGTGTCAAGCTTTAAAGGGTTCGACAGATGCAGCTATCGAGTAGGTGTCCATAGCAAAGACAAGCTCGATCGATCGAGGAGCTATCGAGAAGGTGTTGAGGAGACATAAACTTTCGTGATGGATCGAGGAGCTATTGAGAAGGTGTTGAGATTGCAATAAGAAAAAGGTGAAAACCTTGATAGATAAGCCACGTGTCGAGAGGTGTCGATGAGCTATCGAGATTGCTTTAAAACCATTTTTTCAAAAAGAGAAAAACACAGACATGAATGTAATTAAGAATGCAACTCAACCAAAGATCTAAACAACATTTTGATCTCTTAAAATCATCTCTCAACAAAAAAAATGTCATGCATTTTGATCCAAAACACACACATACACACTAAACAAGTCTATCCAATGTTATATTTCAAAAACAAGTCAAGACAGTTTAGTGAGCATACATTAACACATTGAAACCTTGTGATGGCCAAATCACATTGTACCTGCACATGTATCAAAAATAGCAAAGAATATTGCGTGTTGTGTGTGAAAATATCGCAAGATTGCATAAGTGTCTCTATGTTCTAACAATTTGAGGTATGAGTAAATCAATTTAACTCATACACGATCATAACTGTTTGATGGGGACTATCACCTTCGAGGTACATCCTATAACTCCCACATCTCCTAGAATACACGCTTGCAATCATGTTTTAAAGCATTTTGTTCTTTTTGCTTTTACTTTCTTTGCATATTTTTTATTATTATTAAGCATATCATGCATAGGCATATAAGAGATAGAAAAGAAATACCCAATTATGTTAAGCTTTTTAACATTGCACTTTTGCTATGCCAAAACATACAGATGTCATTGACATTGAACTTTTGCTATGCCGAAGTATGCAGATGTCATTTCATGATTGGCGGGTAATAGTGGTGAGATGGTTATTTATGCCTTTCTCTTAGTATTTTCTAATCCTTCCCATCAAAAAAAGTGATACGAGTGTTAAGTACAAGAGATCACTTAACCTTATTCATCACAAACAAAGAGCCATAAAGCTCACATGCTTAGCTGTGCATCGAGATGCTCATCTAAGCTACAAGAGATAAAATTTTATAGAATTTTGTTTTAATGACCATTTTAAGGTTCACAAGAACCAATGTACACATACACACATTGTTTTTGTATTTTTTAATTTTTCAATTCTTTTTATTTAATGAAAAACAAAACAAAGCAAAAATTGAAAAATAACCAAACAAAAACATGCTAAAAAAAACAAAGCAATGCATAAAACTAGACTGACTCAGAACTTAAAAACACACAAGAAATGCACACAAAAAGAGAAAAAGTGATAGAATCACTTGGAGCCATTTTCCTTCCACACTTGAAAGAACCCTTCTTTTGAGCAAACCCTTAAACCGGTGGTGAGGGAAAAGAATTGAAACCACTCAAGTTCAAAAGGAACATGAGGACTTTGATGAGATCTCCAAGAGGAGAAAAAGAGAATGGAAGCTGATTCTAGTTTCCTGATGTGACCATACCATTGCTTTGTTGAGTGGCTAGCCACTTATAGCAATTTGGTCGAGTATGACCGGCTGTGCTATAGTGATGACAGAGATGCTGCTTCTTTTCTTTGGACTTTTGAACATTACTCTTCTTAGCCCTAGGATTTTTTGTTTCTTTCTTAGCAAGATTAGGGGGTGCTTTTAAGATAGATTTATCCTTGTCTAGGTTCTCATTAGCTATCACATTGTTAACATCATTGTTCTCAAAATTGATATTGTTAGCAGGAGAAACACACACAGTAGTACTAGAAGAAGCAATATTTGAAGAAGAAAAATCATATCCTAAACTGGTTTGATCGGAGGCAGATTTTTGCATGTTAAGCATCTCATCAAGCTTTGCACTTAAGGTCCTCTCCAACTGAGCTCTCACTTGGAACAATTCTGCCTCAGCTAAAAAATTGTTTTCAAACCTCAGTGCTCCAATAGTATGATTAGCTTCATCAAACTTTGTGGAAAGTTGTTCTCGTTCAATCTCCACATCACTGAGTTTTTTGGTTGCCAACCTATACAATTTCTCATGCTTTTCTAAGACCTTGTATAACTTTGCATAGGAAGTGTGGATGTCATCTTGCTCATCCATCTTCTCAAACTTTGACTCCACCAATTCCTTTTCTTCATCCACATCTTTAACAATCCCTTTAGTAGGATTGACAGTAGCAGTGAAGGCATTCAGAATTCCATCATCCTCATTGTCGGAATCATTCTCAGGTTCTGTGTTGCTCAAGGTAGCAATAAGTGCCTTGCTTTTCCCAATAGTCTTGAGATAAGTGGGGCATTCTTGTTTCATGTGACCTAAGCCTTGACACCCAAAGCACTTTGGTCCTGAGGGAACAGTATACTAATTACCATCCTTAGCGTCTTTCTTCCCTTTGTCTTGGCTCTTAGACTGTGAAGAATTTGATTGCCTACGGTCCTTGTTGAAGCCCTTTACATTAGCATTCTTCATGAACTTCTTGAACTGCTGGGTGATATAGGACTTCATTTTTGAATTTTCATCATTGGAAGACTCATCGGTATCGCTGCTCTTGGCCTTTAGTGCCATGCTCTTGCTCTTACTTGACTTCTCGAGCCTAGAAAAACCTAACTCATAGGTTTGGAGATTTCCAACAAGCTCTGTCAAAGGAATTTTATCAATGTCCTTTGATTCCTCAATCGCTGTGATCTTAGCATGGAATCTCTTTGGTAGAGATCTAAGCATTTTTCTCACAATCTTGGGTTTGGGAATGGTTTTCCCAAGATTGAAAGCTGAGTTTACTATGTCCTTGAGCCTGACATAGAACTCATCAAATGACTCATCCTCCATCTTGATTTCTTCGAAGCTAGTAGTGAGCCTCTAAAGTTTCGAGTCCTTGACAGCCTTGGTTCCTTCATAGGTTGTTTGGAGAATGGTTCACGCCTCCTTTGTAGTTTCAGTAGAGGAAATCTTCTTGAACTCCTCATTTGTAACCACACTAAATAAAGCATTCAATGCTTTACTGTTGGAGTTAGCTGCCTTGATCTTTGCATTATCCCAATCGGCCGGCGCTTCCTTTGGCTTGGTCTTGCCTATCTCCACAGCTTGCCACACCTTCTCATCTAAGGACTGCAAGAAAGCTCTCATGCATACTTTCTAGTATGCATAGTTAGTTCCATCAAATAAATGAGGTACAATAAGAGATTGTCCTCTATCCATGACAAATAGGGGTCAATGGATCTCACAGCAAAGATTAAACCCTAATCAGAGTGTGCCATTTCTGATACCACTTGATAAACCAAAAATGTATTGACCCCTTGTGATGAATTAATCAATTAATTAGCCAAGTGAATTAATTAGATTCAATTACATGCAATGAGCGTGGTAGCCCAAAAAAATCACCAAATTACTAAATGCAGCAGAAATTAAATTGACATGGGTGATTTCTTTACGAATGGGGAAAACCTATATGGCAAAAATCCCACCGGGTGATTTTAAGGTCATCACTCCCGACAATCCACTATTATCAAAACAAGTGGTTACAAGTAAAGGAATCCCAGTACCTTATACCAACCTACAGTTGAACCCTTACCCCAATACCTAATTGGACTTGTTCTGTAGTGACAATCTCTCCTTGTATTGCATGGTTCCCAGTACATGAATAACCAATTGCGCGGATCCTAGTACGCGACTTCAATTACCAACTTGAGAAGGATGTTGGCTGCAAAGTTCTTCTGCTCTTCAAAAGATGAAGATCTTGAAGTTGCTTGGTCACAAAATCCTATAGTGTACAAACATAGTGGCTTCTTCAAGAACTAGGGCAAACTAGGCTTCCGGTCACACTTGTGGAATTATACTCTTGTGCAATTGTGCTCTCAGCTGTGTAACCAGATATGACCTTTAAAATAATCCTTATATATGTTTAGAGTTGTGAGAAAAGAAAGCCCAAACACATAATCACGGATTGGATGAAATACAGTCCAGAAAAACTAAGTTTCATAAACCTCGACAGATACCCTAGCTATCGAGCCATGGGTTAGAACGACTCTTTAAATCTTGATAGATGCTAGTTGTCGAGTTAGCTATCAAGCTTTAATGAACAACACTTTTCACACTTGAATCTTGGACAAACTTGCATGGCTTCAATACTTGTACTTGAACTCTTGTTCCTTGAAGTATTAGACATATCCTAGATCTACCTAATTACAAGTAAAGTGCGTTTTATCAAAGGATTAGCCAATTACATAAAATGTTGACATATGTTCCTAACATCTAATTACATATGTCCTAACATAATTTTTTGGTAGATTGTAGTTAGGACCAAAAGTTTTGTATTCTTTTGCAAATATTGTAACTAGGATTCAAAGCCTTGTAAGGTTTAATTTACCAAGATTATACTTTTCTTTATTCAATAAATGAAAATGAAATATTGTGAGCATGTAACTTGTATTTTTTTTGTATTAAAAAATAAGTGGCGACTTCATACCACTACCCAAGAGAGAGGTGCCCTTACAAGCACTCAAATCTCTTTTTTGAGAGCGCCCCAAATTTTTGCTATCTCTCACGGTTTTCTTTCAAAATTTCATACGATATTTATACTATCCTTCTTATCTCTCTTTCCTAAATGATAATGATATTTAATTTGGAAAAAAAGCCTTGACATCCCCTAAACTATAAGGTAGTGATTATTACACCTCCTAAACTTTTATTTTGAATAGTTTACTGCCTAAACTTTGGGGATTTTGGCATTTTACCCCTATTTTTAAAAATATTTGGCAATATGCCCCTGTTTCCAAACTATAAAGGTTCATGCCCCTATTTTGAAACTCGATTTCTTCAAAATTGAGTTTCAATGAAGAACTCGATTGGTTTAAAATCGAGTTATGCCCGATTAAACTTTAAAAAAAAAATTGCATGGAACTCGAGTTCCATTGAAAATGCCACTATAGGTGTTACCGAACGCCACTATAGGTTTTGGGCTGATCAAACTTTAAAAAAAAAAATTGCATGGAACTCAAGTTCGTGGAACTCGAGTTCCATTGAAAATGCTGCTATAGGTGTTACCGAACGCCGCTATAGATTTTGGGCTAATCAAACTTAAAAAAAAAAAAAATTGCGTGGAACTTGAGTTCCATTGAAAACGCTGCTATAGGTGTTACCGAACGCTGCTATAGGTTTTGGGCTGATCAAACTTAAAAAAAAAAAATGCGTGGAACTTAAGTTTGTGGAACTCGAGTTCCATTGAAAACGCCGCTATAGGTGTTACTGAACGTTGCTATAGGTATGGAACTCGAGCTCTATGAACTTGAGTTCCATGTAATTTTTTTTAAAAAAGTTTTATTGCTCCATACTCAATTGTCTAGCAATCGAGTTTTTTGATTGAAACTCGATTTTAATAAAATCCAGTTTCGAAATAGGAGCATAAGCCTATATAGTTTGGAAACAGGAGCATATTGCCAAATATTTTAAAAAATAGGGGTAAAATGCCAGAATCCCCCCTAAACTTTATACATCTGCCAAATAAATACTTCTGTCACCCTACCGTTAAATATACTAATAGTAAACTCACGTGGCTAACACATGAAAGAAAACAAAACACCAAAGCATCTGGTTGAGAGAGAGAGAGAGAGAGAGGATATCTCTCAATCAAGATGCTGATATAGTTTTTTTTTTTTAATTATTATTATTTTTTTATGTTGCTGACCACTGGAGGAGAGGGGTTTGGGTTGGGGTTGTCGGAGTTATTAGGCAGTTAGTGGTGTATGGCGGCTGCCCTCACGATTTTTGGTTGATGGATATAGTGGTATTTGTGGTGGTGTGAAATTTTGGGTCTGCAAATGAGTAGCTACACAATTTACACTTACTGATTCAACTTGATCTACTCTAATTACTGTTAGATTTGTCTCGGCCATAAAACACCGATATTGAGGAGATGAAGTTTTGGCTATGGAGGATTTTTTTCTGAGTTTTGTCATTAAAATGTGCGGAATAACATTAATCAGGTAATTTGGAAATGGTTGTTGGGCACTTCACACTAAAAATCTGGATGGTTCTCTTTGGGATTTATTTTTCCTACCCTTCTGTGTTAATCTTCACATCTATGAGAAATACTTTGTAGTTTGGTGGACGGTGTCAGAATTTCGGCGACGTGGGGTTGTCGGAGTTGTTGGGGATGGGACAATTGTGAGAATGGGAGGAAGGGATGATGCGGCTCCATTGAGAGATCCTCTCTCTCTCTCTCTCTCTCTCTCTTTCTCTCAAATTAACCTGAACCCCAAGTTTCTATCTTTCATCGAATGCTTTGGTTTATTTTATTTTATTTTTTTACTTTCTGTGCGGGCCACATGAGTTTATTGTTAGTTTTATTTAATAGAAGAGAGACAAAAGTATATATTCGATGCAAGTGTAAAGTTCGTGAAGTAAATTGGTTGCAATAAAATATATATATATATATATATATATGTTTTAGAGTAGTTGAAATAAAAGTTTAAGAGGGCGTAATACTAACTACATGATAGTTTAAGAGATGTTAGGGCATTTTTCTCATTTAATTATGAAAAACTTACTCCGGGGAATAACTTATTGATATCCATTCTTCAATTTCAGGCTAGACTTTGGATTGTCATTAGCATATTGTACTTTAATTGATCTGCTGCTTCTCATTTCCATATTAAGTGGCGATAATATGGTTGAGGTTTCTCTCACGCCGCCTAGGGTTTATTTGCTAGGGCTTCTCTAGCCAGGTTTTCCCAGCGACAAGTGTAGAATTTTGTCCCTCCCTCAGTGGAGGTTTTTCTGTTCCCTTCAAGCATTTGTGCCTGGTAGGACGGTAGGTGGTGCTCTTGGTTCTCTGTTGCGAAGTGGTGTGGCTAGTCAACTCATTGTCATGGCATCTATTGAGGATCTTCGGGCTCGGTTTTCTCTGACAGAAGAAGAAGCGAATGGGGCTGATGTGCCTCGGAAAAAAGAGATCACTATTGTTTGGTTAGCAGCAAAGTTTTTTACAAAGAGAGTGGTAAATGCAGAGGCAGTTAGTCGGACCTTTAAACCGCTTTGGAAACTCATTGGAGAGTTGAAGATTCGGGATATAGGAGGCAATATATTGCTGTTTGAATTTGACGATGCGCTGGATTTAGAACGAGTGCTAGAGTTTGAGCCGTGGACTTATGACAAAAGTATAGTTGTCTTCCGGCGTGCTGTGGATGCTGAATCTGCTCCTTTGCTCTCCTTCGATTCCACTGCCTTTTGGGTGCAACTCCACAACGTCCCTGACCAGTGTTTTACGCAGGCAACGGGTGAGGTAGTAGGTAACACGATTGGGTCTCTAGTACAAGTTGCTGACCCGGAAGATGATGGTGAGGGAGGTGAGCTCCTGCGAATTCGAGCTGTGATTGGTATTACTAAGCCTCTTCCACGGTGCTGTAAGTTGTGGTTTGAGGGAGAACATGTTGGATGGGCTTTGCTTAAATTTGAGTGGCTTCCCAACTTCTGTTATTGGTGTGGGAGGGTTACGCACAGTGAGAGAGCCTGCGAAGTGTGGCTTCGGGGGAAAGGAAACTTGAAAAAAGAAGAACAACAATATGGGGAATGGCTTCGAGCTGATCTGGTGCGTCATAATAGGAAAACAGTGGTGGTTGTATCTGGGAGTTCTCGTGGGAAATCGATGTGGAAGAAGGGTCCGGCAATGGAGAGGAACCAGCTAACCTCCAATGTTGAGTCCAGCCAAGGTGATCATGTTTCAGACGTTTGCAAGGGGGTTGTGGAAGAGAATACTCGGTCTGAGGTAGTTTCTATGGAGGCTGAACCATCAGGTAAGCTTGTTCCTAATTTTGATAATTTGCACCACAATGAACCTAGTGACATGGGTGGGTTTCCTGCTGAATTGAATAATAGCATAGTGAGTTTGGTGGGCCAGCCATCTCATACCATTCCCATGCAAAACGTTTTATGTTCTGAGGGTGGATTTTGTCACACTGAAGATTTGCACGGTATGGTTTCTTTTAGTGCAATAAAAACCCCTTTAGCAGATGTAACTAATAGGGATGCTACGCAGCCTTTGAAAAGCTCAAAGCAAAAATGGTCCAGACTATTGCGTGAGGTGGGGGAATCCGATTCTAGTTCAGATATGGAGATTTTAGAGAGTAGGAGGCCGGAGTTGGAATCTGTGGACTTGACAGTTAGAAAGAAGAAAAGGGTTAGTGCAGCAAGTAAGGGTGGCAAAGAAAATATTCAGGTGGTGGCTGGTTCCTAGCACCACCAGTCGCAATGAGTTGCCTTAGCTGGAACTGTCGTGGGCTTGGGAACCCACAGACAGAGGCCGAACTTGCTGACTTGGTTGGCAAAAAAGATCCCAAAGTGGTTTTCCTCATGGAGACCAAGGTTGACAAGGAAGTCATTGAGAGGATAAGTCGTAAAATGCAATACAAGAATTTTGTTGTTGTTCCCTGTCATAATAGGGGAGGGGGCTTGGCTTTGCTGTGGAAAGAGGATTTTGTAATGAAAGTTCTAACTTCTTCTGATAATCATATTGATGGAGTGGTGGATCCAGAATGGATGACGCCTGGCGTTTCACGGGTTTCTACGGAGAGCCTGAAACTGTCAGCTGGGAAAATTCTTGGAATCTACTTAGAGAATTGAGCCACAGACTGAGTCTACCTTGGATTTGTTTGGGTGATTTTAATGAAATTCTTAAACTTGAAGAGAAGCAGGGATGGTTGGATCGGTCTGAAAGACAGATGCAGGGGTACCAAGATGCATTGGATTATTGTGGTTTTAAAGACCTTGGCTTTAATGGATTCCCTTTTACATGGTGCAATCGTAGATCGGGTGTCCATAATGTTTGGGTTCGTTTAGACCGTGGGGTGGCAACAGTGGATTGGATATTACGGTTTCCTACCTCTCGCATTCATCATTTAGAGTGCTTTCACTTGGACCATAGACCTATCCTTCTCATTTCAATGCTGAGCAAAAAAGGTTCTATAGAAAGGGGCGGCCATTCCGGTTTGAGGCTATGTGGCTTAAAGACAAAACTTGTGAGGATGTGGTGAAGCAATCATGGGTTGATTTAAATGACTCCAACCCGGTCAATATTTTGTTAAAAAAATCACTAGTTGCCAAGATAACCTTAGCACATGGAACCGGGACACTTTTGGACATGTGAGAAACACTTTGGCCAAGAAATTAAAGGAGTTGAGCCAAGCTGAGGAGGCTGGCTTGTACAGCTTCAATCCAAGTCAGATTGAGATGCTCGGACATAAATTAATTCGCTTAAGGTGAGGGAGGAAGCAATGTGGAAGCAACGTTCTCATAGTGAATGGTTGAAGGAGGGAGATTGCAACACTCGATACTTTCATTGCAAAGCCAATCAAGGAAATAAGCATAATTATATTGTGGGATTGGAAGATGAGTTTGGTGTGTGGACCGAAGATGAAGAACAAATGGGCAGATTGGCTAGTTCCTACTTTGATACTATGTTTACCACTTCAAATCCAACTGGCTTTGATGAGATTTTGAGTGGTTTACTTCCCACAGTCACTGATGAGATGAATAATAGCCTGAATAAACCATACAATGTTGATGAGGTACTCAAAGCACTCCACCAAATGGCTCCTCTCACAGCCCCTGGACCAGAGGGTATGTCCCTTATTTTTTACAAATCTTTTTGGCATATTGTTGGTAAAGATGTGATAGAGGTAGTTCTGACAGCTTTAAATTCAGGCACTATTCCAGATTCTATTAATTCCACTTTTATTGCTCTTATCCCCAAAATAAAAGACACCAAGAAAGTTTCTGATTTTATACCTATAAGTCTTTGTAATGTGGTTTACAAACTCATTGCTAAAGTGTTGGTTAATCATCTGAAATTGTTTTTGCCCTATGTAGTATCTGATTCACAGAGTGCTTTTCTTTCGGGAAGGCTGATTACTGATAATGTGCTGGTTGCTTTTGAGACTCTCCATTTTTTGAAGCGGAAGACCCAAGGGAAAGATGGGTATATGGCCCTTAAGCTTGATATGAGCAAAGCTTATGATTGAGTGGAATGAGATTTTTTTGGAAAGGGCAATGTTGCACTTGGGGTTTGCTAGAAGGTTTGTTGCTATTATTATGTCCTGCATCAAATTTGTATCTTACTCTGTTTTGCTCAATGGGGTGCCAGGTAGAACTATCAAGCCTAGTAGGGGGCTGAGGCAAGGTGATCCGTTGTCTCCATATTTATTTTTGCTATGTGCCATGGGCTTGCAAGGTTTGCTTCACAAGGCCAAAGTGGATGGTACTATCAGGGGAGTGTCAATTTGCAGAAACGGGCAACGTGTTTCTCATTTACTTTTTGCTGATGATAGTGTTCTTTTTTGTCGTGCAAAAGAATCTGAGTGCTAGGTGATTCTTGACATTTTATCAGTCTATGAGAAAGGGTCGGGCCAAAAAATAAATAGAGATAAGACTAACATCTTCTTTGGCTCAAATACCCACCATGATGTCCAAGTCAGAATTCAACACCTGTTGGGTGTTCCAGCTATCAGGCAATATGAGAAATACTTGGGGTTACCTGCATTTATGGGAAGAGCAAAGAAACAGGGATTTGCCTACATTAAGGAGAGAATTTGGAAGAAGCTCCAAGGTTGGAAGGAGAAACTCCTTTCTCAAGCTGGTAGAGAAGTGCTCATTAAATTAGTCATCCAAGCCATTCCAACCTATTCTATGAGTTGTTTCAAACTTCCCAAGGGATTGATTCAGGAAATTGAGGTCATGATCCGTAAATTTTGGTGGGGCTACAATGGCGATAACAAGAAAGTGCATTGGGTAAAATGGGAAAACTTTGCCAAGCTAAAGATTGTGGAGGCATGGCCAAGCAAGTTTGGCGTATGTTGAAAAATCCCGAATCCCTTTGTCACAAAGTTTTTAAAGCTCGTTTCTTTCCGGATTGATCCATTCTTGAAGCTAATCCCTCGGCTAATGGGTCATATGCATGGAAGAGCATTTTAAGTGCAAGGGAAGTGGTGAGGAAAGGCATGGTTTGGCGGATAGGTGATGGCAAAACAGTGAGTTTAAGGGAAGACAAGTGGCTTCCGGACCAAGTGTATCGTTCGGTTAGTTCTCCTCTTCCTTCTATACCCCCTGATGCAAAGGTTAGTAGATTTATTGACGAGGAGAACGACACATGGAAGGAGGCTGAAATTAGACAAAATTTTCTGCCACATGAAGCAAAGAAAATCATGAGCATCCCTCTTAGTACCAAATTGCCTCAAGACAGCCCCATATGGTCCAAAACACCTTCAGGTATTTTCTCAACTCGAAGCGCTTATAAGTTGTTGGCTAATGAAGCTTCGGCCAGCAGTCCAAGTAGCTCGAATCCACACCCCCAGAGAAACCTTTGGAGAGGTGTTTGGATGCTACGAACCCCAAACAAGGTGAAGCATTTCACTTGGAGAGCCTGCAACAACTCATTCCCAACAATGGACAACTTGTTTCGTCGGCAAATAACCCCCTCTGCCTGCTGCAATATTTGTCAAGCCCAAACTGAAGATACTCTGCATGTTGTGTGGGGCTGTCTAAAGGTTGCTAAGCAGTGGAGCACTCTCGACAAGGTGAATCACTCACTCCCTCACTCACCGGGGGATCTTTCTAACCTTTTCTTAAGTTTTTTGCAGGTCCGGGACGATTATAGGGTGGAGATTTTTGCTATCTCAGCTTGGTTGCTTTGGAATAGGCGAAATTCAATTCACTTCCAACGCCTAGCTCGACCTCTGAACCAAGTCTTATCTGAAGCTGCTAAACTTCTGCACGAATTCCTTGAAGCTCAAGATGAGGCACCAGTCATAGTTCGGCCTCCAATCCAGCCAAAATGGTCTGACCCCACACAGCCACGGTACAAAGCCAACTTCGACAGAGCGCTGTTCAAAAGTATTGACTCAGTTGTTTGGGCTTGATAATTTGAGATTCCAATGGGGCGGTCATAGGTACTCTGTCAGCGCGAGTCCCCCTACCTCAGTTGTGGCTTTGGTCAAAGCTCTAGCTTGCAGGCAAGTTGTACAATTTGCTGTGGAGATTGGTTTACACAAAGTGATCGTTGAAGGTGATGCAGGTGTAATCTTCAATGCCATCTCTCATGGAGTGTCCAATCAATCTTTGTATGGCCACATAATCGACGACATCCTAGCCCAAGCTTCTAATCTACATTATTCTGATTTCTGTTTTGCTCCTTGTTTATGTAATTCAGTTGCAGATGCCCTGGCTAAACGTGATAGAACAGGGCCTGATTTACTAGTATGGTTAGAGGACTGTCCTGAGGACATTGTCCCTTTGGTTTTGGGTGATGTCTCTTGATGTGTTTTTCCCCTGTTTTCAATAAAGCCCAGCCTGTATTTGGGGTTTGGTTCCTCAAAAAAAAAAAAAAAAAATGGCGATAATATAACTAAAATTATTATTGTGTTGAGCTTTAGAGTGTGTCACAGATGAGCTTAGTGAACACTCATGAATTGTATCATATACAAGTACTTTCTAGTTTCTACTTGTGATAAAGCAATAATTTCTGTTAGAACATAATTAAATGAATGTTTGACATGCAGTATTGAGCAATGAATAATTTCTCTACGATTTTAGAATGAGTTCATGTTATTTCTAGTATTTAAGGTTAGCTTTAAATAAAAGATAAGCGTAATCTCCTATCTAATCTGTATCATATACTATATAATAAAAGTTGAGCTTAGAAGCCGTGGTTGTGCCAAGCGATTCACCAAATTGCAAATTTTTTCTTTGATTTTTAGATTTGAAGAGCAAATATATATAATTTTTCTTCTCCTACAATTTCTAAATGGATATTGGACACTCAAGTAAGCCCAGCCGTATTGGACACATAATGCTAAAAAGAAGGAAAGATTTTGATGAACACAAAAACTTATAATTTAATAATAATATATCAATCTCTTCTTTGGATAGGAATACACTTCTCTTAAGGGGAAAAAAAACAATTTAGATAGACACACGGCTACTTCAGCTTTCTTTTAATATATATAAACTTTAAACTCTACTTTTGACATGTAGAAGAAAAGTTTGATACATATGATATAAAATTAGGTTTTTTTTTTTTGCTTATAAAAATTTTAAATGTCCCATAAAAAAAAAAGTTTAAACGATAGAATTAGAGTCCTACATAAATTAATGAGTTTTTTTTTTTTTTTTTGGAAATCACGTTAATTAACGAGTTTGGATAGCAAGCATAATGGTATGTAGCATATGGTGATATATATATCAAGTGTAATATTTAATTTTTTGTTGTTGTCTAAATTTTTTTGCAATCTGGTTTCTTAAAAACTCTATATTAACATAGACTTCAAGAAGTTTAGGGTATTTGATTTTTTACTTGGTTTCCTTTTAGGTGGAGTGTATATATATACACGGTTATTAGGTGTTTTTTTTTTTCATTCTCCAACCTATTGTATGGTTTCTTGGTTTAGTCTTCCATTCTTCTATCTACAGCACCTACAAAGGTATGTATTTGTATACTGTAAGGTCACAATTTGCACCCAAACCCATAGTGAGAAGGGGATATGCCCAAAAAGTCCAATACAATGAAATTTGTAGAGAGTGGACTTGAAATCTAGGTTCTAGTGATGTTAGATAACTAAAATGATGGGCTCGATCACAACATTACACACCAAGAACTATTTATATGAAAGAACTTTATCCTCGAACACAAGCCAATGATGATTTGTATTATCTCTTTCAAAGATAGATTACAACTAAGGATGGTGATGTATACAGTGTTTTCTCTCAGTTCTCTCCCCCCCCCTTTTTGAGCGTCTTTCTTTTCCTTTTATATCATCTACCCCCTTTTCCCCATCTTCCATGTATGGATTAGATTACTGATCTAGATACTTGTCCCATCCAACTCTCCTAAAATCTTTGGAGGCAACTGTAAGGCTGAAATCTGATGCTCAGGCATCACTTCCCCATTAATGCGGCCAGAGAAGCAGTTGCAGGGCATTCAATGCAGTGGCGGTGATAGCAGCTTTATCTTTAGATATTCCACCACCCTTCTTCTTATCTTCTACATCTACCATATTTACCCTTACCTATAGGATCTTCTAGAATATTGCCTGTGGACGTTAACCAGCCCTTCTCCTACCTCGGATTTACATAGCCATTGACATACTCTTCCTCGAACCACGCTCTTAGATATGCTTGACCAGATATCACTTCTTTACCTATTAGTATTGCTTCGTGGGTTGACATTTACATATCCTCGGACCATTCAGCGTCCTCGGGTGGGGCCTTTAGCCCAACAAATACTCTTAGGCCAACCCAACACATATTCCAGGGCCCATTGACCCTACAATAGCCCCTCGAGATTCTCATTTCTTCTACCTTGGGAAGAAAGAGGATCTCAACATTTGTCCTTGTTTGATCCGTACTCACCACACCTCTTCTCTGATAATGATGACGTCCATTGAACTTCCCACTGCATGTTCCTCACATTTCGGTATGCAGAGCATCCCTTAATTAAATTCTGATGGCTTCTTGTCCCCCGCGTTCAACCACATGATGCACATCCAATGGTTGAGGATTATATAGGAACATAGGCGGGAACTTTCCCGCTTCATAACTCTTGCTGATATAAATATAAAAAATTTAAACATCCTCCTCACTTCAACAATACATACAATGAACCGGTGAAATTTTTCGGTCTACACGTTCCTTCACAGTTCTTAAGATTTAGTTTAAGGTGGTCGTTTCTTCTTAAAGTAAGTCTTCCCAAACTTCCTCATTCATTACCTTTTTACATATTCTTCTCTTTTCTTTTTTCTGTATTTCTTTCACCTGGGCTCACCTTCCTTTTATCTATTCGCCAACACTTTTAACCCTCTCCTAAAAATGGGTAGATTCGCCTCCTTAGTAGATTCTGACGAGAAAATAGAACAATTTAAGGCTAAGTATAGGATTCCACCGGGAGTGTCCCTTACATACTGTAAGGAAGGGGAATGGCTCTTAAAAAGGCAAGAGGGAGAGGTAGTAATCCCGATGATCGCCTTCATAGAGGGAGGGATGAAAATCTCAATGGGGACAGTTATGAGGGACTGCCTTAGGGCCTTTAGGTTATCTCCTACCTAGTGCGCCTCGAACATGTTTAGGATTTTGGGTTCCATAGATGCGCTAAATGAAAAGATGGGTTTAAGACTTACCCATCATGACGTGAATTGGATTTATAATCTCCACCACCTAAAGGGGTAGGGGTATTACTTAAAATCTAGGTACCCCGAGGTTAGGTTAATCCAATGTCTCCCTGAATCTAACAAGGGAATGAAAAAAGACTTTCTGATCATATCGGGGGATTGGTACGATGGTGTCCTTTGTCCAACCAGGGAAGGGGAACCAGGTGAGGCCCTAGTTTTTAGATGAACTATTCACAATCACACTTTCTCCTTTTTTCCTAATTTGAGTTTATATAAGAATACTGACTTGATTTAATTTTGTTTTTCTTAACAATTTTGCAGACCCTTTCGCAGCTATTCGCCACCCCGATCTTGTCAACTTTGAAAAATTGGACGAAATATTGAAGGCCGAGGTGTTCGTGCACATAGATAACCAACTTCGAGCAGCGCATTTGATCCTCGGTTACAATCCCATCTCTAAAGCTTTCCATGCGCCGAAGTGCATGATTAGAGTGATGGACTCACGCCTACACCAGATAAGTGTTGTTGCCGAGGGCTTTCTTTTACCTGAGGGTGCCCCCATTCCTCAAGGCACCCTCGTTACACAACCCATACAACTCATACCAGACGGTATTCCCCTTATCTCGATTCCAACTCAACACACAATCGGCGAAGCAACCTCCTTTCAACGTCACATAAAGGAAGAAGAAGAGATCGTTGAAGTTTTAGATTTCGAGGATGAATTTAAAGTCTTCAAACAACCTTTTTCTCCTGAGGGTCAAACTGGTGACCTCGGCACATCCTTCTTAGCTCATCCACAAGGAGAAACTCACAACCTTGACACAATGGGAATCCAACACAAGCCTAAACAGAGCATCAAAGACATAATGGAAGCTCAGGTGGGAGGCCAAGAGATCCAGAAGGCAGCTCAGACCAAACTGCCCCAGACGAAGGATAAAGGCCCAGAGAAGTCTTCTCAGTCCAAACTCCTTCCTCCCCCACCTACCCAGTCCCAACTCATTGATCAAGTTGATCTCAAGCAAAAAAGGGATCAGCACAAGGGGAAAGAGGTGATTAAGGGAGGAAAAGACCTCATTCCTAAAGATGTGGAGCCCGAGAAGGGAGTTAAACATGCTCGCACACTGCAAACGAGGTCAGAAAAATGGACCGAGACTCACGTGCCTATATCTGCCCCAATTTGGGCTCCATCAATGACCATGGATGATCACACAGAAACCTCCGACGCATCCATCAGGAAATTTGACGCAGGAATAGCTGCTTGTGTGGCAAATGCACTTGAACAAGCTCTCCTGTTGCCTAAGGACATGCACGAGCTAAGAATGATGAAAGATCAAAATGTATTTATGACGCTAAAAAAGGAGCTCGCCATGGTAAGAATCCTATTTAATTGTCACTCATTTCTTTCCTCTTACGCATTTAGATTTTTTGTTTTAACCATATCTCTGTGGTCCACCTTATTATTTGTAAATAGGCTGTCCAATCTGCTCATAGGGCTGAAGAGATTGTTATTTGCACCTACAAAGCCCTAAAGAATGAGGAGGTGAGGCGCAACAACACCCATAAAAACCTTGAGATAGAAAATGAATGGAAGAGTGCTGATGCAGCGTTAAAAACGACCGAGAAACAGGCCGAGACCCAACGTTTGCAACTTTGCCAGGCTGACGAGGAAAATGTAGCGGCGAAGAAACAAATAAAGGCCTTAAAGAAAAGCCTAAAGGAATCTGAGAAGGTTAGGGAGGAGGCCAACAAAGCTAAAAAAGAAGCTGTAAGGGCCAAAGAAGAGGCTGAGAAGGCAGTGGACAAAGCTGAGCAAGATGGATACGAGGTTGGTGTGCTTGAGACAACGGAAGACCTTAAATCGCAGTTCTCGGAGGTATGTAGGCATTATTGCCTCCAAGTGTGGAATGAGGCACTTACCCGAGCCGGGGTTGATGCCTTTTCTGCCCATTAGAGGACAAAATTCGTCTACTACCCCCCAGCCATCCGAGTCTCTGCTCCATCTAGTGCCAAGGATGACACTGCCACTCAAGGACCAGATGTTGAACAAGGTAACACAGCTAAAGACCCTGCCTCCACTGAAGGTCAGCCCAAGGAGGTTAAGCAATCTGAGGCCACCAAAGAACATACTGAACCAGTAGAAGGAGTGGCACATGATGATACCCAGCCTTCTTACGCTCCTAAGGAATCTTCCAAGGAAAAAGGGTCTAATGAATGTAACGACGCAAGGAAAAGCGTTAGCCATATCTGCGCTATACCTTAAAAGGACTAATCACAATTGAGGCTCCTTACAGTTGTTAATAAAGCCCAGTTCAACCCAGTAATACCCGATGTGGGACTTATCACACACCCACACATATCACACAATCAATCAAATTGGGGCATCACAATCTCCCCCATTTTAATCCCTAACGTCCTTGTTAGGGCCTGTGGGGTAGTGTATCCAAGCCCAAGTGGGATTACCCGGGCCGGCTTTGATACCATATGTTACGACCCAAGGAAAAGCGCTAGCCACATTTACGCTATACCTCAAAAGGACTAGTCACAATTAAGGCTCCTTGTAGTTGTTAATAAAGCCCAGTTTAACCCAGTTCAACCCGATGTAGGACTCATCACACACCCACACATATCACACAATCAATCAAATTGGGGCATCACATAAGACATTGGAACTTGTCTTGGTGACAATTCCAATAGCCATAAAGGAAGATTCGAAAGGCAAAGGGATTGCTTCTGACTCCTCAGCTCCAATCCAGCTTCCAAAAGACCCTAAGGGCAACCTAAAGTTAAAACTAAAGCCATGATTGATCCTCTTTACTTCAGCTTTTTCCTTTCTTTTTATTTGATGCGTTTGCAAGCAGGTTGTACTTCCAAAGAACTTTAAATCAATGAAGAGATCAACTTGTTCCTTTTATGCGTTTGAGACTTATCGTTGTTATATTGTTGTCATTATTTTTTTTATCACCTCTAATGCTTATTGAATAAGACAATGACATATGCCTAGATTTATTCTCTGCATAAATGATAATTATTTTCTGATGAATTCAAAATTAGTTAATCAACCAAATCTAGTAAAACCACTCTGTAACTGAAAAGTCTATACATCACAACAGAACAATAACCCACCTCACTTTTCATATCAGTTAATAATTCTAAGGAAGTAATCAGGCATGATCCAGACAACATATATGTTTAATATAGTTACAAATGCTTCAAGTAATGCTCATGAACTCCTATCTATTCATCACTATTTTAGGAGTCTTCAAGATATCCGATTAGGATGGCAAAATTATGCCTAACTCCACGTTAGATACAGGTTGATCGAAGAATTGGTTGTCCGAGGATCAGACATAATTAAGATTCTAACCAATATTCAATAAACATCAATATATACAAGGTATAGGGTCCAAGGAGCCTAGTATGACCAAGTTTTAGTTTGATACTTAGAAAAAAGTATTGAAGTGTTAATTTCCTCAAAGTAGATGATCCGAGGACCAGACATAACTAAGGTTTTGTTCAATACTTAATAAAATATCAATTTATACAAGGCATGTGGTACGAGGAGCCAGGCATGACCAAGTTTCAGTTTGATACGTAGAAAATAGAATTGAATTGTTAATTTTCCCAAAGTAGATGATCTAAGGACTAGACATAACTAAGGTTTTGTTCAACACATAATAAAATATCAATTTACATAAGGCATGTGGTCTGAGGAGTCAGGCATGGCCAAGTTTCAGTTTGATACTTAGAAAAAATAATTAAAATGTTAATTTCTCTAAAGTAGATGATCCGAGGACCAGAAATAACTAAGGTTCTGTTCAACACTTAATAAAATATCAATTTATACAAGGTATGTGATCCAAGGAGCCAGGCATGGCCAACTTTCAGTTTGATACATAGAAAAGAGAATTGAGGTGTTAATTTTCCTAAAGTAGATGATTTGAGGACCAAACATAACTAAGGTTCTGTTCAACACTTAATAAAATATCAATTTATACAAGGCATGTGGTCCGAGGAGTCAGGCATGGCCAAGTTTCAGTTTGATACTTAGAAAAAAGAATTGAAGTGTTAATTTCTCTGAAGTAGATGATCCGAGGACCAGACATAACTAAGGTTCTGTTCAACACTTAATAAAATATCAATTTGCACAAGGCATGTGGTCTGAGGAGCCAAGTATGACCAAGTTTCAGTTTGATATTTAGAAAAAAGAATTGAAGTGTTAGTTTTCCCAAAGTAGATGATTCGAGGAACAGACATAACTAAGGTTCTGTTGAACACTTAATAAAATATCAATTTATACAAGGCATGTGGTTCGAGGAGCCAGGCATGACCAAGTTTCAGCTTGATATTTATAAACATAATAACCAACGCAATACAATGTGGATGGAAAATAAAATGACAGAAGTTCCTTTCATTAATAATAATACATTTGCAGGTTATTTACATTCCAAGGACATGGTACAACATGTTCATCTAGATCTTTAAGATAATAAGCCCCTATGCCAGCAACTGAGGTAATACGATAAGGTCCTTCCCAGTTAGGTCCTAGTTTTTCCTATGCTGGGTTCTTTGTAGTACCCAAAACTTTCCTCAATACCAAATCTCCAAGTGCAAGTGGCTGTAACTTCACATGGGAATCATACCCCTGCTTGAGTTTGTGTTGATAGTAAGCTAGTTGAACCATGGCATTTTCCTGCTATTCCTTAACTAAGTCTAAACTTCTTTCAATAAATTGTCATTACTGCTTGGGATGAAAGAGCTCGTCCTTAGTGTTGGAAACCCAATTTTCAGAGGGATTATAGCCTCGGCTCCATAAGTCATTTAGAAGGGTGTCTCTGTAGTGGATCTTCGAGGTGTGGTTCGATACGTCCACAAAACATGTGGCAATTCTTCCACCTTTCTCCCCTTAGCATCATCCAGTCTTTTCTTGAGCCCAATGACTATAACTTTATTGACCACCTCGGCTTGCCCATTCCCTTGCGGATATGCTGGAATGGAATATCTATTCATGATGCCTAGATCACAATAATATCTTCTGAAGGCCTTACTATCAAATTATAGGCTGTTATCTAAAATGAGAGTATGCGGGATTCCAAACCTAGTGACATTATTTTTTCGGAAAAACTTCTTCACATCCATATCCTTAATGTTTGACAAAGGCTCAGCTTTAACCCATTTAGTGAAATAATTTGTTCCAACGAGCAACCATCTCCTATTCCCTGCTGCCTTTGGGAAAGGCCCTACAATGTCCAAGCCCCATTGAGCAAAAGGCCAAGGACTAGATAGAGGATTAAGGACACCCCCTGGTTGATGGATGTTGGGAGCAAATCTTTGACATTGGTCACACTTTTTTGCATAATCTTGTGCCTCCCTCTGCATAGTGGGCCACTAATACCCTTGTGTAAGAGCTCTATGAGACAGAGACCTTCCTCCTGTGTGACTTTCGTAAATCCCTTCATGCAACTCTTCCAAAAGTAATTTTGTTACTTCAGGGTGTATACACAGCAAAATACGGTCTTGAAAAGGAGCATTTGTACAACTTTTGATCCTCGGACAGGAGGAACCAATGTTTTTTTCAGCGTACTTTATCTACTTTATACTTCTCTTCGGGCAAGATATCATTTTTAAAGAATGACACTATAGGATCCATCCAACTAGGTCCCACCCTAATTTGATAAATTCGAATGGTGCCACTACTTGTTCCAACGGGTTTGCACATATCTTCAATGAGGATGACCCAAGGTAGGTCGTGTGCCAAGGATGTCGCAAGGGTAGCCAGGGAGTCAGCATGGGTATTCATACTCCTGGAGATATGTAACAAGGTAAAAGATTCAAACTTTGATTGTAAATACCTAGCCTGGGTTAGATACTCTTGCATTCTCGGATCTCTAGCCTCTAACTTTCCTTCCACTTGGCCCACCACTAATTGTGAATCATAGAATATTTGCACTGTTTTTCCACCTATTTTCTAAACCATATCTGTTGGGGACATATTTTTATGTAATTGGCATATCCTTTTAGAAAATGCACTTTACTTGTATTTGAGTATATCTAAGTAAGTTCAAGATGATCATTACTAGTGGTTAAATTGAAGACGTAAAGATTACTCAAGAACTGCTCAAGAAAAGTGCAAACTGTAGGTCTCGATACCTCCTCCATTAAAGCTCCTATTTAAAGGAGGTGGAAAAAGAAAAGCCTAACCCTAGAGAGCTTCATAGGGTTTTCTTTTTGAAACCCTAGCCTCCTCTTACAAAAGAAAGAGTTCTTATTTCATTTCTTGTGCGCTTTTGGGTTTTGTGACCAAGCAAAGTCTCTTGCACCAACATTGAAGATCTTATTGGTGTTTCTATGTGAAGCTGCTGCAAATCAACTACAACAATCAAAGGGTTGTTGTGGAGTTAGTCACGTACTGGGATTTGTGCAAAGGAATAAGCCGCATACTGGGATCTGCGCAATTGGTTAGTCACGTACTGGGAGCCGTGCATCAAAAGGAGAGATTGTCACTACAGAACAAGTCCAATTGGGTATTGGAGTAAGGGTTCAACTGTAGGTTGGTATAAGGTACTGGGATTCTTTTACTTGTAACCACTTGTTGTGATAATAGTGGATTCTCGGGAGTGGTGACCTTAAAATCATCTGGTGGGGTTTTTGCCTTGAAAGTTTTCCCCATTCGTAAAGAAATCACTATGTCAAATTTATTTTCCGTTGCTCTCTAGTTTATTGGTGATTTGTTTGTGCTACCACCTGTTTTCATGCTAATTTGATTAATTAATAAACTTGGCTAATTAATCAACTTAATCCATCACAAGGGGTCAATACATTTTTAGCATATCAAGTGGTATCAGAGCAGGCACACTCTAATTAGGGTTTAATCCTTATGTGTGATCCATTGACCCCTGTTGTCATGGATAGAGGACAATCACTTATTATCCCTCCTTTATTTGATGGGACTAACTATGCATATTGGAAAGTACGCATGAGAGCTTTTTCGCAGTCTCTAGATGAGAAGGTGTGGCAAGCTGTAGAGATTGGCTAGACCAAGCCAAAGGAAGCGCCGGCCGATTGGGATAAGGCAAAGATCAAGGCGGCAAACTTCAACAGCAGGGCATTGAATGCTTTGTTCAATGTAGTCACAAATGAGGAATTTAAGAAGATGTCATCCACTAAAACTGCAAAGGAAGCATGGACCATCCTCTAAACAACCTATGAGGGAACCAAGGCTGTCAAGGACTCGAAGTTTCAGAGTTTCACTACTAGCTTTGAAGAGATAAAAATGGAGAAGGATGAGTCATTTGATGAGTTCTATGCAAAACTCAAAGACATAGTGAACTCTGTCTTTAATCTTGGAGAAACTATTCCAAAACCCACGATTGTGAGAAAAGTGCTCAGATCTCTGCCCGAAAGATTCCCATGCAAAGATCACCGCGATTGAGGAATTAAAGGATATTGACAAAATTCCTTTGACAGAGCTGGTTGAAAATCTATAGACCTATGAGTTGGGTTTTTCTAGAATCAAAAAGACGAGTAAGAGCAAGAGTATGGCACTGAAGGCTAAAAGCAGTGAGACAGAAGAGTCTTCAGATGATGAAGATTCTAAGATGAAGTTCTACATCACCAGGCAATTCAAGAAGTTTATGAAGAATGCCAATGGAAAAGGCTTCAATAAGGACCATAGGCAATCCAGTTCTTCTCAGTTCAAGGGTCAAGACAAAGGGAAGAAGGATGCAAGGGATGGCAGTTAGTACACTGTTCCTACAGGACTTAAGTGTTTTGGGTGTCAAGGCTTCGGGCACATGAAGTAGGAATGCCCAACGTATCTCAAGATGATTGGGAAAAGTAAGGCACTTGCCGTTACGCTAAGCAAAATCAAGCCTGAAGATGATTCCAACAATGACTCCTACTAGTGTGTGTCGTATGCACATTGCCCTATTTTTCCTGTTCCTGCTCAAGATGCAAGGAGTGATCCTCATGCTAGGACCCCATAAACTCCGCACGGTGTGGACCTGAGCCTACCATAATGCTAAATTTCCTAAAACACAAGATTTCCCACAGATGGCGCCAATTGTAAGGTCACAATTTGCACCAAACCCATAGTGAGAAGGGGAAAGGCTCAAAAAGCCTAATACAATGAAATTTGTAGAGAGTGGGCTTGAAATCTAGGTTCTAATGATATTAGATAACTAAAATGATGAGCTCGATCACAACATTACACACCAGGAACTGTTTATATGAAAGAACTTTATTTTCGGACACAAGCCGATGATGATTTGTATTATCTCTTTCAAAGATAGATTACAACTAAGGATGGTGATGTATACAGTGTTTTCTCTCCGTTCTCTCCCCCCCTCTTCTGAGCGTCTTTCTTTTCCTTTTATATCATCTACCCCCTTCTCTCCATCTTCCACGTATGGATCAGATTACTGATCTAGATACTTGTCCCATCCAACTCTCCTGAAGTCTTTGGAGGCAGCTGTCAGGCTAAAATATGATGTTCAGGCCTCACTTCCCCATTAATGCGGCCAAAGAAGCAGTTGCAGGGCATTCAATATGGTGGTGGTGGTAACAACTTTATCTTTAGATATTCCACACCCTTCTTCTTTTCTTCTACATCTACCGTGTTTATCGTTACCTATAGGATCTTCTAGAATATTACCTGTGGATGTTAACCAGCCCTTCTCCTACCTCGGCTTTACATAGCCTATGACATACTTTTCCTTGGACCACCCTCTTAGATATGCTTGACCAGATATCACTTCTTTACCTATTAGTATTGCTTCGTGAGTTGACATTTACACATCCTCGGATGATTTAGTGTTCTCGGATTGGGCCTTTAGCCCAACAAATACTCTTGGGCCAACCCAACACATCTTCTGGGGCCCATTGACCCTACATATACTATAATTTTTTTTTTAATCAAATTTAATAGGTTTTTGATTTTTTTTATTATAATAAAATTGATTAGTTTTTTGTTTAATTTTTATACCATTTTTACTTTTCAATTCTCATCATATCTCAATGCTTATGAAGTTATTTACGTCTCAATTCTCATCACATCTTGAAAGTTATTTTCAATTATCAATGTAAACTTATTGCCAAGGTTTTAACTTTTAGTTTTTTTTATTAAAAAAATTATTGAAGTTTTTGTGTATATATAAACCCTCTTTTTTCTTTTGTAGGGTGAAACTCGCCCAAGTTTTGGTGTCTCCTCCTTATCTTTCAAAGACAAAAATTAAATTAAGGTTACCACCTAAATATGCTTTCAATTATTATTTTTGGTTTGTTTATAATTATTGAATTCAAGGTTTTTGCATTTATATATACAATGGTGAGAAATTAAGCTTTAAAGCTTAATATATATTATGCAAACTCCCTGAACACTTTTTTTCTCGGAAAAAAGAAATGAAAAGAAAAGAAAAGGAGTTATATTGTTATCTATCATCTTCCATTACTAGAATTATATTTGATTTTTTTATTATTATATAAAAACCTTAGTCTTACATTATATGCTTTCATTAAGAAAAGAAAAGAAAAAGAGTTATATAGTTGTTGATGCTCATTTTGGCAAGAGGACCAATAGCAGGAAGAAGTCCAACAATATGGGAGTAAAAAGAGTTAGTAAATTGGGAAGAAGAACCATTAAGCCCGAATGGCAGGAATAATGGATCACAGGCCTAGAAAATAGCAAATGGGCTTCAAAGAAAGCATGTGGGCCTAAGCGAGCCCAAAAAGCGAAGTAATAAACCCATGGGCAATATGAGAAATAGAAAGCAAGTAAGAATGGGCCAAAGAGGCCAAAAGTAATGAATTAAGTGAGTAAGGGGTTGATGACAAGCCTATAAACCCCAAAGGAAAAGGATATGGAAATTTGGGCTAAGGAAGCCTAAAAGACTTAGCAAAGGCCCACGGAATGAAGAATTGGAATGGGCCAAGGATGCCCAAGAGAAGGAAATGGGCGGAGGATGCCCAAATGGATGAAATGAGCCAAGAAAGCCCAGAAGCAATAGAAATGGGCCAAGAAAGCCCAAACTAGTACGAATACTAGCCCAATGATAATATTAGACCGCTAGAATTAAGTAAGGAGAAAGTATGCAGCAAACCTAAAAGAAAGCCCAGCAAGCACGAGTCATACAATAGCACAGCAGGAATGGCAAGATGGCACAACAGAAGTACTAGCGGAACCACAGAAGGAACAAAGAATGGGTGTAAAAGAAGAAAACCCACAGTAAAGCAAGGCCTAGTCCAGGAAGGAAGTTATAAAGAACAAAGGCTCAAAAATCTATTCACGCCACAAGAGGCCAAGAATGAGCAGCAAAATGCACATATGAGCCTTCAGGTCATGGCAAACGCATGAGCAGTAGACAAGCTATGGATACACATAGAAGTGAAGCACGCACAAGGCCCAGACACCACCAACTTGTACCTAGCCAATACAGGAGTGATGGGCCATGGGTCAGAGGTAAGAGAGGGTGTGGTCTGGCGGTGGGGAGAAGGGGGAAGCCTATTCTAGGGTTCTCGCTCAAACTCTTTTGGGGAAAATGTCCTATTAGGATGACATACTACCCAAAAGAGGGAAAGATAAGTTGGAATCACTAGGTGCATGCCATGAGGGATAGTGAGAGAGAATGCCCACCCTTATCTAGATGGGAATGCCACAGTGAACAAGCAAACAAAATAAGGATCTTTGTCTGGTAATGGGATGTGGCATGGCCAACACAGGTAAGTGGTGATGGCTGGGCAGTTGAAAAACCAGTGGGTGGTCGGGAAGAACACTCACACCCAGACAAAAGTGGTTAAGGCGTAAAATGGTAAAAACCTAGTCACAACAGGCAGTATAAAAGGAGCCTCCGCCGTGCACAGGAGACACATCACTTGATAACACAACTACAACTAGGAAAGAACATGTAGCACAACACATCAAAAGAAAACAAGGAACAAGAGAGTAAAAAGAAATAGAGCAGAAAACTTAGAGAGAAAAACAAAATAGAGTAGGCAAGAGTGAGGCGGTAGGCATGCACCAATAGGCTAATCCCCTTCTCTCTCTCTAAAAGCCTACCCTTTATTTGAGGATTAAGGATTTTCAGAGCATAAGCGATTCAGACCCATTCTATCAAAATGGGTGTGAGACACCTCACCCAAAAATGCCTCTAAAAAAAGAGAGATTTTTGGAGTACTTTTTTAGGGCACTTCTCTTTTTGGGTAAGTGATGTGGAGTAGCCACTTATTTTTTATACAATAAAAATAAGAAAAAAGAAAAATTTAAAACACATGACTAAATTATTCTTCTCATTGATTGAATAATAAAATACATAATTGAAAAATTGAAAATTACATGCCTTTGGGTCCTAGTTACAAACTACCAAATAATTACATGGCTTTTTGTCCTAGTTACGTTTTACCCAAAATAAAAAATAAAGATAAGGCATGGATCTACCTATCCAAAAGAACTAGATTCGAAGGCTATATTACTGAACAGGAAGGTGTTAGGCACCCATTCCACATAGACAGAGTATGGTCTTCTCGACTTTTGTGACCAATGTACCATTTATGCATGCTATGAATGACATGTTGTATATACACAAATTTATTTATGAATGAATCCATTTCTTTGTTAAAAAATTCAGATTTGTTTTTGGGGATAAGGAATTTGGTTTAGTTTAGAAAAATCAGATCTTTTTTGAGAATAAAAAAAAAAAAGGTTTTAACTTGGTAAAAGATCAGATTTGTTTTATGATGATAAAAAAAAAAAAAGGATTTTGATAACATAAAAAATCAGATTTGTTTTTTATAGGTTCAAAAAAATATGGAAAAGATTTTTTATGAAAGGAATTTCATTCATAACATAAATTTATGCTACATGAACTAAATAAAACAAACAATCATGAATACAATCGTGCATAATCATGTTTAATCTTCTTCTGTGTTTAAAAATCTGCATATATCAAAGAAAAATCAGATCTGTATCTAAGAACGATAGAAATCGATTTTTGATTTGAGAAAAATTCATATCTATATCTAATAAAGATGCAGATCTGTTTTTATTTTAAGAAAAATTCAGATCTACATCTAAGAAAGATGCAGATTTGCTTTTGTTTAAGAAAAATTTAGATCTACATCTAAGAAAGATGCATATTTGTTTATAATTAAGAAAAATAATTGGTTATATGCAAATCATTGAAATTAAGAAAAAGATTAGAAAAAATCAAGATCATTTAAGCAATGATTAATATTAATATTAAGAATAAAAGAAGACATGCATCATTATAAACAAGAAGCATAAAAGAGAATAGAGTGATTGAAAACAACCTCTTGCATGAGCACTCCTTGTTCTTGAAAGGATGTTTTAGGGTTTAAAAAAATTTGTTCAATTATCTTTGAAACTTAAAAACCCTAATTTTGGAAGCAAGTATTAGAGAGGATCAGCAAATATAAGCACTTGGTGCGACTAAAAATGTATGCCTTTCAGAGCACCCAAAAAAAATTCCCTGAATTATGAGATCCAGTACTTATTTATAGAGGCCAGAAAACTCTAAAAATTAGCTTCGATGTGTAGAATGCGAATTGGGATTCATCCTTTTGCGAAAAGATCTAAAGGGTGTGCCTTATCATCACATGAAGGACGTTGGGCCAAAGCGTAAAAGAGGCCAATTCGGCACTCCAAAAGTGTAGAATGGTACTTTGGATGCAGAACGCACTTTCCTGTTTGAGTGCGTTTTGGACTTTCTTTCTAGGGATTTTTTATTTGGACTTTGTATCTAGGCATGTTTTCATCCTTAGTCAATGATTTTTATCTCTTCTCTAGATAATTTAGGCATTTTTGGAACAATTATCTTGTAGATAAATCAAATCTTGATAACATTCAGATTATCCACAATTTTATTGTTATCCAATCATCCCTTTTATTCCTATGCATGTAATCCTATTTTAGACACTAATTATAAACCAATCACAAAATTATTTAATTAATTTTAATTGTTAAACCAATCAGAATTAATTTGAATTAATCGTGCATGGTCGACTCTTCCTAGATGCAATGCATGTTGACCGTGCAAACTTGAGCATGCAATATCTTTTGGTCCAATGGTTCGATTTAGAAACCAGACACACCGTTGCGACCATTAGAATCTAAGATCATTTTTTTGATATGCAATGAATAAAATGATGCATGCAATGCAAGAACAAATTGATGCATGTAATGCAAGAACAAATTGATGCATATAATGCAAGAACAAATTGATGCATGTAATGCAATCATGATTTTTTTGGGTACACGGATGGTCATTCCAGTCATCTTTCTTGATTAAATCATGGGTGCAAAATAAAGTGTCTACATTCGGTAATCTTCATGGTAGGCTTCTTCGGTGAGGTTACCCATATTGAGGAAGTAGTTCCCTCTTTGGTCTTACCTCCGAAAGGAAACCTAGCATGGCAGACTAACTTTTTTTGCTTTGTTTTTCTTATTGATTAAAAATGCTGGTGTTATCTCATCTTCATTATTGTCATTCTATTACATATTGATGGCCATACTGCTCTTTTCTTTATTTTTTGGGAATTCATCTGACTAACAGTAATCGCTTTTCCTTCATTGTTATTATATTATACTTTCCATCCATGACTCTCTTGCAACAGTCTCATCTGCCATAAGCACGTGACCAAGGCATTAACAAAAGGGTCTTAGTTTGCACACAAGCTGGTTTAAGGTGAGTTGTAATTAGGATGGCCCTGATTCTCCTACCTAGAACCTTTAGGCCTTAATGTGGCAGGAGGAAGCCCAACCCACCATCTCAAAAAGGCCGACCACATTTAAATTGGCGACTCCACTGGGGAGTTGGGAAAAAGATAGGGAAAGTAGATAGAAGCCCTTGCAAGCTATGCCCCCTAGACGAAACATGAGTACTGTGCCCTCACAGGCAAAGTCGAGACCAATAACGCCCCACCAACACAAGCCCAACCAGGCGGAAGGTGCCAATGGAGTGGGGGTTGAGCCTCAGCAACAGTAAAGGGTCCCCACGGACAATGCCAATGCTTTTGTTGAAATGTTGCAGTCACTACAACACTCGTAGCAACAGATGATGGAAGAAATCTGCCAATTGAAGATGGACAAGATGAAGGAAAAAGGAAGCTAGCATGACCAAGAGCATGTTGCAGAAAAAGAGGAAATCCCAGTCTGAGGTGCTCTACAGAACGCAGAATAGCGTTTCATCACTATGGCAGATGTAACAACTCTCTTGGAACAGGAGAGGGCCAAAATGTCTATAGAAATGTTTTACGCAAGGAGACCTTCTTACCCACTGAGAATACTCAACAAGCCATACCCTGAGAGGTATGAACCATGAGTTTTTGCACAATGTGATGGCAAAAAGGAAATTACCGTCGAGCATGTGAGCCAGTTCATTGATACACTTGGCCTTTATGCGGCAGATGAGGACTTATGCCTTTAGGAATTTTCTAAATCATTGTGTGACCATGTGTACACTTGGTAAATCGGTCTGAAACCAGGGCCAATCCCAAAGTGGGACAACATGGTAGATGTATTTTGTACTAAGTACTTCCACGGAGAGAAAACAGTAACGCTTGCAACTTTACAAGCAACTAAGCAAAGAAGTAGTGAAGATTTGATGGAATACATCAAAAGGTTCAGAGACATAGCACTAGATTGATATGATCATTGCGAAGAAAAAACATTGGTAGAAATGTGTGTGGTAAACATGATTAGGGAGTACAGAGCTATCCTAGAGAATCTGGAAATCTCACAGTTTGCACAATTGTTGCAGAGAGCCAGGAAGACTGCTTAATCAGTAAAGCCAAGTTCCAACAAAAGGAATGCTCCATAAGCTATGACAATAGCCACTAGCAAAAGGAAGAGGGAAGTTGATGAAAGGGAGTATGACACCCCTCCACCACTACCATGTACCCTGAAAGAGTTGGACGTGCTCTTAGATAAATGGATAGCAGACAAAGTCTTTAAGCCTAATCAAGTTTCCAAAGAGCGCACAGAAGAAGAGTGGAGGGACCCACGCTTCTGTCGCTTACACTATTATGTGCAACATCCTACTGTAGAATGTTGGGCACTCCGTAGACTAGTGCACCATATAATTAGGGAAGGGCCTCTAGAGTTGTCCCAGCTAGAAGTTCAAAGAAACCCACTCTTAAACCACAAAGGGATAGGCGTAGCAGAAGTTTTCATTTACACAAATCCAGGGGAGGATGATGAGGAAAGTCCAGCCCTGCCTGCCACAACAATTACCACCTTACAGAAAAGTTCCAAGTTCAGGAACTTATTTGACTAGTTGGGGCTCACAGTAAATGAGCGAAGAATAGCTACAGAAGTCCTAGTAAGCATTGCCTCTAGGGCAGAAATAGAATGTTTAACAGCAGAAGTCACAGATGATAGAGCTCTCTTGCAGGAGGCAAGTGAAATCACTTTTAGTGACAAAGATATGGAGATAGGGTACTTGGATCATAGGGGACCCCTTTACTTAGCAGCATCCATTAATAAAATTCCCATTAAGAGAGCTTTGTGCCTCTATGAATCTGATCCCATTGAGCACCTTGCAAGCAGCAGGAATTTCAGAAAGAATGATTCAGGGATGTCTGACGGAAGTAACAGGATTTGGAGGAAGAGGTGAATACATCACAAGGCACATTCAGTTGTGGTTGAAGGTGGGTCCAATAGCGGAATTATATCACAGGATGCTAGGAGGGGTCTTGTCGAGATGTGTAGGATAAAAGGCGGCCCAAAGAAAGTTGAAAGAAGTACATGACAGAACTAGAGGTCCTGCGAAGAATTCAACCTTTACTGCAGACTCCAAGGGGTAGGTTTCTATTGGCCAAGCATGGGTAAGGACACAAACCAAGTCCACACCTAATGCGAGGCCTGCCAGCTTACGACAGACAGAGAGGAAAGCTATGCTGTCTTCATCAGTGAAGACTAGAGGAACCCATTTGTATAGTACGTGATAGAAGGTATCCTGCCACAGAAGTACAGTGAAAGATACAAGCTCAAGAGATTGGCAACATTTTACTTTTTGCATGACAGAGTCCTTTTTAAGAAAGGGTATAATGGAGACCTATTGCAATGTTTGGGTCTTGAGGAAGCAAGTGAGATGATAAAGTAAGTACATGCAGGAGAGTGTGGGGAGCACTAATGGAAGAAAAAGTTGTACAGATGCTTGCTAAAGATTGGTTATAATTGGTCCACCATGAAGAAAGACACGGCAGAATTTATGAAGAAATGTCACACTTGCCAAGTGCAAGCTAACCTGAGCCACACTCACCTGCAGAACTTACACTGCATGGTCACCCCATGGCCCTTCCACATTTGGGGGCTTGATTTGGTGGGGCTAGTTAATCCACCATCATGTGTGTACATATGGATCTTGGTGGCTACGGAGTATTTTACTAAGTGGGCCGAAGCGGCTCCACTTCGTAAGGCCACAAGAGGGGCAATGGCAAATTTTATCAAGGAAAACATAATTGTTAGGTTTAGAGTACCCCATAGGATCATTTGCAACAATGGCACGCCCTTTGTTATTAGTGAGGTGAGAAAAATGCTTGAACTTTACCAGATCAAACACCACTGGTCATTACCCTATTACCCTTAAGGGAACGGGTAGGCAGGGGCGACAAACAAGATCCTTATAAAGATTATCAACAAGATGAGCTAGGAATACACTGGAGGTTAGGAACGCACCTTTTAGACACCTTTTGGGTTTACCGAAACTCACCAAAATCAGCCACAGGGTTTTCACCCTTCTCTTTGGTTTACAGAACAGAGGTGATGAGCCTCGCAGAAGTAATGACTCCTTCTCTGAGAGTCGTGCAAATACGGAAGAAAGTAGAGGAGAAGGAAGTTTTTGCAGCAGAAATGTGTGAAGACCTAGAAGGGCTGGACAAGAAAAGGGAAGAGGCTCAAGAACTTAGCCGCAAATACAGACAAAGGATGGCTGAAACTTATGGCAGGATGACCAAAGAAAAAGTGTTTGCGGAAGGAAAACTTGTACTAAAGGCAGCAGATCACGTCAGGTGAGGTATGGTAGGACCATCTAAGTTCTCACCGAAATGGAAGGGACCCTTTGTGATAAGAGAGGCACATGCGAGTGGGTATTATCGTTTGGCATAGATGGATGGCAGAGATATGATGGACCCCATCAATGGCAAGTGGCTAAATGATACTATGCTTAAAAAAAATCATATAGTTTTCCTGTTTGTTTAATTACGCTCTGTTTGTTTTGCTGGAAAACTTTCTGTAAAGATAGTTTTCCATATTTTCCAGTGTTTGGTAGCAAAAAAAAAAACTAGTCAATGGAAAACTATCTTTAGTAAATGGAAAATCCTAATAAAAATAAGGCTTGTTTTTTATAGCTTGTTTTCCAAAAAAAAAATTTGGAAAACAATCTCTATCTCACAGGACGCTCTCTCACTCTTACTCTTTCTCTTTTCCCTTTTCTTTTTCTTTCCTCACACCCTCACTATCACTCACTCTGGTCTCTCCTCTTCCATAGATCTCTCTCCCTCACTCTCTCTCTCCATATTTCTCTTCCCCTTTATAACACAGTTCTTTGAGTAGATTTTTTTTCCTTCATTGCTCAGTAATTATTTCATTCCTCTCTACCAACTTACAAAAGAGAACATATTTGCAGCGGTAATTATTCATTCCTCTCTACCAAAATCTCAATTCTTTACTTTGAATTTCAAACTTGATTTTATTTTTTTCTCTAAGAAACTTTTGGTTTGATGGATTCCATGTATAAGTTTTTTTTTTGCACATAAAAGTGCTAAAAAATATATATAAAAAATAAATAAGAAGAAAGAATGAATGAATGAAGTAAAAGACGAAAATTTTAAACATAGTGCCTATATGACTCTAAATTACTTTTACATAGCATAATCTTTTTTGTTGATAGATACATTATGCAGATATTATGTAGTGATGATATATTATATAGATACATTATATAAATACATATTTTGAGTAATATTAAAGACTTTTGGTTGACCATAGTAGACAATTAGTGTACTAGCAAAAAGAGTAGACAATGAAAAGTTATTGTTATTTTGTACTTATTAAAAATGTATTCTCTGTCAATTTTATGTATATAGACAAATGGTTATATATATATATATATATATATATATATATATATATATATATATATATATATATATATATAAATGTGTGTGTGTGTGTGTGTGTGTGTGGGGACGTTCTTGTCCATATATATAAGTAAAATGAGTGGTAGAAATCATGAAAATTTGACAACTAATTTTTATTGTATCTATTGTCAAAATTTTAGTATGAAAACCAAATTCATTCTTGGTTTTTTTTTTTTAATATTGATTATATTAGTTAGTTTACATAATACGCATGTTTTAAATTACACAAGAAATATAAAAAATAAAAATAAAAATTTGCATACCAAACATCAGAAAACATTCTCAAGCTCATTTTCAAGGTCGTTACTAAACATTGGAAAATGATATAGTTTTCTAGAAAATGCTCTTTGAAAAATGAACCATTTTCCAGAAAATGTTGATGCTGAAACAAACAGAGCGTTAGTTCTATGTTTCCTTTCCTTTTGTTTAAGTGACTATGTCACAAGGCAATATTGTAACATGCTTTTATCTAGAATGTAATGGAAAGCTATGAAGTGTTAGAAAGTATATTTAAAAGTCGTCAAAGCAATAGCAAGTGTAGAATCATAAGTTTACAAGCTCAAACTATAGCAGTCATGTAAGACTTGCCAAATAAGTGATGTAGAGAACATAAAGTGTACTAGATAGGGAAATAAGGGAAAGAAAATAAAGGGCAAAACTACATAATATCAACGAAGTTCGGAAATGAGAGTCTGATCTCCAAAGTGACTGGATCCAGCAACACTAGAAGGAAGACGCTCACGACGTCCCTCCAAGTTTGCCACCTCCTTCCTCAAAGCCTCGATGCGTGTATCAATGGCATCCACAACAAGCTGAACCTTCTTCATGAAGAAGGCTTGGGAAATCTCACATAGATAGTCCAACATAAACTTTATAGTAAAGCCCACACTAATCAACTCTTGTACCGCAGCCCTCTACTGCAAGATCCTCTCGGTGGAAATAGTATTGATGCAGTTGTGCTCAATGTCATTCATCACACTCCCCAACAACTTTGGGAAGTGCTCCCTCACGGAGTGGCAAAGAAGAAATCCTTGCATGAAGTCTCCACAGCTCCTATATACCACCTTTAAATGAGAAGCACACTCCCTAAGAACTCTGAAGTTATGGAAGTCAACATACGGAGACCTAGCACTCCAGAAGTCTGCAGGACCAAGGTTATTAACCTCGGGCTGATCAAAGCGAGTGAAGAAGGCCGCAGCCTCACTCACAGGATCTAGAACCATGGTAGAATTGCTGTCCACCTCAAACTAGGAAGGGGTAGTAGGGATTGGACTTGAAAGAAGACATGAAATGCAGTATAAGGAATCCATGAAGTGAAGAGGGCGAATTTATAACAAAGACAAGGAAAAGGATAGAGGAAAGAAAACTTACCAAGACCCGTATGAATGGGGGCTGTGGGAGCGGTAGAAACTAGTACAGTGGGTATGACAGAAATAGGTGCTGACGGTACGGCAGAAACAAGTGCTGCAGGTGCGGTAGGAGAAGGGGCTATAGCCATCACTATGTCTACGGCAATCTCAGACTCCTCAGGGATCTCTGTGAATTAGAAGAATGAATACGCATAAATAAATGGAGATTGCATTAGGAAGTCATGTAAATACACAAAAAAAAGGAGAGAAGGGAAGAAGATGGCAACAATGAAGGGTGAAAAAAATAAGTACAAGGACAACATACCCAAAGTCTCCACCTTATGCTTATCATCCTCTTCCTCATTAGAATTAGAGATCCTCTTCTTCATAGTAGGCTCATCATTAAAATCCTCAAGAACCTCTTCAGAAGACAAGCCTGCATCAGGCCCATGAGTGGCAAAGCCAAGGATGGACGAAGGAGTAACCACCAGAAAAGAGCCATCCTTCACAGCCTGAGACAAAGCCACGAAAGGATCGCTTGTCGAGATGATAAGAGGTGTAGCAGGAGAGGCAATCTCAAGCTGAGAAGCAGGCGGAGGAGTAACTCCTTTCTGGGGAGTAGGAGTCTCGTTAGGAATGGGAGCAAACTCACTGACCCTCTTAGTTCAGGCACCCTAATATACAAGCATAGGCTCAGTGGAAGGGATATGAGTCTTCGCAGGAATCCCCTGTGTAGCAGTAGGAGTAGCAGAAGCCATGGCCTCAGCCACCACATCGGCCCCATCAAAAGAAGCCCTCTATGGGTGTGCCCATGGCAGCGAAAACCTCCTCAGTAGTGGAGTGATAGATAGAGATGGGCTTCGGTTGGTCTAAGGAACACGTGACACAAAAGAAAATAAGGGAGAGGGGAACACATGATAAGAGGTGATGCAAATGTATGTGTATATATATATGAAGAGAAGAGGAGAGAGAAACATGGCACATGATGATGACACATGGCAATAGGAACACATACAAAAAGGAAGAGAGAAAGACATACCTCCACCTCATGCTCATCAAGCAATATCGAGCAGGTGGCAGACATGTCCTCCTTGTGCATAGGCTGCAAAAAAAGAAGAAGGACATAAGTCAAGCATATGAGGTTAATCGCAGAAAAGCCCTATAAAAAAAAGGAAGAAATGAAATTAGAGATAACATACTCTCCTTTCAGTAGTGGCAGACGTAGGAGGAGGAGATGTCTTCCTCTTGCTGCCTCAAGTCCCGCTAGAAGAAGGAGCATCAGCAGATGACCGTAGCACAGTGGGCCTGGACTTGCTTGCAGTAGGGTGCCTGCTGGAACGGGTACAAGTAGAAGGGGGACGATAAATCTCCAAGATTATGTTACCAAGTCATAGAACAGTCATCACCCTTCTTGGCAGACTTATGCTTGGCAGACCAAGGTGCAGAACCCTTCTTCATGGGCACGGGTAGGTTTGTCACCTTTACTCTCTTCTCCCAACCTGCGGGAAAGTCAACAACATACCAGAACCACCCCTTCTCCTCTGCACCCCACTCAAATATGCCACTATATGTTAGGATTAGTGTTTTTAAATCCTATTGTATGATGCTATGTATGATATTATATATGACATTATGTATAACATGATGTATGACATAATATTGTGATTGATAAAGTTGTTTTATTATTATCTAAAATAATGGTAACATGAATATGGGACATTATATTTTAGTCCATGAGATGCATAGTATGTTATTTATGTGAAAAGTCACAGAAGATATAAATCACAAGTTCTTTGTAAACTTAAAATTTAGTTCGTAGTCAGTGATGGAATTGGACATTTCATCTACGAAGACTATAACATATAAACTAAGATGATTTGTCTTGATCATGGAAGTGGAGACTTCTAGTTGATGTGTTGATATGTTTTTAGAGTTAAGACTTATTGAATTGGACCGTTGTGAGATTTATTATTCTCCTAACGACTGTCAAATGAATAATAAATCTCACGACTTCTATTTACATGAACTCTTAATCCTGAGAGGATAATGGGCCTGATCATGAAATGTTGGCTGCTTTGATATATCAAGAGTGAGATCTAAAGTAACGGTCAAAACCTCAGTATGTTGGGCAGCTACATTTAGTGTTGATGGAACATATATTCTTAAGATGGAATTCATAGTCTCTTAACGGAGATATAAAATATTCCCTTGAGATAAGTTTAATGGGTTTGGTTATTTAGAGTGTTAGGCCTAACCACTTTAATAAGGAGTTATTAAAGTATATATTTATGGAATTGGATTTCATAAATATATGATAAATAACTTAAAGGATTAAACCGGGTACTCAAGGAATTAAGATGTAGTAATTTACAAAGTGGCAATCTACATTCATGACTTTATATTACAACGAATATTTTATGAAGGGGTTGCATGTATAATAAAGTCTTGGGATATAATTTATAAATAATGCCTAGAGTGCAACTATATTTATATAGTGGTATTAAATATAGTTAATGGTAACTTTGGGCTTGTCAAGAGTTGACAGAAAAACCCAAGGCCCATTGGAGCTAGTGTCTTATTGGTCCCTTTTGGTCCCACTTCAAGCCACACACTTAAGCCCAATTGGAAAGGCCGGCCCAATTAGATAATCAGGTAGATATTAAGGGAGAAACATACAAAAAAATTTTGTATGAAAAAGAGATACATCATTGTGAAATGGTGTGTATGTGAGTGTTGGACACTCTCTCATTCTCCCTTGAACAAAAACTGATTGAGAGACCACACATCTTGGGCAAAAAGTGGAATTGGAGTGAAGATCAAAAGTATTCGCAAGTGCTTCTGATCTTTGTTTTGAAATTTCACCACACCAAGGTACGCTCTCTTGTTCTTGAATTCTAAAACTTACATAGTGCATGTTATCGATTCTGAATGAAGTAGATCCGTTTATTTTTCTGTTGTATACATGCACAATCCATCAAATGGTATCAGAGCAGTCTTCAATTTCCAATTTGCATAACATGTTTTGTAAGTTTTGGAATCAAGAATGATAGTTTCATGATGTTAGAAAGTTATTTGATTGATTTTCTGCATTGTGATTGAAATTATGTTTTGATGAAAACTGAAATTGATGTTATGATGTTGTTTAAGTTTGATATTAAGTATGTTAATTTGAACTTTAAGGCTTTAACATCAATGGAAATCAGTTTAGATATCAATCTCTATCTATTATGTTCATGTGATGGTTGTTCGTTCATGAAAAACCGTTGAAAACGCTTCAGAAAAAATTCTGAAAATTTGAAGTTCTCGAGTTTTGATCGATTGAAAATTGCTTTCAATCGATCGAATGAATTGGTGGCCAATCTGCTTGATTTGATTGATACCCGATTGCTAGTCAATCAAGAAGCGATCGAGCAAGGCAGACAGTCAAGCTCGAATTTTTTAATTTTTTTGATCGATCGAGGGGCACATTTGATTGATTGAAAGAAGGAAATTTTGAATTTCTAAGTGTTTTCAAGCTTTAAATGTGCAAGGCTGTGTGTAATTAGATTATGCATGTTTTATAATTAAAAACCTTTCTTTTAAAATATCTAATAGGAGAGAGATACAAGGGTTGGATCTCATGGCCTCCATTGTCGGTTTATAGTAGTGTGATTAAACACCTCGCCTTGGCGTATATGCCTTGCTCCCTTCGGAGGGTGTGTAATACATGGTACTATAGATTAAACTTCTTAATGATGGATAATATATGTTTTTACATTAAGAACGACCATGCTACTGTGGAGTTACTTAATGACTCACCATAGAATTTAGTCAATGGTGTACACTAGACTAAGTTTAATGTTAACCTCCCTTTGGAGCTATGTCATTATTACTTAGAGGCTAAAGGAAAAACGACATATTATTAGTGTTTGATAAAATTTATCATGATAGTACTAATAATGAGAATAGTTCTCAATCAATCATAGTGTTTATAATTTACTTGCTTCCAAGGAATTTTAAACATGGGATTGAGTTGTTGTTGCATATATTATTTTATGGTTTTATTAAGGTTCCATATTTTATGCTTATATGCTAAATTGATAATGTCATGTTTACTTATTATATTCATGTTTATTATTTTCAGATTTGAACATGGCATCTTCTAGCCCACTTGTTTCTATACTTAATCAAAACAAACTGACTAGATCCAACTATGTTGACTGGAAAAGAAATTTGAACATTGTTCCTACAGCTGAAGAGCACAAATATGTGCTTACTCAACCATGTCCTAGCTTTCCTTCATAAGATGCTCCCCTTGAGGAAAAACAACGATATGTTCGTTAGCAAAAATCTAATGAAATGGCCAAGTGCTACATCCTAGCATCTATCTTAAATGTTCTACAGCATCAAATGCAGGATGTAGAACTAGTTTTGGACATCATGCTAAGTCTGAAGGAGATGTTTGGTGAGCAAGGCCATTCAGTAAGGCAAGAAACCATGAGGCAAATTTAGGTGCCGACATTGATGGAGAATCCCAAGTGGATATGATACTCTAGTCACTACCGGAATTATTCAAAGAATTCAGACTTAATTATAACATGAACAAAAAGATTTATTCTTTGTCTGAATTAATGAATGAGTTAGTAGCGGTGGAGGAATCCTTGGTACTTTTAGTATTGAAGCCAATGTGGGTGAAGCTTATACTTCTCAACCTAAGTTGAAAGGCAAGGGTAAAAAGAAGAAGAAGAAGGACTTCATTAAGCAAGAGGGTAAGCAAATTGCCTTAGGGGTTGCTGAAAAAGGAAAGAAGACCAAAGGAAAGTGTTTCCATTGTGGTGAGAAAGGATATTGGAAGAGGAATTGTCCAAAGTTCAAAGCTACCAAGAATAAGGGTATGAAGAGTTCCTCTCTTCTTGAAATGTGTTTGGTACAGAATCCCACAGATTCCTGGTGTGGATTCAGGTTGTACTAATCATATCTGCAATTCTTTGCAAGGGTTTCAAGATATCAGAAAGCTGAATGAAGGGAAATTGTTTCTTACTTTAGTTGATGGTAGCAGGATTCCGGTTGTAGCTGTTGGTGTTCTTAATTTATGCTTTGAGTCTAGGGTTTTAATATTGGAAGACTGTCTATTTGTACCTAATGTTCGTAGGAATTTAATTTTTGCAACTTATTTAGGTAAACATGGATATTGTGTTATCCTAAAGGACAATGTTGTAATAAAGAAGGATAAAATGTTTATCTGTTCTCGCAATATTGTGGATGGTCTTTATATTTTAATTCTTGATAAGCATGAATTACATAATTCTGAATTGGATTGTGACTCTCATGTAAAATCATTAAAGAGAAAGTTTCCTTCTACTAGTGATGCATATCTTTGGCACTTGCATTTGGGTCATATTAATTCAAATAGAATTCAAAGACTGATCAAAGATGGACTCTTAGAGCCATGGACTTTGATGAATTTTTAGTTTGTGAATCTTTAGTTTGTGAATCTTGTTCGGAAGGTAAAATAATCAAACAACGTTTTAATGCAAAAGGTAGAAGAGCCCAAGAGTTGCTTAAATTAGTTCATACAGATGTATGTGGTCCTATGTCAACCCAAGTAAAAGGAGGTTATGAGTACTTCATCACTTTTACGGATGATTACTCAAGATATGGTTATGTGTACCTAATGAGACAAAAGTCTGAAGCCTTTAAAAAGTTAAAAGGGTTTAGGGCTGAAGTTGAGAATTAATTAGATAAACGTATAAAAGCCATTCGATCTGATCGTGGTGGTTAATACCTTCTTGGGGATTTCAAAGATTACCTAATTTAGAATAGGATTGTATCCTAATTGATTGCACGTAAATTCCTCAACAAAATAGTGTAGCGGAGAGAAGGAATACGACTCTTTTGGAAATGGTTCAGTTCATGATGAGTTACTCAACTTTTCCAATTTCTTTTTGGGGGTGTGCCTTAGATATAGTAATACATCTTTTGAATTTAGTTCCATCAACATCTGTTCCCATAACACCTATGAAATTATGGAGTGGGCGTAAGCCCAGCATGAAATATCTCCACATTTGGGGTTGTGCAGCACATGTGCTAAAGGGGAAGCCTAATAAGTTGGAATTAAAATCAGAAGTATGTTTGCTTGTGGGTTATCCAAAATAAACTAGAGGTTATTTATTCTATAGTCATAAGGATAACAAAGTTTTTGTTAGAACAAATGCTAAATTTTTGGAAAATGACTATATGAATAATTTTACTCCTAGAAGTAGAGTTGTATTGGCTGAAATGAATGAATTTGTAAATCAACGACCATTGGATAAAACTAGGGATGATGTGGCTGTAATAGATACACCACAAGATACTACTCATGAGATGTCTAGTACACAGGTGCCTCGTCGTAGTGGGATAATTGTTCGGCCTCCTATAAGATTTATAGGTTTGGGAAAAACTTATGAAGCTATCTCAGAAGAGGTTGAATCGGATCACTACATTTATGATGAAGCAATGAATGATATAGATGCACATCATTGGGTCCAAGCTATGAAATCTGAATTAGATTCTATTTATTCCAATCAAGTTTGGGATCTTGTAGAGGCGCCTAATGGCATTAAATCTGTTGGTTGCAAATGGGTTTACAAGAGAAAGAGAGGGATAGATGGAAAGGTTGAAACCTTTAAAACAAGGCTAGTGGCGAAAGGGTATACACAAAAAGAAGGTATTGATTATGAAGAAACCTTTTCACCAGTAGCAATGCTTAAATCTATCAGAATTATCTTATCCATTGCTGCTCATTATGATTATGAGATTTGGCAAATGGATGTCAAGACTGCATTTCTTAATGGCAATCTTGAAGAAATCTATGTGATGCAACCGGAAGGTTTCGTAGCAAAGAACCAAGAGCATATGGTTTGCAAGTTGAAAAGGTCCATTTATGGACTTAAGCAAGTATCTAGGTCATGGAACATCAGATTTGATCAAGAAATGAAGTCATTTGGTTTTAAACAAAATCTTGATGAACCATGTGTGTACAGAAGACTTTGAGATAAAGTTGTAATGTTCCTAGTGCTTTATGTTGATGATATTCTACTCATTGGGAATGATGTAGGGGTAATGTCATCAGTAAAGGTTTGGTTGTCTGGCCGATTTGATATGAAGGACTTGGGTGAGGCTAACTTTATTCTAGGGATCAAGTTTTGGCGAGATCGCAAGAATAAGATGTTAGGCTTATCACAAGCTGGATAAATAGATAAGGTTCTAGAACGGTTTAGCATACAAAACTCCCAGAAAGGATTACTTCCTTTCAAACATGGAGTTCCTTTGTTTGATAACCAAAGGCCTAAGACTCAAGAGGAAAAAAATATGATGAGACAAGTTTCTTATGCTTTTGCAGTAGGAAGTCTTATGTATGCCATGCTTTGTACTAGACCGGATATTTGTTATTCAGTTGGCATGGTCAGCCGATATCAATCAAATCCAGGACCAAAACATTGGCAAGCTGTAAAGCATATTCTCAAGTATCTTAGGAGAACAAGAGATTATATGCTTGTTTACCAGTGTGAGGATTTGATTCCCATTGGCTACACAGATTCAGATTTTCAATCGGATCTAGATTTTAAAAAATCCACTTCAGGATGTTTTTTCACCTAGGGAGGTGGAGCCACAAGTTGGAGGAGTGTAAAGCAATTTTGTATTGCAGACTCCACCATGGAAGCTGAATATGTCGCTGCTTGTGAGGTAGCAAAGGAAGCTGTTTGGCTTAAGAAATTCCTTTCTGATCTTGGTGTATGAGAATGGAGCAAGTTCCCATCACATTGTTTAGCGTCAATAGTGGAGCAGTTACACAATCCAAAGATCCAAGGAATCATAAGAAAGGAAAGCACATTGAGAGGAAGTACCACATCATTCGAGACATTGTTGCTTGTGGAGATTTAGTGGTAGCAAAGATTGAAAAGTGCAAATAATCTAGCAGATCCCTTTACCAAAGCCTTGCCTCAAAGGACTTTTGAGTCACATTTAGAGGTAATGAGAGTTAGATTAGTGCACAATATTCTTTAAGGATTAGTGTCCTTAAATCCTATTGTATGGTGCTATGTATGATAAAGTTATTTTATTATATCTAAAATAATGGTAACATGAATATGGGACACTGTCTATTAGTCTATGAGATGCATAGTATGTGATTTTTGTGAAAAGTCACAGAAGATATAAATCACAAGTTCTTTGTAAACTCAAAATTTAGTTCGTAATCGGTGATGGAATTGGGCATTTCATCTACGAAGACTATAACATATCAACTAAGATGATTTGTCTTGATCATGGAAGTGGAGACTTCTAGTTGATGTGTTGATATGTTTTAAGAGTTAAGTCAAATTGAACTGGACCGCTGTGAGATTTATTATTCTCCTAATGACAGTCAAATGAATAGTAAATCTCACGACTTCTATTTACATGAACTCTTAATCCTGAGAGGATAATAGACCTGATCATGAAATGTAGGTTGCTTTGATATATCAAGAGTGAGATCTAAAGTAATGATCAAAACCTTAGTATGTTGGGCAACCACATTTAGTGTTGATGGAACATATATTCTCAAGATGGAATTCATAGTCTCTTATCGGAGATATAAAATATTTCCTTGAGATAAGTTTGATGAGTTTGATTATTCAGAGTGTTAGGCCTAAGCACTTTTATAAGGAGTTATTAAAGTATATATTTATGGAATTGAATTTCATAAATATACGACGAATAACTTAAAGGATTAAACCGGGTACTCAAGGAATTAAGATACAGTAATTTACAAAGTGGTAGTCTACATTCATGACTTTATATTACTACGAATATTTTATGAAGGAGTTGCATGTATAATAAAGTTTTGGGATATAATTTATAAATAAGGCCTAGAGTGCAACTATATTTATATAGTGGTATTAAATATAGTTAATGGTAACTTTGGACTTGTCAAGAGTTGACAGAAAAGCCCAAGACCCATTGGAGCTAGTGTCTTATTGGTCCCTTTTGGTCCCACTTCAAGCCACACACTTAAGCCCAATTGGAAAGGCCCAAAAGACTGGCCCAATTAGATAATCAGTTAGATATTAAGGGAGAGACATACAGAATTTTTATGTATGAAAAACATCATTGTGAAATGGTGTGTATGTGAGTGTTGAACACTCTCTCATTCTCCCTTGAACAAAAACTGATTGAGAGACTACACATCTTGAGTTTAAAGTGGAATTGGAGTGAAGCTCAAAAGTATTCCCAAGTACTTCCGATCTTTGTTTTGAAATTTTACCACACCAAGGTATGCTCTCTTATTCTTGAATTCTGAAACTTACATAGTGCATGTTATCGATTGTGAATGAAGTAGATCCCTTTATTTTTCCACTGCGTACATGCATAATCCATCACTACTGACTTTATGGGAAGAAGCAATTGAGGATTGGTAGAAATAACTACGTCAAGGTCATCAGGAGGAATGAGGGAGAACCCATGGCTACCCAACAACTTCTACTCAAATGAGATTATCATGGCCTGCCAGTACCCATGCATGGCAACAGTGCAAATACCATCCCTTTGTGAACCTGGGACGGTAACTACAGTGAAGCACCTACTCTAAAACCCAAAGGCATTATGCCGCAGGAATGGCCAAACGGAGGTAGGGTACTCCATAATAGTAGGAAAGTCTTCAGGAATATCCTGATCCAACTTGAACTATCTCCTCACCCTATCAGTAGAATAATGTACAAATCGGATCCCTTCATCGGCAAAATAAGGCAACCACCCAGCATTGGTGGCTGCCAAGTAAGTGATACCCCTCTCATTAAAACCAGTTAATAGGGTAGTGATCCCAACAGTATCAACAAAAGGACCCATGATAGAATCAACACATGTAAAACCGGTACCCAAACTCCTATATGCTCTCCAACAAAACCCAACTCCCTTATCAAAAAACTCAACGGTAGGATGTCCGAATGGCTTCAATCCAACCCAACGAAAAGCCAACGAAAAATTAGATGCAAACCGACCACAGAAATTAGTAATAACCCTTGGACACAACTGATATCTCTCATTGGCAAAGCGAACATGCCTTCACTTTGCCAAGTGCTTAGCACAGCGCTCCCACAACAAATGCTGCAAAATAGTGCTATGGGCAGAAGTAGTAATTATGTGGCAGGAACCCGCCTGCTTCTCATCGCTCTGTAGGATGTCTAACTGATCATACAAATGGCCCGGAAACATGGGTGCCAATGTTAGACTCACCCCAGCAGAAATCTTAATGGCTAAATGAAAATATAGAGGCTTCACAGCATAATGAGGATGAGATCCAAAAATGAACTTATAGAGCCAAAATGTGATGAAGGTCACACGACGAGCAACAATGAAAGCCTTGAAAAAAGATCTGACCCAATGTGACAACTTCGCGTTACCACTCATCCCTTTCTTCAACTCGGCCTCTATGACTTGCTCCTCCACAGAATGCTCTAGGGCATTGGGGTCAACATCACCAAGAATAGGCATGAGTAGTAGGTTTGCCATGTCCTCCAAGGTCACAGTGATCTCACTGCAAGAGAGAAAGAAGGTATAGGTCGCAATGCACCAATGGCGGACTGAATGCTGGAGGTTGAACAAGTCCCCGTAGTTGGACAAGCAATGCGATGAAACTGTTAGGGTTAGTGCCCTTAAATCCAATTGTATGATGCTATGTATGATATTAAGTATGACATTATGTATGGCTTAATATTGTGATTAATAAAGTTGGTTTATTATTATCTAAAATAATAATAACATGAATATTCGGACATTATCATATAGTCCATGAGATGCATAGCATGTGATTCATGTGAAAAGTCATAGAAAATATAAATCACAAGGTCTTTGTAAAATCAGAATTTTAGTTCGTAATCAGTGATGAAATTGGGAATTTCATCTGTGAAGACTATAACATATCAACGAAGATGATTTGTCTTGATTGTGGAAGTGGAGACTTCTAGTTGGTATGTTAATATATTTTAAGATTTAAAACATATTAAACTGGACCACTGTGAGATTTATTATTCTCCTAATGACTGTCAAATGAATAATAAATCTCACGACTTCTATTTACATGAACTCCTAATCCTGAGAATATAATGAACTTGATCATGAAATGTAGGTTACTTTGATATATTAGGAGTGAGATCTAAAGTAACGGTCAAAACCTCAGTATGTTGGGCAATCACATTTAGTGTTGATAGAACATATATTCTCAAGATGGAATTCATAATCTCTTAACGGAGATATAAAATATTCCCTTGAGATAAGTTTAATGAGTTTGGTTATTCAGAGTGTTAGGCCTAACCACTTTAGTAAGGAATTACTGAAGTATATATTTATGAAATTAGATTTCATGAATATATGATGAATAACATAGAGGGTTAAATTGGGTACTCAATGCTTAAGATGTAGTAATTTACAAAGTGACAGTCTTCATTCATGACTTTATTTTACTACAAATATTTTATGAAGGGGTTGCATCTATAATAAAGTCTTGGGATATAATTTATAAATAAGGCCTAGAATGCAACTATACTTATATAGTGGTATTAAATATAGTTAATGGTAACTTTGGACTTGTCAAGAGTTGATAGAAAAGCCCAAGGCCCATTGGAGCTAGTGTCTTATTGGTCCCTTTTGGTCCTACTCCAAGCCACATACTAAAACCCAATTGGAAAGACCCAAAAGGCTAGCCCAATTAGATAATCAGTTATAAGAAGAGAAGCCTACAAAATTTTTGTATGAACATGAAATGGTGTGTATGTGAGTGTGAGAAACTCTCTTATTCTCCTTTTGAAAATTGATTGAGAGACCACACTCCTTGGATGTAAAGTGGAATTGGAGTGAATATTGAAAGTGTTCCCAAGTACTTTTGACCCTTTGTTTTTAATTTCACCACACCAATGTACGCTTTCTTATTCTTGAATTTTGAAATTTACATAGTACATGTTATCAATTGCGAAGGAAGTACATCCGTTAATGTTCCACTGCGTATGTTTTGTATGTGATACAAACATGTAATTTTCCAACAGAAATGATGGCCTTTAGCACACTGGCCTGCTGTAATGCTGCCATAAAACCTTCATTGGCCAACTTGGTGTCTAGCCACTCTTTCCAACCCAAGGTGATACCTGACCTAAACTCGAAGCGAATGGGCACGGGGAGTGAAATACCTTGGCGGATAACGAGATCGGGGATTGAAAATGCCAATGGAGCCCAAGAAATCTCTGTTTTATGATGGCAAAAGGAGAGCCACAAATGGCCCGACGGTGGAGGTAGGTACTCGTCTAGCACTTTTAGGAAATGGGCATGAGTTTCATACCAAGGGTCTATGAGAGGAGCACACTCTCTGTCTGGGTCGCAGAGTCCCTCTTCCTCATTGGAATGCTCCGATTCGGAGTAGGGAGTGTCTTCTCCCACTCTTCTTGTGGCAGGATCATCAGAGGCAACCTCTTTTCCTTTACGGTGGGAGGAACCTTGGCTTTTCGTCGACGTCATGATTGATTAGAGTGGATGGGAGAGAGTGTTTGAGGGAGAAAACACGGTAAAGGAAAGGGAAAAGGGAAAAAATATTTTGTGTTCGTGACGTGAAGGGAATCTCCTTAAGTACTAATGTCACTAACATTGACACGAAGGGATGCAATGGGTCACCCATTGGATAAGGCACAGAATTAATGAAGCGAAAAGTTGTGTTTCTGAATAACTACTAAACTAGGAAATTCGTACAGATAACACTATTTGTGGTAAGGAAAAAAAAGGCAAGGCCCACTGTTGAAAAAACCTTGCAAAGAAAAGAAAAAAAGAAAAGGCAGAGAAGATGGAGAGTTCTTTTTGTTCGCATATGAACCGCAAGATTACTTCATATGCTCAGGGGGTTGAATGTTCATGCTCATTTTGGCAAGAAGCCCAATATCAGGAAGAAGCGCAACAATATGGGAGGAACAAGAGTCAGTAAATTGGCAAGAAGAATCATTAAGTCCGAATGGCAAGAATAATGGATCATAGGCCTAGAAAATAGCAAATGGGCCTCAGAGAAAGCATGCGGGCCTAAGTGAGCCCAGAAAGAGAAGTAATAAACTCATGGGCAATATGAGAAATAGAAAGCAAGCAAGCAAGAAAGGGTCAAAGAGGCCCGAAGTAATGAATTAAGTGAGTAAGGGGTTGATTGTAAACCCATAAACCCCAAAGGAAAAGGATATGGAAATTTAGGCCGAGGAAGCCCAAAAGACTTAGCAAAGGCCCATAGGAGTGAAGAATTGGAATGGGCCAAGGGTGCCTAAGAGAAGGAAATGGGTCGAGGATGCCCAAATGGATGAAATGGGCCAAGGAAGCCCAGAAGTAATAGAAACAGACCAAAAAAGCCCAAACTAGTATGAATACTAGCCCAATGATAACACTGGGCCACTGGAATTAAGCAAGGGAAAAGTATGCAGCAAACCCAAAAGAAAGCCTAGCAAGCACGGGTCATACAATAGCACAACAGGAATGGCAAGATGGCACAATAGAAGTATTAGCAGATCCATGAAAGGAACAAAGAATGGGTTTAAAAGAAGAAAAGCTCATAATAAAGCAAGGCCCAGTCCAGGAAGGAAGCAAGCTATAAAGAACAAAGGCTTAGAAATCCCTTCATGTCACAAGAGGCCAAGAATGAGCTACAGAATGCACAGACGAGCCTCTAGGTCATGGCGAACACATGAGCAATAGACAAGCTATGGACACACACGGAAGTGGAGCACGCATAAGACCTAGGCACCACCAACTTGTATCCAGCCAATACAGGGTGGTGGGCCATGGGTTAAAGGTAAGAGAGGGTGTGGTCTGGCGGTGGGGAGAATGAAATAGCCTATTCTAGGGTTCCTGCTCAAACTCTTTTAGGGGAAATGTCCTAATAGGATGACATACTACCTAAAAGAGGGAAAGATGAGTTGGAATCAGTAGGTGCATGCCATGAGGGATAGTGAGAGAGAATGCCCACCCTTATTTGGATGGGAATGCCACAGTGAACAAGCAAATAATATAAGACTCTTTGTCTGGTAATGGGATGTGGCACGGCCAATACAGGTAAGCGGTGGTGGCTGAGCAGCTGACAAACTAGTGGGTGGTCGGGAAGGACACCCACACCTAGACAAAAGGGGTTAAGAGGTAAAATGATAAAAACCCAGTCATGACAGGCATTATAAAAGGAGCCTCAATTGTGCACAAGAGACACAACACTAGATAACACAACTACAACCCGGAAAGAACATGCAACATAACACATCAAAACAAAACACGGAACAAGAGAGTAAAAAAAATAGAGCAGAAAACTTAGAGAGAAAAGAGAGAAAAACAAAAGAGAGTAGGCAAGAGTGAGATGGCAGGCATGCACTAATAGGCCAAGAATGTATTGACCCCTTGTGATTAATTAATTGATTAATTATCCAAGTTTATTAATTAATCAAATTAACATGCAATGTATGTGGGAGCACATGCAAATCACCAACTAAAGTATAATGCAATGGAAAAAAAAAGTTGACACGGTGATTTGTTTACGAATGGGGAAAACCTCCGAGGCAAAAACCCCACCGGGTGATTTTAAGGTCACCACTCCCGAGAATCCACTATTATCAAAATAAGCGGTTACAAGTAAATGAATCCTAGTACCTTATACCAACCTATAATTGAACCTTTACCCCAATACCCAATTGGACTTGTTCTATAGTGACAATGTCTCCTTGTATTGCACGACTCCTAGTACGTGACTAACCAATAAACGCGAGGATCCTAGTATGCGACTTAATCACCAACTTGAGAAGGATGTTGGCTGCAATGTTCTTCAGTTCATTAAAGATGAAGATCAAGAAGTTGCTTGGCCACAAAACCCTATGGTGTATATTACATAGCAACTTCTTCACAAGAGAGATGAACTAGGGCAAGAACTTTTTCTCTGGTCACAACTTGCTTGAACAAGGATTTTTCAATCCTTGTGCAACTTGTGTATACTTTTACGGCCCTTAAAATAATCCTTTTATATGTCTAGGGTTAGAAGAAAAGAAGGCCCAAAGACACATCCATGGATTGAAATCAAAACAGAACTCAAAATTTGTTTTTCTTAAACCTCGACAGATAGAAGTATCGAGATGCTGTTGGGCAGCTGTCGAGCCACAGGGCTGGAATAGCTCTTTAAACCTCGACACATGCTAGCTGTCAAGATAGCTGTAGAGCTTTAATGAACTTGCACTTTTCAGCTTGTTTCTTGGACAGACTTGATGACTTCAACACTTGATCTTAAAACACAGTTTCTTGAAGCATTAAACACTTCCTAAATCTATCCAATTACAAGTAAAATACATTTTGTCAAAGGATTAGCCAATTGCATAAATGAATGACATATGTTCTTAACAAGTGAAACACATATGTCCTAACAATCTCTCCCTTTGGCAATCCGTGACAAACTAAACCACAACAAACAAATGAACATATGAGAGAAGTCATAAATCACTCAAATCATAGTCACTTGTTGAATACAATAAAATCTACCCTAACACAAACTCTTGAAAAACTTTGCAAGAAGAGAGTTTATGGCAAGTAGACTTTGACAACCTGTATTTCTGAAACACTTTAAACAAAACTCATCAAGGCATATTAGTGTGAAATAGAAATAATAGATTGCATACAAGTAATACGAATCATGTGTATAAAGATAGAAAATAAACAACACATGTAAGGGTAGGTGAAAGAAACATACATCAACATATAAATAGAATAAGTCCAATGTATGTCACATATATGGTCACAAGACCTAGGAACAAGAGGAAAAATGTATCTAAAGTAGAGAAAAGAAAAAGATACAAGTAAAGTAATCCTCACTACATCCCTCAAAACATCAACAGTCCCCTTATCAAAAATGTCCTATATAAGCTCTCCCTCTAAGTATGACTACTCTCATAACCCAAAACTACTCCCCATTTTTGTCACGAGTGACAAAGGGTAGAGTGTCAAATAGACATCTCATCGGTAGAGCTAGCATCTCCATCATCATCATCTGAAGCATCATCGTCATCACCATCATCATCCTTAGACACAGAAGCCACAGGAGGTGGAGAAGGAGAAACCTCAAGAGCAAAACCACCCATGGTTGCCTGTCGCCAAGCAATGCGACCAACACAAACATTCACCTGATACAACTCTGTAGAGAGCATATCTAGGCGAGCATTCATGCGCTGAAGCTGCGCCATGATGTCTCCTAGTGACATATCACTCATAGAAGAGGAGGGAGCAGATGAGACTCGAGCAGATCTAGATGGAGTCAGACGGGAGGAAGGAGCTGCTGAATCTGTCTGTTGCGACCTAAACTGTGCCTCACTACGTTTTATGGTAGCAGCGTCTATGGCACACATAACATGAAATGGGTCGGACACGGGAAAAGGGACAGAAAAATGGCGTAAAATCCTCGTGATAGCGGAAGGAAAGATGAGCTTATCACGGGTAGCCGTATACCTATAGACAACAATGATAGAAAGAATAAAATGTGAAGGAAAGTTTATAGTGAGATGCTCAAGAAGAGACAACAAAAACCGAGCACGAGGCTCTGTGATAGAGTTATAGTGAGAGAGTGGGTGCAACACAAAAGTCATCACCATGTTCAAGAAACGAGGACCTTTAGCAAAAGGCCAACATGGTGTAAACTGATGCTTACCCCAATTAGAAGGGCGCTCACAGAAAGCGCTGATCATCTCATCTTTGGACACAATTCTCAGGCGCTCACAACCTAGGTAGTCAGGATGCTCTATCCTAGGAACCTGAACCACATCCGCAACAAGTTGTGGTGTGACAGAAAAGCACGTACCTCGAACGAGAGTGAAAAATAGAGGTACAGAAGAATCAAATCCATGCATGTTGAAGTAAAACTCCTTAATCAACACAAAAGGACAAGTAATCGGAACGTCACACAGTGACTCCCAACGCCGACTATGAAAGACATTGGGTAGGTCAGTGTCGGGGAAGTCTGCCAGAATAACTTGGCGTTCTGAATGAACACCTCGTTTAGAAAAGTTCTCTGAAAAGTCCTGATTGGCTTTCTCATCACGAAATCGAACAGAAAGGGGAGTAGGATCAGAAGACGAAGAGGCCCTAGAACGAAGAGGGTTCTAGGAAGAAACAGACTTACATTTTGGTGTCATAGACACTACTAACGTAAACAGAAAGAGAGGGGGAAAGAAAGAAACACTCAGAGAAGTCCCAAAGCAATGAAAATATAACAAGTATATAGAAAAGAGAGAACGTATGCATGGGAAATGCATGAACATGTGACATGCAATATAAAAGCATCATGGGCTCAGCCTAATCCAAACCTACCAGCACACAAACAGTTTGCACACAACTATATGCATGAGGATACTGTTAAAATGCAAATGTGATGCAATGCATGGAGTTTTTAAGATTAAATCAACAAAAGCCATCGTAAAGATTGCAACAATACTCCTCAATTTTGAAAAACCCCAAAAATTTTCAAGAACCCCAAAAACCAGGTTTCAAAACATGAAATGCATGTAAATGAAGAAGATTAGACGCTTACCAAGTGAAGAAAAACCTGAACAAGCTCGAGGAAACCTTGGGTAGAGGTTTGGAGTAAGAGAGAGAGGTTGGGAGGTGAAGAGACAGAGCTATCGAGAGAAATGAGAAACCGGATAGCACAAAACCTTTAAATAGAGGTTTAGTAAATCTCGATAGATACAGGTGTCGAGAGGTGTCGAGACATCTGTTAAGGAAGGTGTCGAGCAAAATATTATCGATAGATAGAGCTCTCGAGAAGGTGTCGAGGAACAAAGCAAAGACACGAGAACAGAAGCTCGATCGATCTACCAGGTGTCGAGAAGCTATCGAGAGGACATAAGTTTTCTTGATCAATCCACCAGGTGTCGAGAAGTTATCGAGAGGACAAAAGTTTTCTTGATCGATCCACCAGGTGTCGAGAAGCTATCGAGATTGCCATCACGCATGAATGCAATCACACATGCAACTCAACCAATGATCCAATCAACATATTAGACTCTCAAAATCATCTCTCAACAACAATTTTAAGCACATGGATCCCAAAACACACACACACACACGCTAAACAAGTCTAACCGATTTTAAATTTGAAAAACAAGTTAAGATAGTTTAGTGAGTATACATCAACACATGTAAACCTTGTGATGGCCCAATCACATTGCACTTGCATATGTATCAAAAGTAGCAAAGAATATTTCATGTTGTGTGTGAAACATCGCAAGAATGCATATGTCTCTATGTTATGATGATTTGAGATATGAGAAACTCACTTTAACTCACACACAATCATAACTGTTTGATGGGGACTATCACCTTTAAGGTACGTCCTATAACTCCCACATCTCCTAGAAAACACACTTGCAATCATATTTAAAGCATTTTGTTCTTTTAGCTTTTATTTTCTTTGCATATTTTCTTTTATTAAGCAAACCATGCATGGGTATACAAAGGACAGAAAAGAAATACCCAATTATGTTAAGCTTTTGACATTGCACTTTTGCTATGCCGAAGCATACAAATGTCATTGACATTGCACTTTTGCTATGTCGAAGCATACAGATGTCATATTATGATTGACAGGTAACAGTGGTGAGATGGTTATTTATGCCTTTCTCTTAGGATTTTCTAGTTCTACCCGTCAAAAAGAGTGATACGAGTGTTAAGTACAAGAGATTTCTTAACCTTACTCATCACAAACAAAGGGCCATAAAGTTCACTTGCTTAGTTGTGCATAAGAATGCTCATCTAAGTTACAGGAGATACAAAGTTTAGAAAACTTTGTTTCAAAGGGCATTTTAAGGTTCACAAGAACCGATGTACACAAACACACATTATTTTTGTATTTTTCAATTTTTCATTTTATTTTTATTTTTATCTGAAAAAATAAAACAAAAACTGAAAGTAAGGAAACAAAGACATGTTAAACAAAGCAAAACAATGCATAAAACTAGATGCCAATGCATAAGGAGGAAGGAGAGAGATGGAGATTAATCCATGGAGATGACATCATTGTTTTGACGAAGGAATTCAAAACGTTTACTCTTTAGAGGTTTGGTGAACAAATTAGCCTTCTGGTCATTAGTCTGAATAAACTCAAGGGTGAGAGTACCATCTTCGACAAGCTCCCTAATGAAGTGATGTTGAATCTCTATGTGTTTGGTTCGAGAATGTTGAACCGGATTCTTAGAGATGTTGATAGCACTGGTATTGTCATAGTAGATGGTAAGATGCTCTTGACAAATACCATAATCATGGAGGAGTTTTTGCATCCATAGGAGTTGGGTGCAACAGCTACCAATAGCAATGTACTCAACTTCAGTAGTGGATAAAGAGATGGAGTTTTGCTTTTTGCTCATCTAGGAGACAAGATTATTACCCACATAGAAACAACCCCCCGATGTACTTTTTCTATCATCAGCATTCCCAACCTAATTAGCGTCAGAATATCCAGCTAAGACATCATTTGTGTCCTTTATGATTCTTTTCAAAGCAATCATATGTGACTCTTTGGGATTAGCCTGATATCTAGCATACACTCCCACACTGTTACTAATGTCAGGTCTACTAGCAGTAAGGTAAAGAAGACTACCTATCATGCTTCTATAAAGTGATGAGTCTACACTTTTACCTAACAAGTCAACAATGAGTTTAACATTTGGGCTCATAGGGGTTCTAATAGAACTAGCAGATTCTAAACCAAACTTTTTCACAAGATTCTTAGCATATTTAGATTGACAGATAAATATACCTGAATATTGTTGACGAATTTGCAATCTAAGGAAGTGAGATAGCTCTCCTATCATGCTCATCTCGAACTCGGCCTGCATGAGTTTTGAGAAGCCATGAGCAAGTTCATCCTTAGTTGATCCAAAGATGATGTCATCAACATAGACTTGAGCAACCATCAGCTTGCCATCTTCCCTCTTGATGAAGAGAGTCTGATTAGCCTTTCCTCTTGTGAACCCATGTGACACCAAGTATTGAGTTAGCCGATTATACCAAGCTCTAGGTGCTTGCTTTAATCCATAAAGTGCCTTCTTGAGGTACACATATGATCCAGATGCTGGCCTATTGGGCCTTTCCAATTGGACTTTAGTGTGTGGCTTGGAGTAGGACCAAAAGGAACCAATAAGACACTAGCTCCAATGGGCCTTGGGCTTTTCCGTCAACTCTTGACAAGTCCAAAGTTACCATTACTTATATTTAATACCACTATATAAATATAATTGCACTCTAGGCCTTATTAATGAATTATATCCCAAGACTTTATTATTCACGTAACCCCTTCATAAAATATTCGTAGTAACACAAAGTCATAAATGTAGACTGCCACTTTGTAAATTACTACATCTAATCCTTGAGTACCCGGTTTAATTCTTTAAAGTTATTTATTATATATTTATGAAATCTAATTTCATAAATATATACTTTAGTAATTTCTTACTAAAGTGGTTAGGCCTAACTCTCTGAATAACTGAACCCATTAAACTTATCTCAAGGGAATATTTTATATCTCCATCAAGAGATCATGAATTCCATATTGAGAATATATGTTCCATCAACACTAAATGTGGCTGCCCAACATACTGAGGTTTTGACTGTCACTTTAGGTCTTACTCCTGATATATCAAAGCAACTTACACTTCATGATCAGGTCCATTATTCTCTCAGGATTAAGAGTTCATGTAAATAGAAGTCGTGAGATTTATTTTTTATTTGACAGTCGTTAGGAAAATAATAAATCTCACAGCAGTCCTGTTCAATATATTTTAACTCTTAAAACATATTAACATATCAACTAGAAGTTTTCACTTCCATGATCAAGACAAATCATCTTAGTTGACATGTTATAGTCTTCGCAGATGAAATGCCCAATTTCATCATTGACTACGAACTATAAATTCTGAGTTTACAAAGAACTTGTGATTTACATCTTCTGTGACTTTTCACATAAATCACATACAATGCATCTCATGGACTATATGATAATGTCCCATATTCATGTTACCATTATTTTAGATAATAATAAAATAACTTTATCAAACACAATATTAAGTCATACATCATGTCATACATAATGTCATACATAATATCATATATAGCATCATACAATAGGATTTAAGGGCAGAAATCCTAACAATCTCCCACTTGCCCTAAAAACTATTGTGCACTAATCTAACTCCCATTCCCTCTAAATGTGACTCGAAAATCCTTTGAGGCAAGGTTTTGGTAAAGGGATCTGCTAGATTATTTGCACTTTCAATCTTTGCTACCACAACATCTCCACGAGCAACAATGTCTCGAATGATGTGGTACTTCCTTTCAATGTGCTTTCCTTTCTTGTGATTCCTTGGATCTTTGGATTGTGCAACCGCTCCACTATTGGCACAAAACAATGTGATGGGAACTTGCTCCATTCTCACAACACCAAGATCAGAAAGGAATTTCTTGAGCCAAACAGCCTCCTTTGCTGCTTCACAAGCAGCAACGTACTCGACTTCCATGGTGGAGTCCGCAATACAAGATTGCTTAACGCTCCTCCAACTTATGGCTCCACCTCCCAAGGTGAAAACACATCCTGAAGTGGATTTTTTGAAATCTAGATCTGACTGAAAGTCTGAATCTGTATAGCCAATGGGAATCAAATCCTCACTATGGTAAACAAGCATATAATCTCTTGTTCTCCTGAGATACTTAAGAATATGCTTTATAGCTTGCCAATGTTTTGGTCCTGGATTTGATTGATATCGGCTGACCATGCCAACTAAATAACAAATATCTGGTCTAGTACAAAACATGGCATACATGAGACTTCCCACTGCAGAAGCATAAGGAACTTGTCTCATTATATTTTCTTCCTCTTGAGTCTTAGGCCTTTGGTGATCAGACAGAGGAACTCCATGTCTAAAAGGAAGCAATCCTTTCTTGGAGTTTTGCATGCTAAACCGTTCAAGGACCTTATCTATATATCCAGCTTATGATAAGCCTAACATCTTATTCTTGCGATCTCGCCAAAGTTTGATCCCTAAAATAAAGTTAGCCTTACTCAAGTCCTTCATATCAAATTGGCTTGACAACCAAACTTTAACCGATGACATTACCCCTACATCATTCCCAATGAGTAGAATATCATCAACATAAAGCACTAGGACATTACTACTTTGTCTTGATGCCTTTTGTACACACATGATTCATCAAGATTTTGTTCAAAACCAAATGACTTGATTGGTTGATCAAATCTGATGTTCCATGACCTAGATGCTTGTTTAAGTCCATAAATGGACCTATTCAATTTGCATACCATATGCTCTTGGTTCTTTGCTATGAAACCTTCTGGTTGCAACATGTATATTTCTTCTTCAAGATTGCCATTAAGAAATGCAGTCTTGACATCCATTTGCCAAATCTCATAATCATAATGAGCAGCAATGGATAAGAGAATTTTGATAGATTTAAGCATGGCTACTGGCAAAAAAGTTTCATCATAATCAATACCTTCTTTTTGTGTATACCCTTTCGCCACTAGTCTTGCTTTAAAAGTTTCAACCTTTCCATCTATCCCTCTCTTCCTCTTGTAAACCCATTTGCAACCAACAGATTTAATGCCGTTAGGCGCTTTTACAAGATCTCATACATGATTGGAATCCATAGAATCCAATTCAGATTTCATAGCTTGAACCCAATGATGTGCATCTATATCATTCATTGCTTCATCATAAGTGTAAGGATCCGATTCAACATCTTCTGAGATAGCCTCATAAGTTTCTTCCAAAACCTATGAATCTTATAGGAAGCCGAACAATTCTCCCACTACGACGAGGCACTGTGTACTAGACATCTCATGAGTAGTATCTTGTGGTGTATCTAATACAGTCACATCATCCCTAGTTTCATCCATTGGTTGTTCAACTACAGGTTCATTCATTTCAGCCAAGACAACTCTACTTCTAGGAGTAAAATTATTCATATAATCATTTTCCAAGAATTTTGCATTTGTGCTAACAAACACTTTATTATCCTTATGACTATAGAATAAACCTCCAACTGTTCCTTTTGGATACCCTACAAAAAATACCACTTCTATTTTAGACTGTAACTTGTTAGACTTTCCTTTCAACACATGTGCTGGACAACCCCAAATGTAGCGATGTCTCATACTAGGCTTATGCCCATTCCACAACTCTACAGGTGTTTTAGGAATAGACTTCGAAAGTACTAAATTCAGAAGATACATTGCAGTATTTAAGGCATATCCCCAAAAAGAAAATGGTAGAGTCGAATAACTCAACATGGATCTAACCATATCTAAAAGAGTCATATTCCTTCTTTCTGCTACACCATTTTGTTGTGGAGTTCCAGGTGCAGTCAACTGGGATATAATCCCATTTTTAGTCAAGTAATCCTTAAAATCACCAAGAAGGTATTTGCCACCTCGATCAGATCGAATAGCCTTTATGTGTTTACTCAATTGATTTTCAACTTCAGCCCTAAACTCTTTGAACTTTTCAAAGGCTTCGGACTTCCGTTTCATTAGGTACACATAACCAAATCTAGAGTAATCATCAGTGAAAGTAATGAAATACTCATAGCCACCTCTTGCTTGGATTGACATAGGACCACATACATCTGAATGTACTAGTTCTAGCAAATCTTGCGTTCTTCTACCTTTTTGCATTAAAAGGTCGTTTGGTCATCTTACCTTCCAAACAAGATTCGCAAACTGGAAAATCATCAAAGTCCATGGGCTGTAAAAGTCCATCTTTGATTAGTCTTTGAATCCTACTTGAATTAATATGACCTAAATGCAAGTCCATAGATATGCATCACTAGTAGAAGAAAACTTTCTCTTTAATGATTTCACATGAGAGTTACTATCTAATTCAGAATTGTATAATTCATGCTTATCAAGAGTTAAAATATAAAGACCATCCACAATATTACTAGAACAGAAAAACACTTTATCCTTCTTTATTACAACATTGTCTTTCAGGATAACACAATATCCATGTTTACCTAAGTAAGTTGCAGAAATTAAATTCCTGCGAACATTAGGTACATACAAACAGTCTTCCAATATTAAAACTCTAGACTTAAAACACAAATTAAACACTCCAACAGCTTCAACCGGAATCTTACTCCCATCAGCCAAAGTAAGAAATAGTTCTCCCTCATTCAACTTTCTGGTCTCCTGGAACCTCTGCAAAGAATTGCAGATATGATTAGTACAACCTGAATCCACACACCAGGAATCTGTTGGATTCTGTACCAAATATATTTCAAGAAGAAATGAACTTTCATACCTTTAATCTTGGTAGCCTTGTATGTTGGACAATTCCTCTTCCAATGTCCTTTCTCACCACAATGGAAACACTTTCCTTTGGTTTTCTTTCCTTTGTTGGCAACCCCTAAGGCAATTTGTTTACCATCTTTCTTAGTAAAATCCTTCTTCTTCTTCTTCTTACCCTTGCCTTTCGACTTAGGTTGAGAAGTAGAAGCTTCACCCACATTGGCTTCAACACTAGAAGTACCAAGGATGCCTTCCGCCGCCACTAACTGATTCATCAATTCAGACAAGGAATAAATCTTTTTGTTCATATTATAATTGAGTCTGAATTCCTTGAATGATTCTGGTAGTGATTGGACTATCATATCCACTTGGGATTCTCCATCAATGTCGGCACCTAAAACTTCTAATGTGTTCAGATTAGCAATCATCTTAAGACAATGCTCTCTCACTGAACTTCCTGCAGCCATTTTGGTATTATAAATTTTCCTCATGGTTTCTTGCCTTGCAGAATGACCTTGCTCACCAAACATCTCCTTCAGACTATGCATTATGTCCGAAGCAAGTTCTACATCCTACATTTGATGCTGTAGAACATTTGAGATAGATGCTAGGATGTAGCACTTGGCCATCTCATTAGATTTCTGCCAACGATCATATCGTTGTTTTTCCTCAAGAGGAGCATCTAATGAAGGAAAGTTATGACATGGTTGAGTAAGCACATATTTGTGCTCTTCAGTAGTAAGAACAATGTCCAAATTTCTTTTCCAATCAACATAGTTGGATCCAGTCAGTTTGTTTTGGTTAAGAATAGGAACAAGTGGGCTAAATGATGCCATAACAAAATCTGAAAATAATAAACATGAATATAATAAGTAAATTGGACATTATCAATTTAGAATAAAATCATATAATATGGAACCTTAATAAAACCATAAAATAATATATGCAACGACAACCCAATCTCATATTCAATATCCCTCAGCATAGAGTGAACATAAAATACTATGATTGATTGAGAACTATTCTCATTATTAGTGCTATCATGATAACTCTTATCAAACACTAATAATATGTCGTTTTATATTTAGCCTCTAAGTAATAATAGTAAGAACTCAGCATAGAGGATACTATAATATTTAGTCCAGTGTATACCATTGTCTAGAATCATGTGTAACCACATTTCATCCCTTTAACAGGCTTATTTTGTAGTACCATGATAAAACACCCTCCGCTTGGAATGCAAAGCTTGAAGCTAAGACAAGGTGTTTATTAAACCACTATAAACCAGGAAATTCAATCTTGTAGGTCCATGAAATAAATACTCTTCGCATGGAATGCTAAGCTTGAAGCAAAGATAAAGTATCTATTTCACACTACTATGAACCAACAATGGAGGCCATGAGATGCAACCCTTGTATCTCTCTCCCACTAGATATTTTAAATTAAAGGTTTTTAAGGTCAAGAACCATAATAATGCTAGACACGTTGAAAAAATAATCCTAATCTAATTAGGAATAAATTTCATTAAACTAGCATTATCGTATATAAATATATATATAACGTAATAAAAATCTTTATTATATATAAAAATCTATATTATATTATATATAATATAATATACAAATTAATATATATAATATATCATTATTACATTGTATATATATATATATATATAATATATATATATATATATATATATGCCATTGACTAGTCTTTTTCTTAAGTCACGGTGGGCCATCAAGAAAATATACTCCAAGACAATTCATGAAAGAAGGCTTTGATTCATTGCAAGTGTGCCAATCCGTATCATGCAATCTAAATAAACCAAAACACATTTCATGCAATAAAGGACAAAACATGCAACAAGACAAAGTAAAAAATGCACCAATTGAACTTCCCATGCAATCCATGCAATTCCATTAAGTTTAATACATGCAATTAAGACAAGCCATGCAATGGCATTCAAACAATGCAACGTTAATGCTTTATGGTAGTTATAGATGGATGAAGAAACTGTTTTGAAACTATCCTTACATTCACTTTAAGGCACCGCATCATTCAAACGTAGGATATTTTTAAGCAATCTCATATTCTTCCATTAACGGTTATTGAATCTATGACCAATCCGTGCACATGTAGAACAATATATCACATATATTTATCAATGCACACAAGATTTATGAAACAATATCTTTATGCAGAAATTTGAAAACACAAAGATATCGGTTTTCTTAAATTCTAATAATCAATCACACGCTATACAATCATGATATGAAAACCTGGCTCTGATACCAATTGAAGGAAAGAATCTGGTTTTGCATCTCATGCAAAACCCACAGCGGAAGTAATGAACTAGGATCTATTTCATTCATGATTGATAACGTGCACTATGTAAATTTCAGAATTTAAGAACAAGATAGCGTATCTTGGTGTGGAGAAATTCAAAACAAAGATTAGAAGCACTTGGGAACACTTTTAATCTTCACTCCAATTCCACTTTACGCCCAAGATGTGTGGTCTCTCAATCTGTTTTTCAAAAGGAGAATGAAAGTGTGTCTCACACTCTCTCACACATCGTTTTTTTTTTTTTTTTTTTCTAATCTCTTCTTATAAAAATTCTGTATGTTTCTCCCTTTATAACTAATTGATTATCTAATTGGGCTGGCCTATTGGGCCTTTCCAATTGAGCTTTAGTGTGTGGCTTGGAGTGGGACCAAAAGGAACTAATAAGACATTAGCTCCAATGGGCCTTGGGCTTTTCCGTCAACTCTTGACAAGTCCAAAGTTACCATTAATTATATTTAATACCACTACATAAATATAATTGCACTCTAGGGTTTATTAATAAATTATATCCCAAGACTTTATTATACACGTAACCCTTTCATAAAATATTCGTAGTAACACAAAGTCATAAATGTAGACTGCCACTTTGTAAATTACTACATCTAATCCTTGAGTACCTGGTTTAATTCTTTAAAGTTATTCATTATATATTTATGAAATCCAATTTCATAAATATATACTTTAGTAATTTCTTACTAAAGTGGTTAGGCTTAATTCTCTGAATATCTGAACCTATTAAACTTATCTCAAGGGAATATTTTATATCTCCATCAAGAGATCATGAATTCCATATTGAGAATATATGTTCCATCAACACTAAATGTGGCTGCCCAACATACTGAGGTTTTGACCGTCACTTTAGGTCTCACTCCTGATATATCAAAGCAACCTACACTTCATGATCAGGTCCATTATTCTCTCAGGATTAAGAGTTCATGTAAATAGAAGTCGTGAGATTTATTATTCATTTGACAGTCGTTAGGAAAATAATAAATCTCACAGCGGTCCTGTTCAATATATTTTAACTCTTAAAACATATCAACATATCAACTAGAAGTTTTCACTTCCATGATCAAGACAAATCATCTTAGTTGACACGTTATAGTCTTTGCAGATGAAATGCCCAATTTCATCACCGACTACGAACTATAAATTCTGAGTTTACAAAGAACTTGTGATTTACATCTTCTGTGACTTTTCACATAAATCACATACAATGCATCTCATGGACTATATGATAATGTCCCATATTCATGTTACCATTATTTTAGATAATAATAAAATAACTTTATCAGACACAATATTAAGTCATACATCATGTCATACATAATGTCATACATAACATCATACATAGCATCATACAATAGGATTTAAGGGCACAAATCCTAACACCAGAAAGTGTGGATCAATGAATCCTTTTGGAGAATTCTGATGGATTCTATGCGAGCAATTGGGGCAAATGTTTCATCATAGTTTATTCCCTCCATTTGTAAGTATCCTTGAGCTACCAGTCGAGCCTTGTTGCGGATCACGTACCCTCCTCATCAGTCTTATTGCGGAATATCCACTTTGTGCCAATAACATGCTCGTCCTCCGGTCTAGGAACTAATGTCCAGACATCATTTCTCTGAAACTGAAGTAGTTCATCATGCATTGCTTCAACCCAACTTTCATCCTGAAGAGCTTCCTCAACTTTAGTGGGTTCAACCTATGACAAATAACAAGAATAAGAAACAAAGTTAGCAACGCATTTATCAACTGTACGTTTCCTTAATGTGAGTTCATTCATGTTTCCCACAATGACTTCTGGAGGATGATTTAATTTAATCCTGGAGGAAGGTCATTTTTCTTCATGAGATTTATAATCTGGTGAAGTAGGCATATCTGCTAACTCTTCCACAACACTTGGAGTACTGGGAGTACTTGGAGATGTGGGCTCTTGTTCAAAGATTTCTTGAACTTCCCTAGGTTCAAGAGGAAGAATTTCTTTAGGAAGTTCCTCATTAACTTTCTCAGAACAAGAATCTGAAGACTCATCAATAACAACATTCACCATTTCCATAACCTTCATAGTTCTTTTTTCATATACTCGATAAGCCTTGCTTGTAAAGGAGTATCCCAGAAATATCCCTTCATTTCTTCTGGAGTCAAACTTTCCCACATTCTCTCTATCCTTTAGGATAAAACAAGTACTTCCAAAGTTTCTAAAATATTTCACATTTGGCTTTCTACCTTTCCATAACTCATATGGTGTCTTTTTAGTACCGGGTCTAAAATACACTCTAATAACCGTATGACATGCAGTGTTAACGGCTTCTCCCTACAAGTTTCTATCCACATCCTTACTGTGCAACATGGCTCTTGCCATCTCCTGAATAACCCTGTTCTTTCTTTCTACTACACCATTCTGCTGAGGAGTAATAGAAGTAGAGAATTCTTAAGATATACCTGATCTTGTACAAAAGGACTCCATATACGAGTTCTCGAATTCTTTACCATGGTCACTTCGAATTCGGTCAATTTTCAAGCTCTTTTCATTTTGCAGTCTTGTGCACAAAGCTTCAATGTGTTCAGGAGCATCGGACTTGGATCGTAGAAGAATAACCCAAGTGTACCTAGTGAAGTCATCTACCACAACCATGATGTATCTCTTACCTCCAAGAGACTCAGTTCTAGTTGGACCTATAAGATCCAAATGTAGTAGCTCCAATGGTTTAGATGTAGCTGATGTCTGAGTGCCCAGATGCTTAGCTTTCGTCTGTTTCCCAAGCTGACATGGTCCACACACCACATTGTTCATTCTACTAAGCTTTGGTATCCCTAAAACTGATTCATGCTTAAAGACAATAGAAAGATGTTTGTAACTAGCATGTCCCATTCGTTGATGCCATAGATCTTCATTTGGCAACCGAATGCTATTGCACACAATATCAGCATCAGGAACCAATCCTAGCAGTTTTCTAGAGTGCGAACACCACTTATGAGTTTCTTTCCGGACTCATCCATGACATGACACTTTCCCTTGGAGAATAGCACCATGAAGTCTTGATCACATATCTGACTTATACTTAGCAGGTTCACCTTCAGGCCTTCCATATATAGAATATTTGCAACGTTCGGTAGTCGAGGTAGAGAGATAATTCCTTTTCCTTTTATCTGTGATTTGCTCCCATCACTAAAGGTGACATTGCCACCTTTCTTAGACTCAAAGACCTTGAAGAGGGATCGGTCTCCAGTCATGTGTCTTGAGCAACCGCTGTCAAGGTATCACAAGCACGTGTCCATAACTTTAAATGCAGACTTCATCATAAAACACACTTCGTGCTTAGATGACAGATAAGTGGGAATAGTATTTTCTCTCATCTGCCTTTTTCGAGCTAGGCATTTAATTTTCACTCTTCTTAGACAAACTCCTTTACACATTTTCATTCTGAGACAGTCTAGTTTCTTTTTGTTCAAACTGAGATCTTTTCCAATAGTCATCATAAGAGAATTCAAATAACTTTTAGACTTGTATTTTCTGAGACACTCAAACAAACAAATAGAGATTAGAAAAACAAGATGTATTTGAAAAAAAGATCTCTTCAAGTCGGTTACAGCCATGACAACAGGGGTCAATGGATCACACACAAAGAGTAACCCTAATCAGAGTGTGCCTGCTCTGATACCACTTGATAGGCCAAAAATGTTTTGACCCCTTGTGATGAATTAAGTTGATTAATTAGCCAAGTTCTTAATTAATCAAATTAACATGCAAAGCGCGTGGTAGCACAAACAAATCACCAATTAAACTAAGTATGCAGCAGAAATTAAATGACACTGTGATTTGTTTACGAATGGGGAAAACCTACACGGCAAAAACCCCACTAGGTGAATTTAAGGTCACCACTCCCGAAATTCCACTATTATCACAACAAGCGGTTGAAAGTAAAGGAATCCCAAGTACCTTACCAACCTACAGTTGAACCCTTACCCCAATACCCAAGTGGACTTGTTCTGTAGTGACAATTTCTCCTTTCAATGCATGTAGGGGTGTGCAAAAAACCGAGGAACCGAATGAACCGACCGAACCGAGTCTAAAATTTCGGTTCGGTTTCGGTTTTATTTTTAAAAAACTGAAATTTTCGGTTTTGGTTTCGGTGCTGGATTTTTTAAAACCGAAACCAACCGAACCGACCGAAATATATATATATATTTATGTATCTCTTACACGTAACTGGTCAGTGGCTTAGTGGTGTGCTCCTTGTGGTTTGGCTTCTTGATCCTAGGTTCGAGCCTTTGCGTGGGAGGTGAGTATTTTTTGCTATTTAGTTTTTTAAAACCCTAGTAGTAGCATAAATACGAAAATACCCCTGTTGGCTTTCCCTTCTCTTTTCTTCAGCCGCCCCCTTCCCCCTTCCTCATTTTTTTCTCTCAATTTTTTCTCTCTTTTCTTTTCTTTAGCTTCCCTTCTCTTTTCTTCAGCCGCCCCCTTCCCCATTTTTTTCTCTCAATTTTTTCTTTGTCTCTCTCTACCCTTCGGTCCTTCCCCAATTTTCTCTCTAATCTCTGCCCTTCTCAGTTCAGCCACCTCATTCTTTTCTTTTCTTTTTGTTCTCTGAGTCCTATGGACCATGGCCATGCTTTTCTGTCACATATCTCTGTTCTGTCTTCAATGCAAATTGAAAAATCACTACAGAGACTTGGTGGTAGGCTCAAGCATGGTGGTAGGCTCCTGCTATGGTGCAGCAATGGTAAAGTTCTGTCTGGACCCTTTTGTTAATTCAAAATATTTTCAATTTTTTGTTGGAATCTATGTGTAATATTGTAAATTGTTGAACAAAATTCTTGGAAGTTTTTCTTTCTCTGTGATTCTGATTTTTTCAACAGCTCTCTCTCTGTTACTCTATTTCTTTGTTTTTTATATGTGATTAAATTTAGGGATTTGAAAATCTTCATAACCCTCTCTTTGAAAAATCGAAAACCGACCGAAACCGACTGAAACCAATATACACCGAAACCGATTGATTTCCATCCATTTCAGTCGGTTTCGGTTGAGAATTTCACAAACCGAATATTTCGGTTTCGGTTGGCCATACCCATACAAACCGACCGAAACCGAATCGAGCACACCCCTAAATGCACGACTCCCAAGTACATGACTAACCAATTGCGCAGATTCCAGTACGCGACTTTAATCACCAACTAGAGAAGATTGTTGGTTGCAAAGTTCTTCAATTCATCCACCCGATGAAGATCAAGAAGATGCTTGGTTACAAAACCCTACGGTGCATATTACACAGCAACTTCTTCACAAGAGGGATGAACTAGGGTAAGAATTTTTTCTCTGGTCACAACTTGCTTGAACAAGGATTCTCAATTCTTATGCAACTTGTGTATACTTTTACGGACCTTAAGATAATCATTTTATATGTCTATGGTTAGAAGAAAAGAAGGCCCAAAGACACATCCACGGATTGGAATCAAAACAGAACTCAAAATCTGTTTTTCTTAAACCTCAACAGATAGAGGTATCGAGATTCTGTCGAGCAGCTGTCGAGCCACGGGGCTAGAACAGCTGTTTAAACCTCGACACATGCTAGCTATCAAGATAGCTGTCGAGCTTTAATGAACTTGCACTTTTCAGCTTGTTTCTTGGATAGTCTTGATGACTTCAACACTTGATCTTGAAACACAGTTTCTTGAAGCATTAAACACATCCTAAATCTACCCAATTACAAGTAAAGTGCATTTTGTCAAAGGATTAGCAAATTACATAAATGAATGACATATGTTCTTAACAAGTGAAACACATATGTCCAGACAAATAGAAGTCGTGATATTTATTATTCATTTGACAATCTTTAGGATAATAATAAATCTCACAGCAGTCTAGTTCAATATGTTTTAACTCTTAAAACATATCAACATACCAACTAGAAATCTTCATTTCCATGATCAAGACAAATAATCTTAGTTGATATGTTATAGTCTTCTCAGATGAAATGCCCAATTTCATCACCAACTACGAACTAAATTTTTGAGTTTACAAAGAACTTATGATTTATATCTTCTGTGACTTTTCACATAAATCACATACTATACATCTCATAGACTAAAATAATGTCTCATTAGTTCATTTATAGATAGTTTTATATAATTAAACAATTTAATTATTAATGACATGCCAATAAATTGGATTTTAGGGTATAAGCCCTAACAACGAATTGGATGAAAATCAGAATTGAAAATCTATTTTTCATAACCTCGACAAATACCCTATCTATCGAGAAGCTGTCGAGCCTTAGGCTAAAACAGCTTTTTAAACCTCGATAGCTACTAGCTGTCGGGCTAGCTGTCAAGTTTTAATGAACAACACTTCTTCACTTGGATTCTTGGATAGACTTGCATGGCTTTAACACTTGAACTTGAAACCTTGTTTCTTAAAGCATTAAACACATCCTAGATCTATCCAATTACAAGTAAAGTGAGTTTTGTCAAAGGATTAGCTAATTACATAAAATGTTGACATATGTTCCTAACATGAATCACATATGTCCTAACATGTACTAATAGGCTAATCCCCTTGTCTCCCTCTAAAAGCCTACCCTCTATTTGAGGATTAAGGATTTCTTAAGCATAAACCATTCAGGCCCATTCTATCAAAATGGGTAATCTCCACGGCAGGCTTCTCTTGTGAGGTTATCCACATTGAGGAAGTGGTTTCCTCTTTGCTCTTACCTCCGTAAGGTAACCAAGCGTGGCAGACTAACTGTTTCTGCTTTGTTTTTCTTATTGATTAAATACTGCTGTTATCTCATCTTCATTATTGTCATTCTATTTTCATTATATTATACTTTCCTGCTATAACTCTCTGGCAACAGTCTCATTTGCCATAAGCACGTGACCAAGGCATTAACAAAAGGGCCCTAGTTTGCGCACAAGTCGGTTTGAGGTGAGTTGCAATCAGGTCGGTCCTAACTCTCCTACCTAGAACCTTTGGGCCTTAGTGTGGCAGGAGGAAACCTAGCCCACCATCTCAAAAAGGCCCAAATAATAGTTATCTATCATCTTCCATTACTAGACCTATATTTGATATTTTTATTATTATATAAAATCCTTAGTTATACACCATATACATTCATTAAATAACCTAGCGTAAAAGATTACTTTATTTTTAATATTTAATTTTAATTAAATTAATAAAAAATTTCATCAGTCTACACATTATTCTTGATTAAGCCGTGCATCGTATGGGCATAATTCTAGTGTGTGTGTGTGTGTGTGTGTGTGTATAACTGAAGCTTTTAAAGCTCTCACAATTTTCCATGTCATACAATATTTAAATAAAATTATTTTTGTTTAGTCCAAACATAACATGGAGTGAAACTCTATCTCTTTAACAAGTCCAACTTAAACTAAAACTCATCATTTTTTTTAAACAAAATTAATTTTTTTTAATCCAAACTTAACAAGGAATAAAACTCTATCTCTCTAAAAAGTTCAACTTAAACTCAAATGTTGATAATTTATCTCTAAATTTTCGAGGTTAATCATGAACACTATAAAAGCAATGCAAACCCCTTTTCTTTTTTCCCTTTTTTTTTAAAATTAAATTTTTGGGTATTACGAATAATTTGGTCGATTCACTTGTTTTTTATACTTCAAAATAAAGAAGTAATCCTTTTGTAAAAAAAAAAAAAAAATTATTAATTCCTTTTCCGAACAAAAAAAGGAAATCCATACTTTAGTCCTTAAATTTGACAAGACCAAGCCGACCTTGGCCTAAAATAAATAAACATGCAAATTAGAATTAGAGGGAATTAGGGGAGAAAGAAATGGAACTTTGGTCATAGTGTTTGTTGTTTTGGATTTTGATTTTAGGGGATGGGGTGTGACTTGTGAGATTGTTTTGGAAGATCAAGATGGTACAACTGGGAATAGAAATTATCATATATATGTGTGTGTGTATATATAATAACTAATAGCCGAAACATTTGACTTTTTGTTGACCATTCCTCATTGCGTCACATGTCTACATAAATTTCTGCCACATTTACATTTAAAAACACTAAAAAATTGCACCTTTTCGTTGGGATTTTTTTTTGGAAAATGAAACTTTCACTCAATTATAATAATGAAGCATCATGATACAAGGCTGCCAAGGCAGATGGAGGAGAATCCTTTAACCAAAATAAATCCTCATCTAAATTTCTAGCATATTTGGTAAGAACATGTACCACTGTATTCCCTCCCTTCCTAATCTAATTAGTCCTAGCCCAATGTAACCCATGTATCAAATGGCGAATATCATCCACCACATAGCCAAGAATGGAATGGTTGGGTAGAGATGAAGAAATGGCTTGTATTGTATTAACATTATCCCCTTCAATTATCAAACTTGTAAACCCAGCGTCCACGGCAAATTCCAAGGATTCGTTGGGATTATTTATTTATATTTTTTGGAAAAGGAAACTTTCACTCAATTATAATAATGAAGCATCACGATACAAGGCTGCCAAGGTAGGTGGAGGAGAATCTTCTAACCAAAATAAATCCTCATCTAAATTTCTAGCATATTGGGTAAGAACATGTACCACTGTATTCCCTCACTTCCTAATCTGATTAGTCCTAGCCCAATGTAATTCATGTATCAAATGGTGAATAGCATCCACCACATAGCCAAGAATGGAATGGTTGGGCAGAGATGAAGAAATGGCTTGTATTGTATTAACATTATCCCCTTCAATTATCAAACTTGTAAACCTAGCGTCCACGGCAAACTCCAAGGATCTTTTGCAAGCCAAAGCTCGGCTTCTTCATTATTTTCTGCACTTGGTCCAATAGCAGACATAGCTGCCATAACCTCCCCCTTGTTGTTGCGAATTATAGCTCCTAGACCTGTTCTTTGTAGCCCTAAAAACACTGCAGCATAAAAATTAAGTTTGTATACATTAGACGATGGAGATTGCCACAGTTCAGAGCTAAGTTGCTCAGTTCGAGATACTGTCAACTATGCCTGGGCTTGTTGAAATTCCTAAATGAAGTCCCCTGCTTGCTTATTAAGGCATTTAGGATCTTTCAATTGACCCCCATGCACCACACCATTTCACATGTTCCATATGATCCATGCTTGCACCCAAAACAGCTCCAACTCCTCAACCGTTAATCTGTCCACTAGAAACTCCATCAGCTGAAGTGTATCACTAAAAATAGAGCACCTTTCTGCAACTTTGAAATACTACCAGCCCATATATCTTGCATTGCAGCACATTCCCACAATGCATGAGTTGTTGTCTTTGACTCTCTGGTACACAATTGACATTTGTCCTCAGTTATGATCCTCTAGCGTGACAGATTGTAGGATGTTGGTAATATATCATGGCAATCTCTCCAACCAAATATTTTGACTGTTCGAAAAACTGGTTTTGTATCTCATACAAAACACATAGCGGAAGCAACAAACGAGGATCTATTTCATTCATGATTAATAACAAGCACTAAGTAAATTTCAGAATTTAAGAACAAGATAGCGTACCTTGGTGTGTAGAAATTCAAGACAAAAGATTAGAAGTACTCGGGAACACTTTTAATCTTCACTCCAATTCCACTTTACGCCCAAGATGTGTGGTCTCTCAATCAGTTTTCAAGGGAGAATGATAGAGTGTCTCACTCTCACACCATTTTTTACAATGATGTTTGTCTCTTATTATTTCTTTCTCTAATAAAAACATTCTATATGTTTCTCCTTTTATAACTAACTGATTAACTAACCTATTGGGCTTTCCAATTGGGCTTTAGTGTGTGGCTTGGAGTGGGACCAAAAGGGACCAATAAGACACTAGCTCCAATGGGCCTTGGGCTTTTTCGTCAACTCTTGACAAGTCCAAAGTTACCATTAATTATATTTAATACCATTATATAAATATAATTGCACTCTAGGCCTTATTAATAAATAATATCCCAAGACTTTATTGTACATGCATCCCCTTTAGAAAATATTCGTAATAATACAAAGTCATAAAATATAGACTGCCACTTTGAAAATTACTACATCTTAATCCTTGAGTACCCAGTTTAATCCTTTAAGTTATTCATCATATATTTATGAAATCCAATTTCATAAATATATACTTTAGTAACTCTTTAAAAAAGTGGTTAGGCCTAACACTTTGAATAACCAAACCCATTAAACTTATCTCAAAGGAATATTTTATATCTCCGTTAAGAGATTATGAATTCCATCTTGAGAATATATGTTCCATCAACACTAAATGTGGCTGCCCAACATACTGAGATTTTGACCGTTACTTTAGATCTCACTCTTGATATATCAAAGCAACCTACACTTCATGATCAGGTCCATTATCCTCTCAGGATTAAGAGTTCATGTAAATAGAAGTCGTGAGATTTACTATTCATTTGATAGTCGTTAGGAGAATAATAAATCTCACAGCGGTCCAGTTCAATATGTCTTAACTCTCAAAACATATCAACACATCAACTAGAAGTCTCTACTTCAATGATCAAGACAAATCATCTTAGTTGATATGTTATAGTCTTCGCAGATGAAATGCCCAATTTCATCACCGACTACGAACTAAAATTCTAAATTTACAAAGAACTTGTGATTTATATCTTCTGTGACTTTTCACATAAATCACATACTATGCATCTCATGGACTATATGATAATGTCCCAATATTCATGTTGCCATCATTTAAGATAATAATAAAATAACTTTATTAATCACAATATTAAGTCATACGCAATGTCATACATAATGTCATACATAATATCATACATAAAATCATACATAGTATCATACAATAGGATTTAAGGGCACTAATCCTAACATTGACTTTATTTGGAATTTTAAGCTTCCACAAAACGGCCAAATGTTTTTCCCAGCATAGCCACTTGAAAGCCTGAGCCCTATCTCCATGAAATTGAGTCTGTCTTGCAAGTTTATGGGCAGACTTGACAGAAATTTTACCATTCTTATTGTGTAGCTAAATAATATAATTTGGAATATATCTTCGGCAGAGAGGGATTCTACATATAGCTTCGGCATCTTCTCTGTGAAACATTGCCATAATCATATCTCTTCTCCATGCATGCAACTCCGGGTCAATCAATTTTGAGACTGCTAAATCTCCAACCAGCTCATGTCTTGGATGAATGATTTTATTTGTGGGATGGTTAGGAATCCACCTATCCCCTACAATACTTATGGAAGCCCCATTACCAATCCTCCAACAATAACCCAATCTAGGAATAGGTAAGACAGCCATCAAACTTCTCCACACATAGGAATAACCCGATGATTCTTTGGCCTTAAGAAAAGAGGACTGAGAAAAATATCTTGCTTAGAAACACTTGTATAGCAAAGAATCATTCCCTTAGGTTAATTTCCAGCCTTGTTTAGCTAACATGGCTAAATTAAAATCTCTCAAATCCCGAAAACCCATACCACCCTCCATCTTTGAAGTTGACAACTTATCCCACATCTTCTAATGGATTTTTCTTTCATCACCTACTTGACCCCTCCAGAATTTAGCACACATACTATTCAGTTCTTCACATAGTTTCATAGGAAGTTGAAACACACTCATGGTAAAAGTAGGTATAGATTGGGCCACCGCCTTAATCAAAATTTCCTTTCCAGCTCTAGATAACAACATACCTTTCCATTCTTGCAGCTTCTTCCAGATACGGTCTTTTAAATAAGAAAAAGTATGATACTTGGCTCTTCCAATCAATGTTGGCAACCCTAAATAAGATTCAAAACTCCCCACCTCCTTCACCCCCAGAATTTGCAGAATCTGTTGCCTATGACTGCCTGTTGTATTACTGCTGAAATAAACTGAAGATTTCTCCAAATTTACACATTGCCTTGAAGCCTGTGCATATGTTTGAAGAATTTACATTATAGCTTACCCTTCATTTTGTGTAGCTTGACAAAACAACAAAGAATCATCAGCAAACAGTAAATTAGTAATTCTGGGTGCCCCTCTACATATGGAAACCCCTTTAATCCTCCCTTCCATTTCTACTTTTGCCAACAGAGCAGTAAAGCCTTCTGCACATAAGAGAAATAGATATGGTGATAATGGATCACCTTGTTGTATTCCTCTTGATGGGTGTATCATACCATAAGGTTTACCATTCACAAAGATAGAGAAAGTTGGAGTAGTGACATAACTCATCACCCTCTCTATCCACAGTGCTGGGAAGCCCATCTTTTCCATAATCCCCTAAAGAAACTGCAACTCCACACAATTATAGGCTTTGCTGACATCCAATTTCAATGCCAAATTCCCTTTCTTTCCCTTCTTCCTAGCATGCATTGTATGTAGTGTTTCATAGGCCACCAAAACATTATTTGTCATCAATCTCCCCGGTACAAAGGCACTTTGAGTAGGCGAGACTATATATGGAAGTACCTGTTTCAATCTGTTTGCCAAGACTTTTGACATAATCTTATAAATCAAATTACATAAACTTATAGGTCTAAAATCAGACATTTTTTCATGATTTTTCACTTTAGGAATAAGAACTATGTTTGTGTGATTTATCTCAGGTAGCCTATTACCATAGTTTAAAAAATCCAAAACAGCCATAACAACATCATCACCCACTATGTGCCAGAATTTTTGAAAGAAAAGGGTGTTCAAACCATCAAATCCTGGAGCTTTTGTAGGTCCCATTTGAAATAAGGCCACTTTAACTTCTTCTGCAGTAAACTCCCTAGACAAAGCCTCCTTCACTTCTTCAGTTACCATTTGTGGAACAGCAGCTACGCACTCCTCCATCTGGTCACATGCTCCTGCATGAAAAAGGCTTTCAAAATAATCAGAAGCAACTGCCACCACCTCCTCTAATTATTCCACCCAATGCCCTTGGCCATTTTTGATACCCTGAATATGATTCTTTCTCCTTCTCTGTGAAGCCTTAGAGTGAAAGAACTTAGTATTTTTATCACCATGCTTCAGCCATGAAATTCTAGACCTTTGTGCCCAATAAATTTCCTGTTTTTGGAGAAGCTGATCCATTTCTTTGTTCAGCTCTAGGTATTCGGCCTTGCTGTCAGTGGTCATCTCCTCTTCATTGAATCTATCCAGCCTCTTTTGAATCTGTTTAATAGCTTCTGCATCCGGAGTCACTCTTGTCGAGCCCCACTTCATTAATTCCGATCCACAAGCTTGTATTTTCTTCAAAGTTGAAGCTAATCCTTGCTCAACAGCCAGCTCACTATCCGAAGCCTCCTTTACTATAGCTTCACACTCCTCCATAAGTTACCAAGACTCCTCAAATTTAAATCCTCACTCCCATCTTTGTGGAACTAAAGATTGATCATGTAAAAGAATTGGTAAATGATCTAAAGCATGAGCTGATTGGTGTACAACTTTGCTCATTTGAAATTTTCCAATCCAGTCTTTATTGGCCACAGTTCTATCCAATCTGAATTTAGTATTTGCCTCACCCGGTATCTTATTTTTTTTCTTGGTATTTCATTTCAATATTACTTTTTTGCAATTTTTGGTGCACGACTTTACCGTGGTTAGACCGATCTTTCTCAAAAAGCACTGCCGACAAAGTCTTTTACTCTGTTTTTAAACTCTTCCCATCATTTCCCTAACATTCTCTCGCAAAGTTTTAGACTCTGTTTTTAAACTCTTCCCATTGTTTCCCCCAAAATTCTCTCTCTGCTCGGTAGTTTTAAACTTTGCACGTTTCATAGTTCTTCCCACAAGAAAAATAAAAATTCTATTTCTATATGTTCTTTTCCTCCCTCCCTCTATACTTTATTTCCTACAACTAATTCAGGAAATTTGATTTTGCTTTTCAACTAATTCGATTAGCAAAGTACCAAAGCAAGTCTCAAGGTTAGATCCCGTCTCTCATTCTATAATTTATTAATCAAACTATACTCATCTTTAACCCAAACCAATAAATACAATGAATGGCCAAAATTGTGTTAAACTTAACCTTCTTCTGATTCTTCCAATTGACGTAGCAATTATTTCTCACCTTCAAATGCTGAGAAATAATTGAATGGGTTTTTTGGTTTTGGTCTGATGGTCTCCCTCAAATGTGGGGGGCTCTTTGAAGGTGAGCGTGTTTGGATTGAAGGATTTTATGTAGATAAAGGAATTTGGGTTAGGGTGTGCTGGCAGATCTATGTGATTAAGATTTTTTTTTTTTTTAAATGGGTTTTGCTTTGTTTCTTAGATTTAGATGGTTTATCCTTGATCACCGATTATTTCTGTGGTTGAAGCATTTGAAGCTTTAATGTTGTAATGTAGTCATTTGACAAATGCAAATTAATTGTTTATGTTTAATTTTGTTGCTTTTAACTTAAAGGTGTTTAAATGTATTGAATAAGTTATAATAGTCATTGCAATGGAATTCTTGCTTTTTAAATCCAAAGCAAACGTGTAGAGGATTATGCTTTATGTTAATTTAAAATTTTCATTTGAATACAACAAATTGATTTATAAAGCAATTCGTGTTACGGTCAAGGGTGAAATTTTTTGTTTGCATACTTTCTCTTGGCTTTTGGATCCTTTGGGCATATTTTGATATGATTAGGCAAGGTCATTGTGCAAAATCCATTGTACCATTTAGAGTACATAATATTTTGCATTTCTTACTATATGCAAATTGAGTGTGTTTGATTTTATATGTAGGAACTAAGGGCAACTGAGCCAAAGCACAAAAAAGAGGTGATGGCATTGATGAATAGCTAGCCATTGAAGGTACTCCCTTTCTCTATCTCTCTTGCCTTTCTTTTCTCCTATGAACTGTATATGGAGGTTGCCTTGGACTTGGCCAATGCAATACTTAGAAATTATGACAAACTCTTTGAAAAATAGAGGGGGGGGGGGGGGGAACTCTTCTATTTTATGGACCATACAATAAGGGTAAGTTTGTATCTTTAATTTTCCTTGCTATTCTATGTTTAGGTTTTAAGTAGTTAATGAAGAGAGATACAACTTGATTATTTACTATTTAATGGTGCTTTCTTCTCCTTCTTCATCTTCTTCTTCTTCTTTTTCTTCTCCTTCTTTTTCACTCTCCCCCCCCCCCCCCCCCCCCGCCTTTTTCTTTTGGTTCTTTTGTGTGGATTGCAAATTGTCAAATATGAACTTTAATTTGAAGGAAAAATACTGGCTAAGGTGCCTCAACATTATTTTAGAGCATGGGATGCTTTTTTCACTATAGTGAGGAAGGTGAATTTACTTTCTATAATATTGTGCCTTTTGTTTTCCGTATCTCAATGCGTTATATCTAATATCTTTCAAAAATTAAGATCTCTATTGACTGATCTCAAAACCCCCATTTTTTATTAGGTAAATTAATTAATTTATGAGAGGTTTATGTGTAGATTACTATGTAGAAGTCAGATGGATACAAGGAGAACAAAGAGATTGCAGAGAAATGGGTTCAACTATTTAGTACTCCCTATTTCTTAGTCACATCTATGAATGCAATGGGCACATTCATTTGATAAAAATTATCTCAACAAATTAATTGGCTAGAATATGAGATATCATAATTGCAAATCATTCATAAAATGCTTGACCTGAATAAAGGAATTGCCTTAGAGTGATTTGTAAGTAGATTTTAATATGGTAGAAACATAAAGTCAAATATATATTTTATATGTTGGTTATGATTTGGTACACATCAATAATCATTACATTCATTTTTGTTCATAATTTCTCTACGTAATGTTATCAAAATTTTCCAATATGTGGAGGAGTTGAACTATGTGGTACCCTTAAAAACTTTGTTGACTTAATAGCATGTTAGTAGTACAATTTAGTTCTTTCTCTTCTTCTTAAAAAAAGTTAATAAGTAATGGTGGAATTATTCACTAAGGGGACAGGGTCCTTGGATGACTTGGAGATGGGAAATAACACAATAGTAAGCGTAGATAATACTCAACTAAGCTAGAAGTTTTTTAGTTCTCATTTGCTTTACTGTTTATCTTGGCTATTAATTTATGTTTAGGCTGCAATAATGAAAATTGGTACAGAAGAGATGAGGGCATTTTCCAAGTTATTGTTTTCATTTGTCAAGGATACCACCCTCTTTAAGAGTCATGGTGTGGTTGATCTAATTAGAACATGCTATAAGGAAGTAGATAATTGTAACATTTATACATGCATAATCTGCAGAAAGAAACAACTACAAGTTTATAGCATAAAGGGAAGTTAAATGATTTGTAATATAAATGCACAGACCCATAAGATAACTGGATAGGATTGGATAATCTATAAATGGTTTCTTTGCTATATATCACATGAAGATTCATGCTAAGATTAAGTACTTTTAATGATCTTTTTTTGCAAGGGATAGATTTGTATGCAACATAGTGGTATGATATAAATGTTTTGGTTTACAGGCTCATCAAGTTTAAATGTTGAGCTGCTTCAACCTGGGAGGAGTAGCTCGAGATGGAATTCAATCTATATTAAAGCTTGGACAAAGAAGTTTAACTCCAATGATCCTTTAATGGTAGAAGCAATGGCCATTAAAGATCATTGGAATTAAAGGGTTGGAGCATATGGTCTATTGTGTAGGGGTTGTGGCATTATTATGAATCCAATGTATGTATATTTTAATAGAGGAGTTTAAACAAATATTTTGATAGGTACAATCTCTCTCTCTCTCCTCTCTCTCTCTCTCTCTCTCTCTCTCTCTCTCCAATATGAGTTGCCCATATTTTTGTAATGAATTTGAAAATGTATTTAAACAGATTTTTTAATGTATTTTTCCCGTGCATCGAACGGGTTAGCGACTAGTATATATATAAAATCAAAGCTTCTGAAATTCTCACAATTTTTCATGTCAGCACAATCTTTAAATAAATTATTATTTTATTTGAATAAAATTATTTTTATTTAGTCTAAACTTGACAATGAGTGAAACTCTATCTCTCTAACAAGTCCAACTTAAATTCAAACTCATAATTTTTTTAAAACAAAATTATTTTTGCTTAATCCAAACTTAACAAAGAGTAAAACTTATCTCTCTAACAAGTCCAATTTAAACTCAAACTCAAATGTTGATAATTTATCTCCAAATTTACGAACTTAATCATGAACGCTATAAAAGTAATGCAAATCCCAATATATTTTTTTAAAGCTAAGTAGAGGTATGAGCTCTTCTTATGTTATTTTCTTCTCCTTTACTTTGTTTTAAAAAATATATATTCTGTGGTTTTTCATGTATTTTTCAAAAAGTAATTTTTGTACATGAACCACCAAACTCTCTTTAGCCATTTTTTACAAAATAAAAAAGTTGGGAATAATTGAAATTATTCTTTTGAATGTAACCCATCTTTATTTTATATTTCTCTATTGTTTAGTCTTATATATTTTGTTTTGTTTTAATAATTTCTAAGCAGTTAATCTTATGATTCTTTAATATTTTTTAGTTTTTCAGAAGTCTTAATATCTAAATTTTTGAGTTAATTTTTTACAGTATCTGAAATTGTCTGACAAATTTTTTATAAGCCATAATATGTTCAAGTACAGGAGCAAATCATGCAAATGGTGTAGTTTCCCGTGTATAGTACAGGTTAACGAAAGCCTTTAATTATTTGTTGACCTCATGAGAGCTTGTCACGTAAGTTTTGCAACTCTCACAATTTTCCATATCTTTTGAAAACCCAACTATCTATGAAAAACCCACAACCCTCAGTTTCTTCTCCGTTGTCTCTCACCAAAAAAAAAAAATGTATGCTCTCTGCCCCAACAAACTCTCCTCCGGCAAAGTTTCAGCCATAGATATCCTATTTTGACAAATAGATCTCTCTCTCTCTCTCTCTCTCTCTCTCTGTGAAAAACCCATTGTTCTCCTACTTTGACAAGCTCTCTTTCTCTGAAAAATTAATTGATCAAGATATGAAGGAAATAAAAATATTTAGCGTTGTTTGATTACTGGTTGGTATTTGAACGTTTTTTATTTTTATTTTTTTGAATTTCCATTCTTCATATGTTATCTATCAAAAATAAAATAGAATCATATGTTATAGTTTATATGCTAATGTCAAGCGGACTGGCAGATATAGAAAAATCGTCTGCTGTATTTGTTATTTGGTGGTCTGGAGTTCTTTTATATTTTTGGGCTTTGTATGCCCGCTGTTTGTTTGCTTGCTAAGTGGAGGAAAAGAAATAACTTTTAGTCTTGTTTTTGATACATATTTGGAATTTAATTATGGTAATATTTATTCATTTATTTTCCTGTTTTGTTTATGAGAAAAATATTGAAAAATAGAGTCAAGTAGGTTCTTTTTGGGTGTTTTATATTTTATTATTTTTGAAGAAAAGAATACTTAAAATTATAAAAGAATTAATTTAAGGAGCTCAAGCTTGGCTCACACTCTAGATCAGCTACAGACTACTTGTTACGGCAAGGACAGAGGATGTATACAACACACGCCAGTACATGTTCCCTGTTTTAAATATAACCAATAATAAAGCATTTAAATGCATTTCTATAGTTCAAGTTGAAGACGCCACAAAGTTGAAAGGAAGGCCGGCCAAATACAGTATGGTGAAGGTTGTTATAACTATATAAAAATATATCAGTTAGTATGGCACTAATTTTTGTTAAGTCACATTAAATGAAAATGTTTATGAAAGGTTTTCATGGTCACAGGTAAGGAAAGATTTGAGTAATTGGATGTACTGGTCTAAAAAAGTGATTTGGTTTTGGAAAGATTGAATTTTGGGGGAAAGAGTGGCTTAAAGATATCTTTAACTTGCAAGACTTTTATCTAGCAGTAAGTTTATGAGAGGGATTAGAGTTATTTGGAGTATCGTTTTTGGGGGATAAGGCCGAAAAAATATGTAGAGGTCAGGTTTAATTAATAGTTATAATGTTATGTTCTATGTAAAGTAATATAATTGCTGATTTTCTAATAGATTAGAGAAGAGAAATTAAGTTAATTAAGACCGTTTGGTGTCAACGCATATGTGATAGTGATTATTAGCATATGGATGCATAAAGTTTCTTATAGTATTATTCTTGAGAAACCAAAACACATGTATTACACCTATATGCAAAGCTTTTTTGTGCTCTTAAGCTTATACTTTTAAGAATTGTAAGCTTTGATTTATAACCATTAGATTATTCTGAGGATCTTCATTTGGAAATTAGATTGAATTGTTGTCTTGACCGATGCATATAAGACCAATCATTTTATATATATTTGTCAACCATTATTTTGAACTACAATTATTGATTTTAATCGTTTTTAACTCATTGTAAGATTGAACAAAGTGAGGATATTTAACATGTGCTAGCTATCCATGCATCGCATAAGTTAGACTAGTCTTATATATAAAATAACTAATAGCCGAAATTTTTGACTTTTGTTTGACCACTCCTCATTGCACCATGTGGCTACATAAATTTATGTCACATGCTTACATTTAAAAATGGAAGGGATGTTATTAAAAGAGGTGCAACATGGAGAATAGGGTCAGACCTATCTGTCCAAGTATGGGGGGATAATTGGCTGCCTACAAAACATAATCCAAGAATCATCTCACCCGTGGTGACTAGTTGGGAAAGTGCTAAGGTTGGCGATTTTATAGACCAGGGGCAGAAAGTATGGAGGGAAGATTTAATTGATAAAGTCTTTTATGACTTTGAAGCATCGATCATAAAAAACATCCCCCTATGTCGCTTCATTCAAGATGATGTTCTCATATGGCCATTCACGCTGGATGGAAACTATACAGCAAAATCGAGGTACCGTTTTTTACAAGAAGCCTCTAGAGTGCAACAACCGGGTCAGCCATCAACCCAAACTCTGAAACCTCTATGGAACAAAATCTGGGCTCTTGATGTTCCAAATAAGGTGAAGACACTGACATGGAGAGCTTGTAAAAACTCTCTACCCACAAAGGCAAATCTGTTCAGGCGCAAGATAACACCTGACGGACGATGTGAAATCTGTAAACGAGAGGAGGAGGATATAATGCATGCACTTTACCGCTGTCCTGCCTTGTAAACTCTCTGGACCAACACACCAGCGTGGAACCAAGGCAACCTCAAACAGAGCACATGCTTCACTGATTTTATTGGTTTTATTTTTGCAAGTACATCTGATCCGGCGCTCTTTTCCTTAGTATTATGGAACTTGTGGAATTGACAGAATAATCTTCGGTTGGGGAAACCAACACTCCCATTGGACAAGGTACTGGAGCACTCTAGGGAGCAACAACTTGAGTCCCATTCTAGCCCCCTGGCGTCCACAAAACAACGAAGCACTCAGCCAGCAGCATGGACTCCGCCCCAAGACAATTGGTACAAGATCAATTTTGATGGTGCCACATTTGCCAAGATAAAAGTGCAGGAATGGGAGTTGTTATAAGAAACAACAAAGGACACGTGATGGCATCTCTGGCTCAAAAAATTCCCCTGCCTATGACAGTCATTGAGGTCGAGGTTCTCGTAGCGAGGAGAGCACTTGAACTTGCCGTGGAGCTAGGTTTTGACTATGTCATACTTGAAGGAGACTCGGAAATCCTACATAAGGCATTGCTTGTAGAAGGCAAAAACTTCACACCCTACGTACATCTAGTACAGGACATTTTGTATCTTAGTAGCTTTGTTCCAGCTTTTAAGACTTCTCTTGTATGCCGCTCGGGTAATAAGTTAGCTCATTCTCTAGCGAGGAACTCAAAATCCCTCAATCATATGCAAATATGGATGGAAGATGTACCACTAGATCTATTATTTGTACTCTAGACTGACTTTACTAGCCTCCCTTAATAATATTTCAGCGACCGGTTTCTAAAAAAAAAAAAAACATTTATGCTTTTTCGCTTTACATAATAAGAAGGTTTGGCTTACATTATTGCAACTTTTACTTTTAGAAACATTAAATATTGTGCCTTTTCGTGGAACAAAGGAAATGTTTTAGTTATATTTTCACTTGCCTATTAGTTACAAAATATCAGACAAACACTTTTTTTCACAAACACACTCTACATTGTCTACAATCCCTCTCATCCGTTATTTCTCTTCATATTTGCCAAAACCTACAAACTACAGTTTCAAACTCTTAATCTAATTCTCCCTAGCATTTTCCCTTAAAAACCAATTAACCAACAAAACGTTCTTGCTCTAGGACGTTACAAATTTGTACCTTTCATATTCCTTCTTGGCTCCCTCAACTTCTTTCTTTATCTCTCTCTCTCTCTCTACGTTCTTCTCTCTATTCCCATATCTAAAGCACCCAAGCAACCTTCTCTCATTCTACAACCCTTCCTTCTTCTTACCTCTCACCTTTCTTTGAATCTAGCAACGATGAAGAAGCATGATGATTGAATCCGAACTGTTTAAATTGGGGCTATTGACAATGGTGCCATGAAAGGCGAGAGTGGCCTCAATGATCGCCTCCTAGATTGTTCGTTTCTCCAACCTAGTAGAATGAGTCATCCTGCACAATGATTTAAAGGTTGCCCAATAGGTTTATAACCCCAAAGATCAAAATTCTTTTTTCTTTTTTTTTTTTTTGTTTGGTGTGTTTTGTTGAAATTTGCTATATGAATGAAATGTTTTATTTCTGAACATGGGATTTGAAGAATTTTTACTTATTTTGTAGTATTACATAAAGCCCAATTCATGGAAATGCAAATTGAAACATATAGGAAGAATAGAAAGTAATTTTATTTTTGGATCAAGAAATGGATGTGTGAATATATATGGAGACTATGGTGATAATTAGTTGGTTGATAAATCTTTAATTTGCAAATAATTTGGAGGCCATGCCTAGCAAGTTGCTATATTTAAAGTTGTTTTAATATGTGGTTAAATGGTATCCTTTATTTTGAAGCAAACTGACTGTGTTAGATGGTTGGGGGTTTTTTAGGAGAATAATTCTTTTTTTTTTTTTTGGCTAGAAGGAGAATGATTGTTTAGAGTTTTGTTGTTACATTTGAATTATGCATTGATTCATGTTTTTTGTGCTACTATTTAAACCCCTATTTTAAACTAGGATAAATTTCGTTGTGTTGTTTCTTTTACATGTACACAAATTGTTTGATGAAATTCTTAAGTGATGTTTTGTTAGCCTTTTTTAAAAATTGCATTATTCATACAATATAACCAAAGTTGCCAACAAATGTTTTTATTTGGATTATGTTTCTCTAACTTAAAATGAATTACTGGCTTCTATGGATTGCATCTTTTCTTTGAACTTGATTTTAGGTTGCTTTTGATTCTATTCTTTTAGAAAACATATACATTCTCCAATTGTAAATTTTGGTTTAGTTGACAGATTGAATTTGGCAAGCAAGTAGAAGCTATCTTTGATAGTTTTAAGGTTGGTAATTACAGTCATTCATTAACCTAACAGATGTTCAGGATTGTGTTTGGTTCTAAAGGGGTGGTTTCCCTCTCTATTATTCGATGAAATTTGTTTTTATTTTATTTTATCTTAGGTCTCATATTTTTTTTCTCATTGTTTAATCAAAATGCAGAATTTTAGTTTCATGGTCATCAAACCTATTGGCCAATATCCTATACTCATGGGCATATCTGTTGGGAACTTAATTGCTAGATGAGATGAAAGGGTAAGTGTTTTTTCTTGAATCATCTTTTTGGGTTGCTTTGAATTAATCTATTCTATGGGTGTTTGTTTGGTGTTAAACGACATATGCTTGATGAAATCTCTTTTAAATTTGATGTGAGATCTTTCCATTCAAATGTTTTTCCCTCCTCATGTTGTGATAAATCTGAGTAGCTATACTATGGTTGTAAAAAATTAATTTTTTTTTATTTTATGGAAATGATTATTTTGGTTATAATAGAAATTTCCCAAATATATTTATTTAAATAAAAAATTACATGTTCTTTTTGTGTTGCATGATATATGTTCGATAAATTTATTTAGAATCCTCAAATGTTTCTTCTCTACATTTCAATGGTACTTTTAAATTGATTATGTATGTCCTCCAAAGTTTGCAAACATAGTTTCTTTTGTTCTTCAATTCTAGATAATCCATAGAAGTTATTTCTTGTTGTTGGAATGAAGCTATTGGTATGGGGGCTATTCAAATTTCTGGTAACACTTCCGTTGTTTTAATATGCAAAAATGATCCATTAATGAAAAGTGAAAATTGGAAATAGTAGACACCAATAATGAATCCATTAACTAATTTATTTTGATGATTTACTTCATTAGCTTCGTCAAAAACTCTTACAACAAGATCTAAAATTAATGATTTTTCCTTTAGTTTTTATAAAATTTCTATTCAGTTTGGTTTCGTGCTAAGTTTTTCATTTAAAATGTGTTTTTGATGATTCAACCTATGATCCTCCAAATTAAGGAGGCATTATGGAAATTTCTTTGGTGATGATATTGCTTATGGTCAAAGGAAAAATGAGAGTGACTCTCCTACAGCCACACTATTTCCACAGCATATAGCATAGTGACTCTCTCAATGACTTTGACAAGTCCAAACAAGTTCCCTTAAGTACACTTTGGTGAGATTATTTATCTTTAAAGAATTGGCATTACAATAATCATGGAATTTATTATAGCATAGGAACTATAAAGCAATCTACTATAAATAATTATTTCATCGCCATGAATTTTGATTCTTTATGTCTATTATACCAAGCAATGATTGATGCTTTTGAATGCTTCAGATTCTATCCTCAATTTGTTTGGTCGCCATGGATAATCTATTATATAGATATAGATAATAGATTACAGTAAAAGTTATCTTCTATTTACCAATCAAGGGATTCAAAGTTTTGCAATATTGTGATATTGGAATATATATAATTAAGGGATTCAAAGTTGTATTTGTGTCCAATGCTTGGGCCAAATCCAACTTCATGGAGGAGATGGGCCGAGCTCAAAGCTTCAGGCGATTTTCCCCCATGGATTTTTGTTTCTTTTTGTATGATGGAGATTCTTGAGGTCAATACCCTACCATGGGAAAAGTATTGAAGAACATGGACATGGTCAGGCCTTCATAACAATGACACCATACTTTTGCACTCCATGGCATTTGTGTCTATTTTTACATATCCAAAAGTGGGGACAAAAATGTGTATTTGTTCCGTACACTCCATGGAAGAGAATTACCTCCTTAGCTGCTTTGCTAATACTAGAGAAAAGGAAAAAATTGTATTACTATAAAAAAGAAGGTATGAAAAGAATAACATGGGAATGATCCAAGCCAATGCAGTGGCTTAAGCTCTAGGAAAAAAAATATACAGGGAAATAGATAGTATGAGTATTAGAGATTTGACCACTATGCCCCAAAAGCCCATAGTGTTCAATTAAAATACCCACAAAAAGCCTCTGGTAGTTGTTTAAGAGTGTTAATTGTTTATTAATGGATTGCCTACACTGTGTTTGATTATAGGTGTCAACAACTCTCACGTTGCTCTATTTCAAAATAAATCCTCTTGAAGCCACCAAAGTCTAGAAGATGGGGCTACTATTGCAAGGAATTGGTGGACGAAGGTACTGCGATTGATAATGCTGATGGAAAAATGCATGTACGTGAAAAATAAATGGATCTACTTCATTTGTAATTGTTAACATGCACTATGTAAGTTTCAAAATTCTAGAACAAGAGAGCGTACTTTGATGCGGTGAAATTCAAAACCAAATATTGAAGTACTCGGGAATACTTTTAATCTTCACTCTAATTCCACTATACGTCCAAGATGTGTGGTCTCTTAATCAGTTCCAAAAGGAGAATGTCAAAGTGTCTAACACTTTTTTACACCGCTTCACAATAGTGTTCTTAATGTTCTCTTTCTCTACCTCTATAGAAAATTTTGTATGTTTCTCCCTTTGTATCTAACTGATTATCTAATTGGGCTGACCTTTTGGGTCTTTCCAATTGGGCTAAAATGTGTGGCTTGGACTGGGACCAAAAGGGACCAATAAGACACTAGCTCCAATGGGCCTTGGGCTTTTCTGTCAACTCTTGACAAGTCCAAAGTTACCATTAATTATATTTGATACCACTATATAAATATAATTGCACTCTAGGACTTATCTATAAATTATATCCCAAGACTTTATTATACATGTAACCCATTGATAAAATATTCGTAGTAATACAAAGTCATGAATGTAGATTGCTACTTTGTAAATTACTACATCTTATCCTTGAGTACCCGGTTTAATCCTTTAAAGTTATTCATTATATATTTATGAAATCGAATTTCATAAATATATATACTTTAGTAACTCCTTACCATAGTGGTTAGGCCTAACTCTTTGAATAACTGAACCCATTAAATTTTGTCAAGAGAATATTTTATATCTCCGTTAAGAGACTATGAATTCGATCTTGAGAATATATGCTCCATCAACACTAAATGTGGTTGCCCAACATATTGAGGTTTTGAACGTAACTTTAGATCTCACTCTTGACATATCAAAGTAACCTACATTTCATGATCAGGTCCATTATTCTGTCAGGATTAAGAGTTAATGTAAATAGAAGTCGTGAGTTTATTATTCATTTGACAGTCGTTCGGAGAATAATAAATCTCACAACGATCCAGTTCAATAAATTTTAACTCTTAAAACATATCAACATACAAACTAGAAATCTCCATTTCCATGATCAAGACAAAACATCTAAGTTGATATGTTATAGTCTTCGCAGATAAAATGCCCAATTTCATCACCAATTACGAACTACTCTTTGACAAGGAACTTGTGATTTACATCTTCTGTGACTAAATCACATACAATACGTCTCATGGACTATATGATAATGTCTCATATTCATGTTACCATTATTTTAGATAATAATAATAAAACAAATTTATCAATCACATTATTAAGTCATACATAATGTCATACATAATATCATACATAGCATCATACAATAGGATTTAAGGGCATTAATTCTAACAATCTCTCACTTGCCCTAAAGACTATTATGCACTAATCTAACTCCCATTCCCTCCAAATGTGACACGAAAGTCTTTTGAGACAAGGCTTTGGTAAAGGGATCTGCTAGATTATTTGCACTTTTAATCTTTTCTACCATTACATCTCCATGAGTAACGATGTCTCGAATGATGTGGTACTTCCTCTCAATGTGCTTTCCTTTCTTGTGATTCCTTGGATCTTTGGATTGTGCAACCGCTCCACTATTGTCGCAAAACAATGTGATGGGAACTTGTTCCATTCTCACAACACCAAGACTATAAAGGAATTTCTTGAGCCAAACAGCTTCTTTTGCTGCTTCACAAGTAGCAACATACTTAGCTTCCATGGTGGAGTCTGCAGTACAAGATTGCTTTACACTCCTCCAACTTATGGCTCCACCTCCCAAGGTGAAAACGCATCCTGAAGTAGATTTTCTGAAATCTAGATCCGACTGAAAATCTGAATCTGTATAGCTAATGGGAATTAAATCTTCACAACTCTTGGGCTCTTCTACCTTTTGCATTAAAAGACCGTTTGGTCATTTTACCTTCCAAACAAGATTTGCAAACAGGAAATTCATCAAAGTCCATGGGCTGTAAAAGTCCATTTTTTATTAGTCTTTGAATCCTATTTGAATTAATATGACCTAAACGCAAGTGCCAAAGATATGCATCATTAGAAGGAAACTTTCTCTTTAATGATTTTACATGAGAGTTGTCATCAAATTCACAATTATGTAATTCATGCTTATCAGGAATTCAAATATAATATTGCCAGAATAGATAAACATTTTATCCTTCTTTATTACAACAATGTCCTTTAGGATAACACAATATCCATGTTTACCTAAATAAGTTGCAGAAATTAAATTCCTACAAAAATTAGGTACATAAAGACAGTCTTTCAATATTAAAACCCTAGACTCAAAGCACAAATTAACAACACCAACAGCTTCAATCGGAATTCTGCTCCCATCAGCCAAAGTAAGAAACAATTCCCCTTCACTCAGCTTTTTGGTCTCCTAAAACCTCTGCAAAGAATTGCAGATATGATTAGTACAACCTGAATCCACACACCAGGAATCCGTGGGATTCTATACCAGACATATTTCAAGAAGAAAGGAAGTTTTCATACCCTTGTTCTTGGCAGCTTTAAACTTTGGACAATTTCTCTTCCAATGTCCTTTCTCACCACAATGGAAACACTTTCCTTTGTCGAAAACTCCCAAGGCAATTTGCTTACCCTCTTGCTTAATGAAGTCCTTCTTCTTTTTCTTACCCTTGCCTTTTGACTTAGGTTGAGAAGTAGAAGCTTCACTCACATTGACTTCAAGACTAGAAGTACCAAGGATGTCTTCCGCCGCTACTAACTCATTCATTAATTTAGACAAAGAATAAATCTTTTTGTTAATGTTATAATTAAGTCTAAATTCCTTGAATGATTCCGGTAGTGACTGGAGTATCATATCCACTTGGGACTCTCCATCAATGTCGGCACCTAAAATTTTCAATGTATTCAGATTAGAGATCATTGTAAGACAATGCTCTCTCACTGAACTACCTTCCGCCATTTTGGTATTATAAATTTGCCTCATGGTTTCTTGCCTTGCTGAACGGCCTTGCTCACCAAGCATCTCCTTTAGACTATGCATAATGTCTGAAGTTAGTTCTACATCTTGCATTTGATGCTATTGAACATTTGAGATAGATTCTAGTGTTAGAAAAAAAATGGTTTTGTATCTCATACAAAACACATAGCGGAAGCAACAAACAAGGACCTATTTCATTCATGATTGATAACATGCAGTATGTAAATTTCAGAATTTAAGAACATGATAGCGTACCTTGGTGTGGTGAAATTCAAAACCAAAGATTGAAGTACTTGGGAATACTTTTAATTTTCACTCCAATTCAACTTTACGCCTAAGATGTGTGGTCTCTTAATCAGTTTTCAAAGGGAGAATGAAAGTGTGTCTCACACTCTCTCTTTTTCTTTTTCTCTATTCTTATAAAAAAAATTTGTATGTTTCTCCCTTTATAACTAACTGATTATCTAATTGGGCTGGCCTATTAGGCCTTTCCAATTAGGCTGGCCTATTGGGCATTTCCAATTGGGTTTTAGCGTGTGGCTTGGAGTGGGACCAAAAGGGACCAATAAGACACTAGCTCCAATAGGCCTTGGGCTTTTCCGTCAACTCTTGACAAATCCAAAGTTACCATTAATTATATTTAATACCACTATATAAATATAATTGCACTCTAGACCTTATTAATAAATTATATCCCAAGACTTTATTATACATGCAACCCCTTCATAAAATATTCGTAGTAATACAAAGTCATGAATGTAAACTGCCACTTTGTAAATTACTATATCTTATCCTTGAGTACCCAGTTTAATACTTTAAGTTATTCATCATATATTTATGAAATCCAATTTCATAAATATATACTTTAGTAACTCTTTACTAAAGTGGTTAGGTCTAACACTCTGAATAACCAAACCCATTAAACTTATCTCAAGTGAATATTTTATATCTCCATCAATAGACTATGAATTCCATCTTGAGAATATATGTTCTGTCAACACTAAATGTGGTTGCCCAACATACTTTAGATCTCACTCCTGATATATCAAAGAAACCTACACGTCATGATTAGGTCCATTATTCTCTCAAGATTAAGAGTTCATGCAAATAGAAGTCGTGAGATTTATTATTCATTTGACAGTCATTAGGAGAATAATAAATCTCACAGCGGCCCAGTTCAATATGTCTTAACTCTTAAAACATATCAACTAAAAGTCTCCATTTCCATGATCAAGACAAATCATCTTAGTTGATATTGTTAGGATTAGTGCCCTTAAATCCTATTGTATGATGCTATGTATGATATTATGTATGACATTATGTATGACATGATGTATGACTTAATATTGTGATTGATAAAATTATTTTATTATTATCTAAAATAATGGTAACATGAATATGGGACATTATCATATAGTCCATGAGATGCATTGTATGTGATTTATATGAAAAGTCACAGAAGATGTAAATCACAAATTCTTTGTAAACTCAGAATTTACAGTTCATAGTCCGTGATCTAAAATAATGGAAACATGAATATGGGACATTATCATATAGTTCATGAGATGCATTGTATGTGATTTATGTGAAAAGTCACAGAAGATGTAAATCACAAGTTCTTTGTAAACTCAGAATTTATAGTTCGTAGTCGGTGATGAAATTGGGCATTTCATCTGCGAAGACTATAACATGTCAACTAAGATGATTTGTCTTGATCATGGAAGTGGAGACTTTTAGTTGATATGTTTTAAGAGTTAAAACATACTGAACAGGACCGCTGTGAGATTTATTATTCTCCTAATGACTGTCAAATGAATAATAAATCTCATGACTTCTATTTGCATGAACTCTTAATCCTGAGAGAATAATGGACCGGATCATGAAGTGTAGGTTGCTTTGATATATCAGGAGTGAGATCTGAAGTGACGGTCAAAACCTCAGTATATTGGGCAGCCACATTTAGTGTTGATGGAACATATATTCTTAAGATGGAATTTATAGTCTCTTGATAGAGATATAAAATATTCCCTTGAGATAAGTTTAATGGTTTTAGTTATTCAGAGAGTTAGGCCTAACCACTTTAGTAAGAAATTACTAAAGTATATATTTATGAAATTGGATTTCATAAATATATAATGAATAACTTTAAAGAATTAAACCGGGTACTCAAGGATAAGATGTAGTAATTTACAAAATGGCAGTCTACATTTATGACTTTGTGTTACTACGAATATTTTATGAAGGGGTTACGTGTATAATAAAGTCTTGGGATATAATTTATTAATAAGGCCTAGAGTGCAATTATATTTATATAGTGGTATTAAATATAATTAATGGTAACTTTGAACTTGTCAAGAGTTGACGGAAAAGCCCAAGACCCATTGGAGCTAGTGTCTTATTGGTCCCTTTTGGTCCCACTTCAAGCTATGCCCAATTGGAAAGGCCCAATAGGCCAGCCCAATTAGATAATCAGTTAGTTATAGAGGGAGAAACATACAGAATTTTTATTAGATGAGATTAGAAAAGAAAAAGAAACGTTGTGTAAGAGAGTGTGAGACACACTTTCATTCTCCCTTTGAAAAACTGATTGAGAGACCACACATCTTGGGCGCAAAGTGGAATTGGAGTTAAGATTAAAAGTGTTCCCAAGTGCTTCTAATCTTTGTTTTGAATTTCTCCACACCAAGGTACGGTATCTTGTTCTTAAATTTTGAAATTTACATTGTGCATGTTATCAATCATGAATGAAATAGATCCTTGTTCATTACTTCGCTATGTGTTTTATAAGAGATACAAAACCAGAATTTTTTCCTTCAATTGGTATCAGAGCCAGGTTTTCATATCATGATTGTATAATATGTGATTAAATTTTAAAATTTAAGAAAAACCGTTGTCTTTGTGTTTTTAATTTTCTGCATCATATGAATATAATGATGAGAATTGCATCACTTGTATATACATATCCGTTTCTTCACAAGGATATATTGTTTTTTGTGTGAAGCCGTGTCTTATAGTAAAGTGCTTGGAAATGAGTACAATTGAGTGTTGATGCATTGATTGTTATATCCATAGTTGATGTACGGATTGCCATGCTTTATGGTAGTTATTAATTAATGGAGTAACCGCTTAAAAAAAAAAAAACTGCTTCAGTTTTTGTACTGCTTGGGTTCTTAATGTCACAGATTGGATTTAATGAATATGGTTGCATGGCTTGGCTGCCATTTTGCATGCCTTAGAAAAGGTGAATCCGTATGGCTTCTAACCTTCTTTGACAATCATATATATATATATTATATATATATATATTATATATATATATATATATATATTATATATATATATATATATATAATATTATAATCATATATTATATATATATATATATATATATAAAGTAATAATTATATATTATATATGAATTTGTATATTATATTATATATAATATAATATAGATTTTTATATATAATAAAGATTTTTATTACGTTATATATATTATATATATGTTAATGCTAGTTTAATAAAATTAATTCCTAATTAGATTAGGATTATTTTTTCACGTGTCTAGCATTATTATCATTCTTGATCTTAAAAACCTTTATTTTAAAATATCTAGTGGGAGAGAGATTCAAGGGTTGGATCTCACGGCCTCCATTATTGGTTCATAGTAGTGTGAAATATATACTTTGTCTTTGCCTCGAGCTTAGCATTCCATGCGGAGAGTATTTATTTCATGGCCCTACAAGATTGAATTTCTTGGTTTATAGTGGTTTGATAAATACCTTGTCTTAGCTTCGAGCTTTGCATTCCATGTGGAGAGTGTTTTATCATGGTACTACAAAATAAGCCTGTTAAAGGGATGAAATGTGGTTACACATAATTCTAGACAATGGTATACACTAGACTAAGTATTATAGTATCCTCTATGCTGAGTTCTTACTATTATTACTTAAAGGCTAAATATAAAACGGCATATTATTAGTATTTGATAAGAGTTATCATGATAGTGCTAATAATGAGAATAGTTCTCAATCAATCATAGTATTTTATGTTCACTCTATGCTGAGGGATATTGAATATGAGATTGGGTTGTCGTTGCATATATATTATTTTATGGTTTTATTAAGGTTCCATATTATATGCTTTTATGCTAAATTGATAATAACCAATTTAGTTATTATATTCATGTTTATTATTTTCAGATTTTGTCATGGCATCATTTAGCCCACTTGTTTCTATTCTTAACCAAAACAAACTAACTGGATCCAACTATGTTGACTGGAAAAGAAATTTGAACATTGTTCTTACTGCTGAAGAGCACAAATATGTGCTTACTCAACCATGTCCTAACTTTCCTTCATTAGATGCTCCTCTTGAGGAAAAACAGCGATATGATCGTTGGCAGAAATCTAATGAGATGGTCAAGTGCTACATCCTAGCATCTATCTCAAATGTTCTACAGCATCAAATGCAGGATGTAGAACTTGCTTCGGACATAATGCATAGTCTGAAGGAGATGTTTGGTGAGCAAGGCCATTCTGCAAGGCAAGAAACCATGAGGCAAATTTATAATACCATAGTGGCTGCAGGAAGTTCAGTGAGGGAGCATTGTCTTAGGATGATTGCTAATCTGAACACATTAGAAGTTTTAGGTGCCGACATTGATGGAGAATCCCAAGTGGATATGATACTCTAGTCACTACCAGAATCATTCAAGGAATTCAGACTCAATTATAATATGAACAAAAAGATTTATTCTTTGTCTGAATTGATGAATGAGTTAGTGGCGGCGGAAGGCATCCTTGGTACTTCTAGTGTTGAAGCCAATGTGGGTGAAGCTTCTACTTCTCAACCTAAGTCAAAAGGCAAGGGTAAAAAGAAAAAGAAGAAGGACTTCACTAAGAAAGATGGTAAACAAATAGCATTAGGGGTTGCGAACAAAGAAAAAAAAAACCAAAGGAAAGTGTTTCCATTGTGGTGAGAAAGGACATTGGAGGAGGAATTGTCCAACATTCAAGGCTGCCAAGAATAAGGGTATGAAAAGTTCATTTCTTCTTGAAATATGTTTAGTACAGAATCCAACAGATTCCTGGTGTGTGGATTCAGGTTGTACTAATCATATCTGTAATTCTTTGCAGGGGTTCTAGGAGACCAGAAAGTTGAATGAGGGAGAACTATTTCTTACTTTGGTTGATAGGAGCAAGATTCCGGTTGAAGCTGTTGGAGTGTTTAATTTGTGTTTTAAGTCTAGAATTTTAATATTAGAAGACTGTTTGTATGTACCTAATGTTCGTAGGAATTTAATTTCTGCAACTTACTTAGGTAAACATAGATATTGTGTTACCCTGAAAGACAATGTTGTAATAAAGCAGGATAAAGTGTTTATCTGTTCTGGCAATATTGTGGATGGTCTTTATATTTTAACTCCTGATAAGCATGAATTATACAATTCTGAATTAGATAGTAACTCTCATGTGAAATCATTAAAGAGAAAGTTTCCTTCTACTAGTGATGCAAATCTATGACATTTGCGTTTAGGTCATATTTATTCAAGTAGGATTCAAAGACTAATCAAAGATGGACTTTTACAGCCCATGGACTTTAATGGTTTTCCAGTTTGTGAATCTTGCTTGGAAGGTAAGATGACCAAACGACCTTTTAATGCAAAAGGTAGAAGAGCGCAAGATTTGCTAGAATTAGTACATTCAGATGTATGTGGTCCTATGTCAATCCAAGCAAGGTGGCTATGAGTATTTCATTACTTTCACTAATGATTACTCTAGATTTGGTTATGTGTACCTAATGAAACGGAAGTCCGAAACCTTGGAAAAGTTCAAAGAGTTTAGGGCTGAAGTTGAAAATCAATTGGGTAAACACATAAAGGCCATTCGATCTGATCGAGGTGGCGAATACCTTCTTGGTGATTTTAAGGATTACTTGACTGAAAATGGGATTATATCCCAGTTGACTGCACCTGAAACTCCACAACAAAATGGTGTGCAGAAAAGAAGGAATAGGACTCTTTTAGATATGGTTAGGTCCATGTTGAGTTATTCGACTCTACCAATTTCTTTTTGGGGATATGCCTTAAATACTGCAATGTATCTTCTGAATTTAGTACCTTTGAAGTCTATTCCTAAAACACCTGTAGAGTTGTGGAATGGGCGTAAGCCTAGTATGAGACATCTCCACATTTGCGGTTGTCTAGCACATGTCTTGAAAGGAAAGTCTGACAAGTTACAGTCTAAAACGTAAGTGGTATTTTTTGTAGGGTATCCAAAAGGAACAGTTGGAGGTTTATTTTATATTCATAAGGATAATAAAGTGTTTGTTAGCACAAATGCCAAATTCTTGGAAAATGACTATATGAATAATTTTACTTCTAGAAGTAGAGTTGTCTTGGCTAAAATGAATGAACCTGTAGTTGAACAACCAATGGATGAAACTAGGGATGATGTGACTGTATTAGATACACCACAAGATACTACTCATGAGATGTCTAGTACACAGGTGCCTTGTCGTAATGGGAGAGTTGTTCGGCCTCATATAAGATTCATAGGTTTGAGAGAAACTTATGAGGCTATCTTAGAAGAGGTTGAATCGGATCCTTACACTTATGATGAAGCAATGAATGATAAAGATGGACATCATTGGGTCCAAGCTATGAAATCTGAATTGGATTCTATGGATTCCAATCATGTATGGGATCTTGTAAAAGCGCGTAACGGCATTAAACCTGTTGGTTGCAAATGGGTTTACAAGAGAAAAAGAGGGATAGATGGAAAGGTTGAAACCTTTAAAACAAGACTAGTGGTGAAAGGGTATACACAAAAAGAAGGTATTGATTATGATGAAACTTTTTCGCCAGTAGCCATGCTTAAATCTATCAAAATTCTTTTATCCATTGCTGCTTATTATGATTATGAGATTTGGCAAATGGATGTCAAGACTACATTCTTAATGGCAATCTTGAAGAAGAAATATACATGTTACAACCAGAAGGTTTCATAGAAAAGAACCAAGAGCATATGGTATGCAAGTTGATCCATTTATGGACTTAAACAAGCATCTAGGTCATGGAACATCAAATTTGATCAAGCAATCAAGTCATTTGGTTTTGAACAAAATCTTGATGAACCATGTGTGTACAAAAGACATCGAGACAAAGTAGTAATGTTCCTAGTGCTTTATGTTGATGATATTCTACTTATTGGGAATGATATAGAGGTAATGCCATCGGTTAAAGTTTGGTTGTCAAGCGAATTTGATATGAAGGACTTGGGTGAGGCTAACTTTATTCTAGGGATCAAGTTTTGGCGAGATCGCAAGAATAAGATGTTAGGCTTATCACAAGCTGGATATATAGATAAGGTTCTAGAACGTTTAGCATACAAAACTCCAAGAAAGGATTGCTTCCTTTTAGACATGGAGTTCCTCTGTCTGATGACCAAAGGCCTAAGACTCAGGAGAAAGAAAATATGATGAGACAAGTTCCTTATGCTTCTGCAGTGGGAAGTCTCATGTATGCCATGCTTTGTACTAGACCAGATATTTGTTATTCAGTTGGCATGGTCAGTCGATATCAATCAAATCCAGGACCAAAACATTGGCAAGCTGTAAAGCATATTCTCAATTATCTTAGGAGAATGAGAGATTATATGCTTGTTTACCATAGTGAGGATTTGATTCCCATTGGCTATACAGATTCAGACTTTCAGTCAGATCTAGATTTCAAAAAATCCACTTCAGGATTTGTTTTCACCTTAGGAGGTGGAGCCATAAGTTGGAGGAGCATCAAGAAATCTTGTATTGCGGACTCCACCATGGAAGCCGAGTACGTTGCTGCTTGTGAAGCAGCAAAGGAGGCTGTTTGGCTCAAGAAATTCTTTTCTGATCTTGGTGTTGTGAGAATGGAGCAAGTTCCCATCACATTGTTTTGTGACAATAGTGGAGCGGTTGCACAATCCAAAGATCCAAGGAATCACAAGAAAGGAAAGCACATTGAGAGGAAGTACCACATCATTCGAGACATTGTTGCTTGTGGAGATGTTGTGGTAGCAAAGATTGAAAGTGCAAATAATCTAGCAGATTCTTTTACCAAAGCCTTGCCTCAAAGGACTTTCGAGTCACATTTGGAAGGAATGGGAGTTAGATTAGTACACAATAGTATTTAGGGCAAGTGGGAGATTGTTAGGATTAGTGCCCTTAAATCCTATTGTATGATGCTATGTATGATATTATGTATGACATGATGTATGACTTAATATTGTGATTGATAAAGTTATTTTATTATTATCTAAAATAATGGTAACATGAATATGGGACATTATCATATAGTCCATGAGATACATTGTATGTGATTTATGTAAAAAGTCACAGAAGATGTAAATCACAAGTTCTTTGTAAACTCAGAATTTATAGTTCGTAGTCGGTAATGAAATTGGGTATTTCATCTGCGAAGACTATAACGTGTCAACTAAGATGATTTATCTTGATCATGGAAGTGAAGACTTCTAGTTAATATGTTGATATGTTTTAAGAGTTAAAACATATTAAACAGGACCGCTGTGAGATTTATTATTCTCCTAATGACTGTCAAATGAATAATAAATCTCACGACTTCTATTTGCATGAACTCTTAATCCTGAGAGAATAATGGACATGATCATAAAGTGTAGGTTGCTTTGATATATCAGGAGTGAGATCTGAAGTGACGGTCAAAACCTCAGTATATTGGGCAGCCACATTTAGTGTTGATGGAACATATATTCTCAATATGGTATTCATAGTCTCTTGATGGAGATATAAAATATTTCATTGAGATAAGTTTAATGGTTTCAGTGATTCAGAGAGTTAGGCCTAACCACTTTAGGAAGAAATTACTAAAGTATATATTTATGAAATTGGATTTCATAAATATATAATGAATAACTTTAAAGAAATAAACCGGGTACTCAAGGATAAGATGTAGTAATTTATAAAGTGGCAATCTACATTTATGACTTTGTGTTACTACGAATATTTTATAAAGGGGTTACGTGTATAATAAAGTGTTGGGATATAATTTATTAATAAGGTGTAGAGTGCAATTTTATTTATATAGTAGTATTAAATATAATTAATTGTAACTTTGGACTTGTCAAGAGTTGACGGAAAAGCCCAAGACCCATTGGAGCTAGTGTCTTATTGGTCCCTTTTGGTCCCACTTCAAGCCACACACTAAAACCCAATTGGAAAGGCCCAATAGGCCAACCTAATTAGATAATCAGTTAGTTATAAAGGGAGAAACGTACAGAATTTTTATTAGATGAGATTAGAAAAGAAAAAGAAACGGTGTGTAAGAGAGTGTGAGACACACTTTCATTCTCCCTTTGAAAAACTGATTGAGAGACCACATATCTTGGGCGTAAAGTGCAATTGGAGTGAAGATTAAAAGTGTTTCCAAGTGCTTCTAATCTTTGTTTTAAATTTCTCCACACCAAGATACCCTATCTTGTTCTTAAATTCTGAAATTTACATTGTGCACGTTATCAATCATGAATGAAATAGATCCTTGTTCGTTGCTTCCGCTATGTGTTTTGTATGGGATACAAAACCAGAATTTTTTCCTTCAGATATGTTATAGTCTTCGTAGATAAAATGCCCAATTTTATCACCGACTACGAACTATAAATTCTGAGTTTACAAAGAACTTGTGACTTGTGACTTATATCTTCTATGACTAAATCGCATAAATCACATACTATGCATCTCATGGACTATATGATAATGTCCCAATTTTCATGTTACCATTATTTTAGATAATAATAAAACAATTTTATTAAAAACAACATGAAGTCATATATAATGTCATACATAGCATCATACAATAGGATTTAAGGGCACACATCCTAACAGCTAGGATATAGCACTTGGCTATTTCATTAGGTTTTTGCCAATGATCGTATTATTTTTTTTCCTCAAGAGGAGCATCTAATGAAGGAAAGCTAGGACATGGTTGAGTAAGCACATATTTGTGCTCTTCAGCTGTTAAAACAATGTCCAAATTTCTTTTTTAGTTAACATAATTGGATCCAGTCAGTTTGTTTTGATTAAAAATAGAAACAAGTGGGCTAAATGATATCGTGTTCAAATCTGAAAATAATAAACATGAATATAATAAATAAACGGGACATTATCAAATTAGCATATAAACATATAGTGTGGAACCTTAACAAAACCATAATATAAATATGCAACGACAACCCAATCCCATGTTTAAATTCCTTGGAAGCAAGTAAATTATAAACACTATGATTGATTGAGAACCATTCTCATTATTAGTACTATCATGATAACTCTTATCAAACACTAATAACATGCCGTATTTCCTTTAGCCTCTAAGTAATAATGACATAACTCCAAAGGGAGGTTAACATTAAGCTTAGTCTAATGTACACCTTTAACTGAATTCTATGTGAGTCATTAAGCAACTCCATGGTAGCGTGGTTGTTATTAATGTAAAACAACATATTATCCATCCATAATAATTTAAATTTGTAGTACCATGAATTAAAAACCCTCTGAAGGGAGCAAGGCATACACGCCAAGGTGAGGTGCTTAATTACACTACTATAAATTGACAATGGAGACCGTGAGATGCAACCCTTGTATCTCTCTCCCACTAGATGTTTTAAATTAAAGGTTTTTTAATTAGTAAACATGTGTAATCTAATCACACAGAGTTTTGCACTTTATACATTTGAAAACAATTAGAAAAAGTTCAAAATTCCCTTCAGTGACATTTTCGCGAATATCTCGCGACTAAGCTCTTCCCACGAAAATGAATTAAAGCAAAAAATGAAAACACAAAATTCAGACAGAGAGTTTCGCTACTGTCTCGCGAGTGTTTCGCGAGTAAAACTTACCCGCAAAAGTTTTTGCAGAAAAACAAAATTCAGACAGAAACTTTCGCGACTTTCTCGCGACTAGCTCGCGAGTAAGGCTTACCCGCGAAAAACCCATGTTTTCAGTTTTTAAAGGGAAGATCTGAAACATTTCCAACGGTTATTTATGAACAAACAACCACCATATGAACATAATAAATGGAATTTGATATCAAAACTGAATTTCATTGATGCTATAGCCTTAAATATCAATTTAACATACTTAAATTCAAATTTAAACAACATCATAACATCAATATCAGTTTTTATCAAATAATAGTTTCAACAACCATGCAGAAAATTAAATACATATATAATCTTCTAACATCATGAAACTATTACTTCTAATTCCAAAACTCACAAAACATGTTATACAGATTCGAATTGAAGACCGCTCTGATACCAATTGATGGAAAAATGCATGTACGCAGCGGAACATAAACAGATCTACTTCATTTGTAATTGTTAACATGCACTATGTAAGTTTCAGAATTTTAGAACAAGAGAGTGTACCTTGATGTGGTAAAATTCAAAACCAAAGGTTGAAGTACACGGGAATACTTTTAATCTTCACTCCAATTCCACTTTACGCCCAAGATGTTGGACACTCTCCTATTCTCTCATTCAAAACTGATTGAGAGACCACACATCTTGGGCATTAAATGGAATTGGAGTGAAGATTAAAAGTGTTCCCAAGTGCTTTTGATCTTCGGTTTTGAATTTCACCGCATCAAGGTACGCTTTCTTATTCTATAATTCTATAACTTACATAGTACATGTTATCAATTGCGAATGAAGTAGATCCGTTAATTTTTCCGTTGTGCATGTTTTGTATGAGATACAAACAAGTATTTTCCATGAATTTTTCCAACAATTGGTATCAGAGCGGTCTTCAATTCGAATTGTATAACATTTTTTGTGATTTTTTGGAATTAGAGATAATAGTTTCATGTTGTGAGAAATTTAATTTTCTACATGGTTGTTGAAACTATGTTTTGATGAAAACTGATTTTGATGTTATGATGTTGTTTAAATTTTGAGTTTAAGTATGTTAAACTGATATTTAAGGCTATAACATCAATGATATTTAGTTTAGATATCAATCTGTGTCCATTATGTTCATATGATGGTTGTTTTGTTCATGAAAACGTTGAAAAATTGTCTTAGAAAAATTCTTGGAAATTCAAAATTTGCAATGCTCGATCAATCGAGCATCTGTTGAGCATCGATCGAGCTGGCAGAAAGTTTCTTGATCGATCGAGGATCTGTTGAGCATCGATCGAGCTTCGTGGAATTTTTCCCGATCGATCGAGGATCTGTCGAGCATCGATCGAGCTTCGTAGAATTTTTCTTGATCGATCGAGCATCTATCGAGGATCGATCAAGCAGCCAGAAATTTTCTCGATCGATTGAGGTACATTCTCGATCGATCGAGAATTGGGTATTCAGAATTTTTTCTAAGTGTTTTTCACATTTATAAAGAACAAAGATGTGTGTGATGAGATTACACATGGTTCTAACTAAAAGACCTAATGAAATCAAAGATATTAGTTAAATAGAACTCTTAGTCCTAAATGGATAGGGACTTGTCTTTTAACAAACATTCTAATGAGATTGGAATTGTTGTATGTTGAAAAGTCCTTAATTTATTTTAATTAGAAGTTTTGATGAGATTGAAGCTTAATTAAAAGGTATATAGTTTCTAATGAAATTAGAACTTTTCTTTAGTAAATTAAGGATAGAGTTCTATATAACTAATTTTTGATTCATTAATGTTTAAGGAATCCTAAATAGTTTAGGACTTCCATTTTAGTTAGTGATTCTAATGAGATTAGAGTCTTGAACAAGTGCAAGGTTATTAGTTGTGATGGGATCACAATTATTTAAGAAAAACCCAAATAACGAGTGGGAGTGTTGAAATGACCATTTTGTTAAGTTTATTGTAATGTGAATAGATACCTTGTCTTGACTTAGAGTCTTGCATTCCATGCGGAGGGTATTTACTTCATGGATTACAAGGTTAAACTTCTTTGTGATTGCGCGAATGTTCGTTGCGCTATTGTGACGTGACTTAGTAACATTACATTGAATTTAAACAATTAAACACATATGATGTGTAGGGTTAAAATTGTGATGAGATCACAATGATTTTAGTACAATCCACTTGTTTTAAAATTTCTAGTGGGAGAGAGATACAAGGGTTGGACATCACGGCCTCCATTGTTGGTTCATAGTAGTGTGAAATATATACTTTGTCTTTGCTTTGAGCTTAGCATTCCATGCGGAGAGTATTTATTTCATGATACTACAGGATTGAATTTCTTGGTTTATAGTAGTTTGATCAAACACTTTGTCTTAGCCTCGAGCTTTGCATTCCATGCAGAGGGTGTTTTGTATCATGACACTACATAATAAGCCTGTTAAGGGGATGAAATATGTCTACACATGATTCTATGCAATGGTGTACACTAGACTAAGTGTAACGTTAACCTCCCAAAGGAGCTATGTCATTATTACTTAGAGGCTAAAAGAAAAACGGCAAATTATTTTTGTTTGGTAAGAGTTACCATGATAGCATTAATAATAAGAATAATTTTCGCTTGATTATAGTGATTGGTATAGCCTCACTTCTGAGGAATATTAATTGCGGGATTAGGTTGTCGTTGCACCTTGTATAGTATGTTTTTTGGGTTTTATACTATATCGTTATGGATGCAAAATATAATGTCCCTGTAATTATGTTCATAGTCTCAAAATAAAGTTGTCATAATTTTGTTCTCTAGCTACTATTTTTATTGAATCACATTAACTAAGATATAATTTTGGACATAGTGCTTAAAGGAGCTGAAGTACATAAATATGTTTTGATTCAGCATTATCATAATTTCCTATGCATGATACATTGATGGAAGATGGCTTATGATATGATCATAATCTCCATTGAAATGCTAATAGGTTACATTGGCTTTTATCTCAAATGTACTACAGCATGAGATGCAAGAGTTAGTACTAGATTTAGACTTTATATTAAGTCTAAATGAGATGTTTTGGTATGAAATATCATGCTACTAGATGATATTCAATATAAGTCATATTGAGTGCCAAGAAAAGCTTAAGGAGTTCCAATTCTATATCATTTTATGAAAACATTTTATTTTTAAAATGAATTGGAATTCTTGAATGTAGAGATTAAATGTTAATCTCATACGGATATGATCCACAAGCCCTTGTTAGAATCATTTGATCAATTCAATTGTTTTGTAAATGAATTTCTTTTATATTATCTAAATTGATGAGTGAGTTCTATGCAAAGGAAGACATCCTAAAAGCTAAGGTTATGATCAATATGATTTAATTCAAATTCTTAGCCTAGACCGAAAGGTAAGGGTTGTGAGAATAGGAATTATAATACCAAAAAGTTGGACAAGCAAGTTGTCCTAGTAGTTGCCAAAAAGGAAATTAGACTCAAAAGCATGACCAAAAGGAAAATGTTTCCGGTTTCGGTAAAGTTAAGCATTGTCCATGATTATTTTCTAGATGGAAGTTTTCATGTTTTACCTTTTAAAGAGAAAGTTTTCATCCTTTAGCAATGTATGTTTTGGCACTTATGTCTAGATCTTATTAATCTAAATGATATTCAAGATTGGTGAAAGATGGGCTTTTAGAGCCATTATTTGGTTATATTCTCAATCTATGAATTCTATTTTGAGGATAAGATGATCTAGAGCTCCTTTTGTAAAGGAATGTAGTCTCAAAAACTTCTTTAAGTGAGTGCATACATGAAGGATGAATAAGACTCTTTTAAAAATAGTAAAGTACATGATTAATATTTCTGTTTGCTTATTTCTTTTGGAGATATACTCTAATAATTACTATACATTTTTTTAAGTTGATTTCAAAAATTTGTTCCTAGGACATTAGTCAAATTGTGGATTAGGTGAAAACCTAGTATATGATACTTCCACTTTTAGGGATGTCTAGCACTTGTGCTAGAAAGGAAGTCTAACAAATTGAAATCAAAAGATAGAAAAATGTGTGTTTATGTTGGGCATCCAAAACAAATTGCAGAAGATTGTTTTGATAGTCATAAAGAAGACAAGATGTTTGTAAAGTACAAATGTAAAGTTCTTGACGATAACTATGTGAATAATCTTAAAGTAAAATATAGAATTGTTCTAGAAGGATGATGTCAGAATTTGTTGTAGGACAACTATGAAATATATTTAGAAATGAGATGGTTGTATTAGATACACTACAAGAGATTATTCTAAATATATAGCTAGTACACAGGTACAATATTGTAGTGGGAGGATCGTTAATTATCAAATAAATTCGTACTTTTGGGATAGACTTTTGAAGTACTTCCACAAGGATATGAATTTTGATCCTCGGTCCTACGTAGAGGCAATAGATGATATGAATATGGATTATTGGATCAAGGTTATATAAAAACAAATGCAAAGTTCTTGACGATGACTATGTGAATAATCTTAAAGCAAAATATAGAATTGTTCTAAAAGGAAGATGTTAGAATTTGTTGTAGGACAACTATGAAATACATTTAGAAATGAGATGGTTGTATTAGATTCACCACAAGGGATTATTCTAAATATATAGTTAGTACATAGGTACAATATTGTAGTGGGAGGATTGTTAATTATCAAATAAATTTGTACTTTTGGGATAGACTTTTGAAGTAATTCCACAAGGATATGAATTTTGATCCTCGGTCCTTCGTAGAGGCAATACATGATATGAATATGAATTATTGGATCAAGGTTATATAAATAGAATTAGATTCTATTTAAAGTCTAGAACTTGAAGAGGCACCTAATGGCATTAAGCCTATTGTTCTCAAATAGGTCTACAAGAAAATGAGATTGATAGATTTGAAGGTGTAAACTTTCAAAGTCAAGACTAATGGCGAAAAGATTTATTCAAAAAGAAATGGTTCGACTATGAAAAGATTTTTTCACCAATAGTCAAGTTTGACACTATCTAGATTCTCTTATCCATTATATTTCATTTAAATGAAATATGGTAAGGGATGTCAAGAAAGCTTCTTTTAGTAGCAATCTTGAGAAAGACATCTTTATGATGTAACTAGACTTGTACATAACAAAGAATCGGTAATGTTTACTATGAAGTTGCTTAAATTCCATTTATGGACTCAAACAAGCATCTAAATCATAAAATATCATCTTTGATCAAGAAATCAAATTGTTTGATTTTGATCAAGTATTACAAGGCCTTATGTGTGTAAATGCTATATAGAATAATAAATTTCTTAATGTATGTTGATGACATTCTAATCATTTAGAATGACGTAGAGTTATTTTCATCAATGGAGTTTTTGGTTGTCTATTCCAGTTTGATATAAAGTACTTGGGAAAGATTGGTCACATAATTAAACTTTGTTAAAATTCATAATTTAGGATGTTTATGAAGGAAAAATTCTGGTTTTGTATCTCATACAAAACACATAGCAGAAGCAACGAACAAGGATCTATTTCATTCATGGTTGATAACGTGCACTATGTAAATTTCAGAATTTAAGAACAAGATAGCGTACCTTGGTGTGGAGAAATTCAAAACCAAGATTGGAAGCACTTGGGAACACTTTTAATTTTCACTCCAATTCCACTTTATGCCCAAGATGTGTGGTCTCTCAATCAGTTTTTCAAAGGGAGAATGAAAGTGTGTCTCACACTCTCTCACACACCGTTTCTTTTTCTTTTCCAATCTCTTCTTATAAAAATTCTGTATGTTTCTCCCTTTATAACTAACTAATTATCTAATTGGGCTGGCCTATTGGGCATTTCCAATTGGGCTTTAGTGTGTGGCTTGGAGTAGGACCAAAAGGGACCAATAAGACACTAGCTCCAATGGGCCTTGGGCTTTTCCGTCAACTCTTGACAAGTCCAAAGTTACCATTAATTATATTTAATATCACTATATAAATATAATTACACTCTAGGCCTTATTAATAAATTATATCCCAAGACTTTATTATACACGTAACCCCTTCATAAAATATTCGTAGTAACACAAAGTCATAAATGTAGACTGCCATTTTGTAAATTACTACATCTTATCCTTGAGTACCCAGTTTAATTCTTTAAAGTTATTCATTATATATTTATGAAATTCAATTTCATAAATATATATACTTTAGTAATTTCTTACTAAAGTGGTTAGGCCTAACTCTCTGAATAACTGAAACCATTAAACTTATCTCAAGGGAATATTTTATATCTCCATCAAGAGACTATGAATTCCATATTGAGAATATATGTTCCATCAACACTAAATGTGGCTGCCCAACATACTGAGGTTTTGACAGTCACTTCAGGTCTCATTCCTGATATATCAAAGCAACCTACACTTCATGATCAGGTCCATTATTCTCTCAGGATTAAGAGTTCATGCAAATAGAAGTCGTGAGATTTATTATTCATTTGACAGTCGTTAGGAAAATAATAAATCTCACAGCAGTCCTGTTCAATATATTTTAACTTTTAAAACATACAACATATCAACTAGAAGTTTCCACTTTCATGATCAAGACAAATCATCTAGGTGACACGTTATAGTCTTCGAAGATGAAATGCCCAATTTCATCACCGACTACGAACTATAAATTCTGAGTTTACAAAGAACTTATGATTTACATCTTCTGTGACTTTTCACATAAATCACATACAATGCATCTCATGGACTATATATAATGTCCCATATTCATGTTATCATTATTTTAGATAATAATAAAATAACTTTATAAACCACAATATTAAGTCATACATCATGTCGTACATAATGTTATACATAATATCATACACAACATCACACAATAGGATTTAAGGGCACTAATCCTAACAGTTTAGTCTATCTCAAACTGCTTAAATAGATTAGATTCTAGCCAAGTATAGCATGTAATGCTTCAAGAAAGGATTCTTTCCTTTTAAGTTTGAAGTTCCTTTATATAGGATTGTGGTCCTAAGACATATAAAAGGAAGAGCATATTAAGACAGTTCCTTATATCAAATAAATAGGAAGTCTTTATGTTATGCAAAATACTATGCCAAATATCTATTTTGCGGTGGGCATAGTAAGCAAATATCAATTGAATCAAAGATCACTTATTGACTATATGCTCAAATATCTTGGGAGAATGAGGGATTATATGCTTGTCAACAGAAGTGAAGTTTTGATAGTTACCGGATTTACAAATACTGACTACTGACTTGTAGTTTGATTGTGATTCATGAAGTTGAACTTCAAGATATGTGTTCATCCTAGGTGGTGAAGATACACATTATGAAATTGAATTTCAAGATATGTGTTCACTCTAGGTGGTGAAGATACACATTTAAGCGTAAGTATCATCTCATTAGATAGATATGAGTATGTGAAAAGTAGTAGTAGAAAAGATAACTTATGCAATAAATTTGGCTGTAACTTGTTTCCAAGTCTTGCCTTAGAGTGATTATGAATTACTCTAAAGAGAAATAAGTGTCGGATATATGATAAATTGTCTTTGAGGGCAAGTGGGCGATCTTCATTCACAATTGATAACATGTACTATGTAAGTTACAAAATTAAAGAAGAAGAAAGCGTACCTTGAAGCGGTGAAATTCAAAACCGAAGATCAGAAGCACTTGAGAACACTTTTAATCTTCACTCCAATTCAACTTAATGTCCAAGATGTGTGGTCTCTCAATCAATTTTCAAGAAGAGAATAGGAGAGTGTCCAACACACACATACTCACCATTTCATAATGATGTCTCACACCACCCACCAAATTTTGTATGTTTCTCTTCTTATATATAACTGATTATCTAATTGAGCTAGCCTTTTGGGCCATTTCAATTGGGCTCTTGTGTGTGGCTTGGAGTGGGACAAAAAGGGACCAATAAGACACTAGCTCGAATGGGCCTTGGGCTTTTCTGTCAACTCTTGACAAATCCAAAGTTACCATTAACTATATTTAATATCACTATATAAATATAGTTGCACTCTAGGCCTTATCTATAAATTATATCCCAAGACTTTATTATACATGCAACCCCTTCATAAAATATTCGTAGTAATACAAAGTCATGAATGTAGACTGCCACTTTGTAAATTAATACATCTTATCCTTGAGTACCTGGTTTAATCCTTTAAGTTATTTATTATATATTTATGAAATCCAATTCCATAAATATATACTTTAGTAACTTTTTACTAAAGTAGTTGGGTCCAATTCTCTGAATAACCAAACCCATTAAACTTATCTCAAAGGAATATTTTGTATCTCCATTAAGAGATTAAGAATTTCATCTTAAGAATACATATTCCATCAACACTAAATGTGGCGACCCAACATACTAAGGTTTTGACCGTGACTAATAGATCTCACTCCTGATATATCAAAACAACCTACATCTCATGATCAAGTCCATTATTCTCTCAGGATTAAGTGTGCATGTAAATAGAAGTCGTGAGATTTATTATTCATTTGACAGTCGTTAGGAAAATAATAAATCTCACAGCAGTCTTGTTCAATATATTTTAACTTTTAAAACATATCAACATATCAACTAGAAGTTTCCATTTCCATGATCAAGACAAATCATCTTAGCTGACACGTTATAGTCTTCGCAAATGAAATGCCCAATTTCATCACCGACTACGAACTATAAATTCTGAGTTTACAAAGAACTTATGATTTACATCTTTTGTGACTTTTCACATAAATCACATACAATGCATCTCATGGACTACATGATAATGTCCCATATTCATGTTATCATTATTTTAGATAATAATAAAATAACTTTATCAACCACAATATTAAGTCATACATCATGTCGTACATAATGTCATACATAATATCATACATAATATCACACAATAGGATTTAAGGGCACTAATCCTAACAGTCTAGTCTATCTCAAGCTGCTTAAATAGATTAGATTCTAGCCAAGTATAGCATGTAATGCTTCAAGAAATTCTTTCCTTTTAAGTTTGAAGTTCCTTTATATAGGATTGTGGTCCTAAGACATATAAAAGGAAGAGCATATTAAGACAGTTCCTTATATCAAATAAATAGGAAGTCTTTATGCTATGCAAAATACTAGGCCAAATATCTATTTTGCGGTGGGCATAGTAAGCAAATATCAATTGAATCAAAGATCACTTATTGACTATGCTCAAATCTTGGGAGAATGAGGGATTATATGCTTGTCAACAGAAGTGAAGTTTTGATAGTTACCGGATTTACAAATACTGACTACTGACTTGTAGTTTGATTGTGATTCATGAAGTTGAACTTCAAGATATGTGTTCATCCTAGGTGGTGAAGATACACATTATGAAATTGAACTTCAAGATATGTGTTCACTCTAGGTGGTGAAGATACACATTTAATCGTAAGTATCATCTCATTAGAGAGATATGAGTATGTGAAAAGTAGTAGTAGAAAAGATAACTTATGTAATAAATTTGGCTGTAACTTGTTTCCAAGCCTTGCCTTAGAGTGATTATGAATTACTCTAAAAAGAAATAAGTGTCGAATATATGACAAATTGTCTTTGAGGGCAAGTGGGCGATCTTCATTCGCAATTGATAATATGTACTATGTAAGTTACAAAATTAAAGAACAAGAAAGCGTACCTTGAAGCGGTGAAATTCAAAACCGAAGATCAGAAGCACTTGAGAACACATTTAATATTCACTCCAATTCAACTTAATGTCCAAGATGTGTGGTCTCTTAATCAATTTTCAAGAAGAGAATAGGAGAGTGTCCAACACACACATACTCACCATTCAGAATGATGTCTCACACCACCCACCAAATTTTGTATGTTTCTCTTCTTATATATAACTGATTATCTAATTGAGCTAGCCTTTTGGGCCATTTCAATTGGGCTCTTGTGTGTGGCTTGGAGTGGGACAAAAAGGGACCAATAAGATACTAGCTCGATTGGGCCTTGGGGTTTTCTGTCAACTCTTGACAAATCCAAAGTTACCATTAACTATATTTAATATCACTATATAAATATAGTTGCACTCTAGGCCTTATATAAATTATATCCCAAGACTTTATTATACATGCAACCCCTTCATAAAATATTCGTAGTAATACAAAGTCATGAATGTAGACTGCCACTTTGTAAATTAATACATCTTATCCTTGAGTACCTGGTTTAATCCTTTAAGTTATTATTATATATTTATGAAATCCAATTCCATAAATATATACTTTAGTAACTTTTTACTAAAGTAGTTGGGTCCAATTCTCTGAATAACCAAACCCATTAAACTTATCTCAAAGGAATATTTTGTATCTCCATTAAGAGATTAAGAATTTCATCTTAAGAATACATATTCCATCAACACTAAATGTGGCGACCCAACATACTAAGGTTTTGACCGTGACTAATAGATCTCACTCCTGATATATCAAAACAACCTACATCTCATGATCAAGTCCATTATTCTCTCAGGATTAAGTGTGCATGTAAATAGAAGTCGTGAGATTTATTATTCATTTGACAGTCGTTAGGAAAATAATAAATCTCACAGCAGTCTTGTTCAATATATTTTAACTTTTAAAACATATCAACATATCAACTAGAAGTTTCCATTTCCATGATCAAGACAAATCATCTTAGCTGACACGTTATAGTCTTCGCAAATGAAATGCCCAATTTCATCACCGACTACGAACTATAAATTCTGAGTTTACAAAGAACTTATGATTTACATCTTTTGTGACTTTTCACATAAATCACATACAATGCATCTCATGGACTACATGATAATGTCCCATATTCATGTTATCATTATTTTAGATAATAATAAAATAACTTTATCAACCACAATATTAAGTCATACATCATGTCGTACATAATGTCATACATAATATCATACATAATATCACACAATAGGATTTAAGGGCACTAATCCTAACAGTCTAGTCTATCTCAAGCTGCTTAAATAGATTAGATTCTAGCCAAGTATAGCATGTAATGCTTCAAGAAAGGATTCTTTCCTTTTAAGTTTGAAGTTCCTTTATATAGGATTGTGGTCCTAAGACATATAAAAGGAAGAGCATATTAAGACAGTTCCTTATATCAAATAAATAGGAAGTCTTTATGCTATGCAAAATACTAGGCCAAATATCTATTTTGCGGTGGGCATAGTAAGCAAATATCAATTGAATCAAAGATCACTTATTGACTATATGCTCAAATATCTTGGGAGAATGAGGGATTATATGCTTGTCAACAGAAGTGAAGTTTTGATAGTTACCGGATTTACAAATACTGACTACTGACTTGTAGTTTGATTGTGATTCATGAAGTTGAACTTCAAGATATGTGTTCATCCTAGGTGGTGAAGATACACATTATGAAATTGAACTTCAAGATATGTGTTCACTCTAGGTGGTGAAGATACACATTTAATCGTAAGTATCATCTCATTAGAGAGATATGAGTATGTGAAAAGTAGTAGTAGAAAAGATAACTTATGTAATAAATTTGGCTGTAACTTGTTTCCAAGCCTTGCCTTAGAGTGATTATGAATTACTCTAAAAAGAAATAAGTGTCGAATATATGATAAATTGTCTTTGAGGGCAAGTGGGCGATCTTCATTCGCAATTGATAACATGTATTATGTAAGTTACAAAATTAAAGAACAAGAAAGCGTACCTTGAAGCGGTGAAATTCAAAACCGAAGATCAGAAGCACTTGAGAACACATTTAATATTCACTCCAATTCAACTTAATGTCCAAGATGTGTGGTCTCTTAATCAATTTTCAAGAAGAGAATAGGAGAGTGTCCAACACACACATACTCACCATTCAGAATGATGTCTCACACCACCCACCAAATTTTGTATGTTTCTCTTCTTATATATAACTGATTATCTAATTGAGCTAGCCTTTTGGGCCATTTCAATTGGGCTCTTGTGTGTGGCTTGGAGTGGGACAAAAAGGGACCAATAAGATACTAGCTCGATTGGGCCTTGGGGTTTTCTGTCAACTCTTGACAAATCCAAAGTTACCATTAACTATATTTAATATCACTATATAAATATAGTTGCACTCTAGGCCTTATCTATAAATTATATCCCAAGACTTTATTATACATGCAACCCCTTCATAAAATATTCGTAGTAATACAAAGTCATGAATGTAGACTGCCACTTTGTAAATTAATACATCTTATCCTTGAGTACCTGGTTTAATCCTTTAAGTTATTTATTATATATTTATGAAATCCAATTCCATAAATATATACTTTAGTAACTTTTTACTAAAGTAGTTGGGTCCAATTCTCTGAATAACCAAACCCATTAAACTTATCTCAAAGGAATATTTTGTATCTCCATTAAGAGATTAAGAATTTCATCTTAGAATACATATTCCATCAACACTAAATGTGGCGACCCAACATACTAAGGTTTTGACCGTGACTAATAGATCTCACTCCTGATATATCAAAACAACCTACATCTCATGATCAAGTCCATTATTCTCTCAGGATTAAGTGTGCATGTAAATAGAAGTCGTGAGATTTATTATTCATTTGACAGTCGTTAGGAAAATAATAAATCTCACAGCAGTCTTGTTCAATATATTTTAACTTTTAAAACATATCAACATATCAACTAGAAGTTTCCATTTCCATGATCAAGACAAATCATCTTAGCTGACACGTTATAGTCTTCGCAAATGAAATGCCCAATTTCATCACCGACTACGACTATAAATTCTGAGTTTACAAAGAACTTATGATTTACATCTTTTGTGACTTTTCACATAAATCACATACAATGCATCTCATGGACTACATGATAATGTCCCATATTCATGTTATCATTATTTTAGATAATAATAAAATAACTTTATCAACCACAATATTAAGTCATACATCATGTCGTACATAATGTCATACATAATATCATACATAATATCACACAATAGGATTTAAGGGCACTAATCCTAACAGTTTAGTCTATCTCAAACTGCTTAAATAGATTAGATTCTAGCCAAGTATAGCATGTAATGCTTCAAGAAAGGATTCTTTCCTTTTAAGTTTGAAGTTCCTTTATATAGGATTGTGGTCCTAAGACATATAAAAGGAAGAGCATATTAAGACAGTTCCTTATATCAAATAAATAGGAAGTCTTTATGCTATGCAAAATACTAGGCCAAATATCTATTTTGCGGTGGGCATAGTAAGCAAATATCAATTGAATCAAAGATCACTTATTGACTATATGCTCAAATATCTTGGGAGAATGAGGGATTATATGCTTGTCAACAGAAGTGAAGTTTTGATAGTTACCGGATTTACAAATACTGACTACTGACTTGTAGTTTGATTGTGATTCATGAAGTTGAACTTCAAGATATGTGTTCATCCTAGGTGGTGAAGATACACATTATGAAATTGAACTTCAAGATATGTGTTCACTCTAGGTGGTGAAGATACACATTTAATCGTAAGTATCATCTCATTAGAGAGATATGAGTATGTGAAAAGTAGTAGTAGAAAAGATAACTTATGCAATAAATTTGGCTGTAACTTGTTTCCAAGCCTTACCTTAGAGTGATTATGAATTACTCTAAAAAGAAATAAGTGTCGAATATATGATAAATTGTCTTTGAGGGCAAGTGGGCGATCTTCATTCGCAATTGATAACATGTACTATGTAATTTACAAAATTAAAGAACAAGAAAGCGTACCTTGAAGCGGTGAAATTCAAAACCGAAGATTAGAAGCACTTGAGAACACATTTAATATTCACTCCAATTCAACTTAATGTCCAAGATGTGTGGTCTCTTAATCAATTTTCAAGAAGAGAATAGGAGAGTGTCCAACACACACATACTCACCATTCAGAATGATGTCTCACACCACCCACCAAATTTTGTATGTTTCTCTTCTTATATATAACTGATTATCTAATTGAGCTAGCCTTTTGGACCATTTCAATTGGGCTCTTGTGTGTGGCTTGGAGTGGGACAAAAAGGGACCAAGAAGACACTAGCTCAAATGGGCCTTGGGCTTTTCTGTCAACTCTTGACAAATCCAAAGTTACCATTAACTATATTTAATAGCACTATATAAATATAGTTGCACTCTAGGCCTTATCTATAAATTATATCCCAAGGCTTTATTATACATGCAACCCCTTCATAAAATATTCGTAGTAATACAAAGTCATGAATGTAGACTGCCACTTTGTAAATTACTACATCTTATTCTTGAGTGCCTGGTTTAATCCTTTAAGTTATTCATTATTTATTTATGAAATCAAATTCCATAAATATATACTTTAGTAACTTTTTACTAAAGTAGTTGGGTCCAATTCTCTGAATAACCAAACCCATTAAACTTATCTCAAAGGAATATTTTGTATCTCCATTAAGAGATTAAGAATTTCATCTTGAGAATACATATTCCATCAACACTAAATGTGGCTACCCAACATACTAAGGTTTTGACCGTGACTAATAGATCTCACTCCATTATTCTCTCAGGATTAAGAGTGCATGTAAATAGAAGTCATGAGATTTATTATTCATTTGATAGCCGTTAGGAGAATAATAAATCTCATAGCGGTCCAGTTCAATATATCTTAACTCTTAAAACATATCAACATATTAACTAGAAATCTCCATTTCCATGATCAAGACAAATCATCTTAGTTGATATGTTATAGTCTTCGTAGATGAAACACCCAATTTCATCACCACTACAAACTACATTTTGAGTTTGCAAGGAACTTGTGATTTACATCTTCAGTGACTAATCACATAAATCACATACAATGCATCCATGGACTAAGATAATGTCCCATTAGTTCATTTATAAATAGTCTCATATATTAAACAATTTAATATTTATGACATGCCAATAAATTGAATTTTAGGGCATAAACCCCAACAAAAGTGTCTAGCACTTCTCTACACCACTTCACAATAGTTTTCTAATGTTCTCTCTCTACCTCTACAAAAAATTTTGTATGTTTCTCCCTTTGTATCCAACTGATTATCTAATTGGGCTGACCTTTTGTACCTTTCCAATTGGGCTTAAGTGTATGGCTTGAAGTGGGACCAAAAAGGACCAATAAGACACTAGTTCCAATGGACCTTGGGTTTTTCTGTCAACTCTGACAAGTCCAAAATTACCGTTAATTATATTTAATACCACTATATAATATAATTGCACTCTAGGCTTTATCTATAAATTATATCTCAAGACTTTATTATACATGCAACCCCTTCATAAAATATTCGTAGTAATACAAAGTTATGAATGTAGACTGCAACATTGTAAATTACTACATCTTATTCTTGAGTACCCAATTTAATCCTTTAAAATTATTCATTATATATTTATGAAATCCAATTTCATAAATATATAGTTTAGTAACTTCTTATCAAAGTGGTTAGGCCTAACTCTCTGAATAACTGAACCCATTAAACTTATCTCAAGGGAATATTTTATTTCTCCATTAAGAGACTATGAATTCGATCTTGAGAATATATGTTCCATCAACACTAAATGTGGCTGCCCAAAATACTGAGGTTTTGACCGTGACTAATAGATCTCACTCCATTATTCTCTCAGGATTAAGAGTGCATGTAAATAGAAGTCATGAGATTTATTATTCATTTGATAGCCGTTAGGAGAATAATAAATCTCATAGCGGTCCAGTTCAATATATCTTAACTCTTAAAACATATCAACATATTAACTAGAAATCTCCATTTCCATGATCAAGACAAATCATCTTAGTTGATATGTTATAGTCTTCGTAGATGAAACACCCAATTTCATCACCAACTACAAACTACATTTTGAGTTTGCAAGGAACTTGTGATTTACATCTTCAGTGACTAAATCACATAAATCATATACAATGCATCCCATGGACTAAGATAATGTCCCATTAGTTCATTTATAAATAGTCTCATATAATTAAACAATTTAATTATTTATGACATGCCAATAAATTGAATTTTAGGGCATAAACCCCAACAAAAGTGTCTAGCACTTCTCTACACCACTTCACAATAGTTTTCTTAATGTTCTCTCTCTACCTCTACAAAAAATTTTGTATGTTTCTCCCTTTGTATCCAACTGATTATCTAATTGGGCTGGCCTTTTGTACTTTTCCAATTGGGCTTAAGTGTATGGCTTGAGTGGGACCAAAAAGGACCAATAGACACTAGTTCCAATGGACCTTGGGTTTTTCTGTCAACTCTTGACAAGTCCAAAATTACCGTTAATTATATTTAATACCACTATATAAATATAATTGCACTCTAGGCTTTATCTATAAATTATATCTCAAGACTTTATTATACATGCAACCCCTTCATAAAATATTCGTAGTAATACAAAGTTATGAATGTTGACTGCAACATTGTAAATTACTACATCTTATTCTTGAGTACCCAATTTAATCCTTTAAAATTATTCATTATATATTTATGAAATCCAATTTCATAAATATATAGTTTAGTAACTTCTTATCAAAGTGGTTAGGCCTAACTCTCTGAATAACTGAACCCATTAAACTTATCTCAAGGGAATATTTTATTTCTCCATTAAGAGACTATGAATTCGATCTTGAGAATATATGTTCCATCAACACTAAATGTGGCTGCCCAAAATACTGAGGTTTTGACCGTGACTAATAGATCTCACTCCATTATTCTCTCAGGATTAAGAGTGCATGTAAATAGAAGTCATGAGATTTATTATTCATTTGATAGCCGTTAGGAGAATAATAAATCTCATAGCGGTCCAGTTCAATATATCTTAACTCTTAAAACATATCAACATATTAACTAGAAATCTCCATTTCCATGATCAAGACAAATCATCTTAGTTGATATGTTATAGTCTTCGTAGATGAAACACCCAATTTCATCACCAACTACAAACTACATTTTGAGTTTGCAAGGAACTTGTGATTTACATCTTCAGTGACTAAATCACATAAATCACATACAATGCATCCCATGGACTAAGATAATGTCCCATTAGTTCATTTATAAATAGTCTCATATAATTAAACAATTTAATTATTTATGACATGCCAATAAATTGAATTTTAGGGCATAAACCCCAACAAAAGTGTCTAGCACTTCTCTACACCACTTCACAATAGTTTTCTTAATGTTCTCTCTCTACCTCTACAAAAAATTTTGTATGTTTCTCCCTTTGTATCCAACTGATTATCTAATTGGGCTGGCCTTTTGTACCTTTCCAATTGGGCTTAAGTGTATGGCTTGAAGTGGGACCAAAAAGGACCAATAAGACACTAGTTCCAATGGACCTTGGGTTTTTCTGTCAACTCTTGACAAGTCCAAAATTACCGTTAATTATATTTAATACCACTATATAAATATAATTGCACTCTAGGCTTTATCTATAAATTATATCTCAAGACTTTATTATACATGCAACCCCTTCATAAAATATTTGTAGTAATACAAAGTTATGAATGTAGACTGCAACATTGTAAATTACTACATCTTATTCTTGAGTACCCAGTTTAATCCTTTAAAATTATTCATTATATATTTATGAAATCCAATTTCATAAATATATAGTTTAGTAACTTCTTATCAAAGTGGTTAGGCCTAACTCTCTGAATAACTGAACCCATTAAACTTATCTCAAGGGAATATTTTATTTCTCCTTTAAGAGACTATGAATTCGATTTTGAGAATATATGTTCCATCAACACTAAATGTGGCTACCCAAAATACTGAGGTTTTGACCGTAACTTTAGATCTCACTCCTGACATATCAAAGCAACCTACATTTCTGAAATTGGATTTCAGAAATATATAATGAATAACTTTAAAGAATTAAACCGGGTACTCAAGGATAAGATGTAGTAATTTACAAAATGGCAATCTACATTTATGACTTTGTGTTACTACGAATATTTTATGAAGGGGTTACGTGTATAATAAAGTCTTGGGATATAATTTATTAATAAGGCCTAGAGTGCAATTATATTTATATAGTGGTATTAAATATAATTAATGGTAACTTTGAACTTGTCAAGAGTTGACGGAAAAGCCCAAGGCCCATTGGAGCTAGTGTCTTATTGGTCCCTTTTGGTCCCACTCCAAGTCACACACTAAAGCCCAATTGGAAAGGCCCAATAGGCCAGCCCAATTAGATAATCAGTCAGTTATAAAGGGAGAAACATACAGAATTTTTTAAGAGAAGAGATTAGAAAAGAAAAAGAAACGGTGTGTGAGAGAGTGTCAGACATACTTTCATTCTCCCTTTGGAAAACTGATTGAGAGACCACACATCTTGGGCGTAAAGTGGAATTGGAGTGAAGATTAAAAGTGTTCCCAAGTGCTTCTAATCTTTGTTTTGAATTTCTCCACACTAAGGTACGCTATCTTGTTCTTAAATTCTGAAATTTACATAGTGCACGTTATCAATCATGAATGAAATAGACCCTAGTTCGTCGCTTCCGTTGTGGGTTTTGCATAAGATGCAAAACCAGAATTTTTCCTTCAATTGGTATCAGAGCCAGGTTTTCATATCATGATTGTATTGCGTGTGATTGAATTTTAGAATTTAAGAAAACCGTTATCTTTGTGTTTTAAATTTCTGCATATAGATATTGTTCCATAAATCTTGTGTGCATTGATAAATATATGTAATATATTGTTCTACATGTGCACAGATTGGTCATTGATTTATTTACCATCTTTCTTAAAAAGCACCAAGTTATGTCACGAATTGGACTTTGAAGAAGGTGAATCCGTAGTTGGGCAGTTATTCTCCTGACCGTAATATATATATAACTACCTTTTGCACTTGGATATAACTGCCATGTTAATGAACCATTTCATTATATTTATTCCTTGCACCGTTTGACTTGGTCAATGGAAGTTACATAATATAACTTCATGTGTTATACGTAAATGGTTGAACTTTCTTGTAAATGGTTGGACTTTCTTGCAACTTTGGCCATAGAAAGATCATTTGGTATTAATTGTCTTGGTGGCCCATGGTTGAATTGTTTTTTGTCTAAATGCTTTATGGCCATGAATGAATAGAATTGGTATAAGGAGAATTTCCCCATCTGATAGCACTATATATAATATATGATAATTATATTATATTATATATAGTACTTGGAATTGATGCATAGCTTGGACTTTGGTAATATATATATGTATATATATATAATGGATTCATACAATCCGTAGGTTATGTGTGTGTATATATATATATATATAAAGTAATAATTATATATTATATATATTAATTTGTATATTATATTATTTATAATATAATATAAATTTTTATATATAATAAAGGTTTTTATTACGTTATATATATTTATATACATTAATGCTAGTTTAATGAAATTTATTCCTAATGAGATTAGGATTTTTTTTTTTTACGTGTCTAGCATTATTATCATTCTTGATTTTAAAAACCTTAATTTAAAATATCTAGTGGGAGAGAGATTCAAGGGTTGGATCTCACGGCCTCCATTGTTGGTTCATAGTAGTGTGAAATAGATACTTTGTCTTTACCTCGAGCTTAGCATTCCATGCGGAGAGTATTTATTTCATGGTCCTACAAGATTGAATTTCTTGGTTTATAGTGGTTTGATAATCACCTTGTCTTAGCTTCGAGCTTTGCATTCCATGCGGAGGGTGTTTTATCATGGTACTACAAAATAAGCCTGTTAAAGGGATGAGATGTGGTTACACATGATTCTAGACAATGGCATACACTAGACTAAGTATTTTAGTATCCTCTATGCTGAGTTCTTACTATTATTACTTAGAGGCTAAATGTAAAACGGCATATTATTAGTGTTTGATAAGAGTTATCATGATAGCACTAATAATGAGAATAGTTCTCAATCAATCATAGTATTTTATATTCACTCTATGCTGAGGGATATTGAATATGAGATTGGGTTGTTGTTGCATATGTTATTTTATGGTTTTATTAAGGTTCCATATTATATGCTTTTATGCTAAATTGATAATGTCCAATTTACTTATTATATTCATGTTTATTATTTTTAGATTTTGTCATGGCATCATTTAGCCCACTTGTTTATATTCTTAACCAAAAAAAACTGACTGGATCCAATTATGTTGATTGGAAAAGAAATTTGGACATTGTTCTTACTGCTGAAGAGCATAAATATGTGCTTACTCAACCATGTCCTAACTTTCCTTCATTAGATGCTCCTCTTGAGGAAAAACAGCGATATGATCGTTGGTAGAAATCTAATGAGATGGCCAAGTGCTACATCCTAGCATCTATCTCAAATGTTCTACAGCATCAAATGCAGGATGTAGAACTTGCTTCGGACATAATGCATAGTCTGAAGGAGATGTTTGGTGAGCAAGGCCGTTCTGCAAGGTAAGAAACCATGAGGCAAATTTATAATACCAAAATGGCTGCAGGAAGTTCAGTGAGGGAGCATTGTCTTAGGATGATTGCTAATCTGAACACATTAGAAGTTTTAGGTGCCGACATTGATGGAGAATCCCAAGTGGATATGATACTCCAATCACTACCAGAATCATTCAAGGAATTCAGACTCAATTATAACATGAACAAAAAGATTTATTCTTTGTCTGAATTAATGAATGAGTTAGTGGCGGCGGAAGGCATCCTTGGTACTTCTAGTGTTGAAGCCAATGTGGGTGAAGCTTCTACTTCTCAACCTAAGTCGAAGGCAAGGGTAAGAAGAAGAAGAAGAAGGACTTCACTAAGAAAGTTGGTAAACAAATTGCCCTAGGGGTTGCCAACAAAAGAAAGAAAACCAAAGGAAAGTGTTTCCATTATGGTGAGAAAGGACATTGGAAGAGGAATTGTCCAATATACAAGGCTGCCAAGAATAAAGGTATGAAAAGTTCATTTCTTCTTGAAATATGTTTGGTACAGAATCCAACAGATTCCTGGTGTGTGGATTCAGGTTGTACTAATCATATCTGCAATTCTTTGCAGGGTTCCAGGAGACCAGAAAGTTGAATGAGGGAGAACTATTTCTTACTTTGGCTTATGGGAGCAAGATTCCGGTTGAAGCTGTTGGAGTGTTTAATTTGTGTTTTAAGTCTAGAGTTTTAATATTGGAAGACTGTTTGTATGTACCTAATGTTCGTAGGAACTTAATTTCTGCAACTTACTTAGGTAAACATGGATATTGTATTATCCTGAAAGACAATGTTGTAATGAAGAAGGATAAAGTATTTATCTGTTCTGGCAATATTGTGGATGGTCTTTATATTTTAACTCCTGATAAGCATGAATTATACAATTCTGAATTAGATGGTAACTCTCATGTGAAATCATTAAAGAGAAAGTTTCCTTCTACTAGTGATGCATATCTATGACATTTGCGTTTAGGTTATATTAATTCAAGTAGGATTCAAAGATTAATCAAAGATGGACTTTTACAGCCCATGGACTTTGATGGTTTTCAAGTTTACGAATCTTGTTTGGAAGGTAAAATGACCAAACAACTTTTTAATGCAAAGGGTAGAAGAGCCCAAGATTTGCTAGAACTAGTACATTCAGATGTATGTGGTCCTATGTCAATCCAAGCAAGAGGTGACTATGAGTATTTCATTACTTTCACTGATGATTACTCTAGATTTGGTTATGTGTACCTAATGAAACGGAAGTCCGAAGCCTTTGAAAAGTTCAAAGAGTTTAGGGCTGAAGTTGAAAATCAATTGGGTAAACACATAAAGGCCATTCGATCTGATCGAAGTGGTGAATACATTCTTGGTGATTTCAAGGATTACTTGACTGAAAATGGGATTATATCCCAATTGACTGCACCTGGAACTCCACAACAAAATGGTGTAGCAGAAAGAAGGAATAGGACTCTTTTAGATATGGTTAGGTCCATGTTGAGTTATTCGACTCTACCAATTTCTTTTTGGGGATATGCCTTAAATACTGCAATGTATCTTCTGAATTTAGTACCTTCGAAGTCTATTCCTAAAACACCTGTAGAGTTGTGGAATGGGCGTAAGCCTAGTATGAGACATCTCCACATTTGGGGTTGTCCAGCACATGTGTTGAAAGGAAAGTCTGACAAGTTACAGTCTAAAACAGAAGTGGTATTCTTTGTAGGGTATCCAAAAGGAACAGTTGGAGGTTTATTCTATAGTCATAACGATAATAAAGTGTTTGTTAGCACAAATGCCAAATTCTTGGAAAATGACTATATGAATAATTTTACTTCGAGAAGTAGAGTTGTCTTGGCTGAAATGAATGAACCTGTAGTTGAACAACCAATGGATGAAAAAAGGGATGAGGTGACTGTATTAGATACACCACTAGATACTACTCATGAGATGTCTAGTACACAGGTGGCTCGTCGTAGTGGGAGAATTGTTCGGCCTCCTATAAGATTCATAGGTTTGGGAGAAACTTATGAGGCTATCTCAGAAGAGGCTGAATCGAATCCTTACACTTATGATGAAGCAATGAATGATATAGATGCATATCATTGGGTCCAAGCTATGAAATCTGAATTGGATTTTATGAATTCAAATCATGTATGGGATCTTGTAAAGGCGCCTAACGGCATTAAACCTGTTGGTTGCAAATGAGTTTACAAGAGGAAGAGAGGGATAGATGGAAAGGTTGAAACCTTTAAAGCAAGACTAGTGGCGAAAGGGTATACACAAAAAGAAGGTATTGATTATGATGAAACTTTTTCGCCAGTAGCCATGCTTAAATCTATCAGAATTCTCTTATCCATTGCTGCTCATTATGATTATGAGATTTGGCAAATGGATGTCAAGACTACATTTCTAATGGCAATCTTGAAGAAGAAATATACATGTTGCAACTAAAAGGTTTCATAGGGAAGAACCAAGAGCATATGGTATGCAAGTTGAATAGGTCCATTTATGGACTTAAACAAGCATCTAGGTCATGAAACATCAGATTTGATCAAGCAATCAAGTCATTTGGTTTTGAACAAAATCTTGATGAACCATGTGTGTACAAAAGACATCGAGACAAAGTAGTAATGTTCCTAGTGCTTTATGTTGATGATATTCTACTCATTGGGAATGATGTAGGGGTAATGTCATCGGTTAAAGTTTGGTTGTCAAGCCAATTTGATATGAAGGACTTGGGTGAGGCTAACTTTATTCTAGGGATCAAGCTTTGGCGAGATCGCAAGAATAAGATGTTAGGCTTATCACAAGCTGGATATATAGATAAGGTTCTAGAACGGTTTAGCATGCAAAACTCCAAGAAAGGATTGCTTCCTTTTAGACATGGAGTTCCTCTATCTGATGACCAAAGGCCTAAGACTCAAGAGGAAGAAAATATGATGAGACAAGTTCCTTATGCTTCTGCAGTGGGAAGTCTCATGTATGCCATGCTTTGTACTAGACCAGATATTTGTTATTCAGTTGGCGTGGCCAGCCGATATCAATCAAATCCAGGACCAAAACATTGGCAAGCTGTAAAGCATATTCTCAAGTATCTTAGGAGAACGAGAGATTATATGCTTGTTTACCATAGTGAGGATTTGATTCCCATTGGCTATACAGATTCAGACTTTCAGTCAGATCTAGATTTCAGAAAATCCACTTCAGGATGTGTTTTCACCTTGGGAGGTGGAGCCATAAGTTGGAGGAGCGTTAAGCAATCTTGTATTGCGGACTCCACCATGGAAGCCGAGTACGTTGCTGCTTGTGAAGCAGCAAAGGAGGCTGTTTGGCTCAAGAAATTCCTTTCTGATCTTGGTGTTGTGAGAATGGAGCAAGTTCCCATCACATTGTTTTGTGACAATAGTGGAGCAGTTGCACAATCCAAAGATCCAAGGAATCACAAGAAAGGAAAGCACATTGAAAGGAAGTACCACATCATTCGAGACATTGTTGCTCGTGGAGATGTTGTGGTAGCAAAGATTGAAAGTGCAAATAATCTAGCAGATCCTTTTACCAAAGCCTTACCTCAAAGGACTTTCGAGTCACATTTGGAGGGAATGGGAGTTAGATTAATGCACAATAGTCTTTAGGCCAAGTGGGAGATTGTTAGGATTAGTGCCCTTAAATCCTATTGTATGATGCTATGTATGATATTATGTATGACATTATATATGACATGATGTATGACTTAATATTGTGATTGATAAAATTATTTTATTATTATCTAAAATAATGGTAACATGAATATGGACATTATCATATAGTTCATGAGATGCATTGTATGTGATTTATGTGAAAAGTCACAGAAGATGTAAATCATGAGTTCTTTGTAAACTCAGAATTAATAGTTTGTAGTTGGTGATGAAATTGGGCATTTCATCTGCAAAGACTGTAACGTGTCAACTAAGATGATTTGTCTTGATCATGGAAGTGGAAACTTCTAGTTGATATGTTGATATGTTTTAAGAGTTAAAACATATTGAACTGGATCGCTGTGAGATTTATTATTCTCCTAACGACTGTCAAATGAATAATAAATCTCACGAATTCTATTTGCATGAACTCTTAATCCTGAGAGAATAATGGACCTGATCATGAAGTGTACGTTGCTTTGATATATCAGGAGTGAGATCTGAAGTGACGGTCAAAACCTCAGTATGTTGGGCAGCCACATTTAGTGTTGATGGAACATATATTCTCAAGATGGAATTCATAGTCTCTTGATAGAGATATAAAATATTCCCTTGAGATAAGTTTAATGGTTTCAGTTATTCAGAGAGTTAGGCCTAACCACTTTAGTAAGAAATTACTAAAGTATATATTTATGAAATTGGATTTCATAAATATATAATGAATAACTTTAAAGAATTAAACCAGGTACTCAAGGATAAGATGTAGTAATTTACAAAGTGGCAGTCTACATTTATGACTTTCTGTTACTACGAATATTTTATGAAGGGGTTATGTGTATAATAAAGTCTTGGGATATAATTTATTAATAAGGCCTAGAGTGCAATTATATTTATATAGTGGTATTAAATATAATTAATGGTAACTTTGGACTTGTCAAGAGTTGACGGAAATGCCCAAGGCCCATTGGAGCTAGTGTCTTATTGGTCCCTTTTGGTCCCACTCCAAGCCACACACTAAAGCCCAATTGGAAAGGCCCAATAGGCCAGCCCAATTAGATAATCAGTCAGTTATAAAGGGAGAAACATACAGAATTTTTTAAGAGAAGAGATTAGAAAAGAAAAAGAAACGGTGTGTGAGAGAGTGTGAGACACACTTTCATTCTCCCTTTGGAAAACTGATTGAGAGACCACACATCTTAGGCGTAAAGTGGAATTGGAGTGAAGATTAAAAGTGTTCCCAAGTGCTTCTAATCTTTGTTTTGAATTTATCCACACTAAGGTACGCTATCTTGTTCTTAAATTCTGAAATTTACATAGTGCACGTTATCAATCATGAATGAAATAGACCCTAGTTCGTCGCTTCCGTTGTGGGTTTTGCATGAGATGCAAAACCAGAATTTTTCCTTCATTCTATGTTGGTGTTTCAACTTTGCTTGAACTTGGAAGAAAGGATAATTTCAGAGATATCTTAAGGTTTGCATCTATAAGGTGTATTTTTTTTTCCTTAACTCCCTATGGATCTAAACATTTTTAATTGTATTATTTTTTATACATATTTATGGCATAGGTTCTTATGTTTCAAGGTAGAATAAAGTGATCAAAGTGTATTTTCAAGTGTCATTGTGAGATGAAATATGTACTTATGGTATTTGGGTTAGAATTGGTTTTGATTAAGGTATTTGGATTAGTATTCATTTTTTATTTTTTTGGGTTATTAACTAGATCAAAGTTATTTAAGGTTGTAATGGAATTGCAAGTAGTATGCCAGTATAGACTTCTTTTATATTAAATGATCACATAATAACTAAATAGTGGTCACCTCATTATTTCCCCAAAAACAAAACCGATTACTTCTCCTTCCCCAAAAACTCCTCATCTGAACCTGCCCTCTCTCCCACCCTTTGACCAAACCTTACATCCTTACCCTAAATCTGCCTCTATTGCAGGGCTTCCACTCTCTCTTCTATCAAACCCAAGGTGAGTTTTTTATTTCTCGATTTTTTCATTCTTTTTAGTGGATTTGTGTCATAATTGCTTTGTGAAATTTTTTCCCCTATTCTATTCATATCACACTCAAAAAACTGTATTATGCTACAATTACTTCATTCTTTGAGCTATCCTTGCTTTTCCTCTCTCTTTTCTTTGAAAGAAGTTTTTTTTTTTTTTCCAATAAGATGTTTGGGGTTTTGTTTTTTATTTTTCTATTCCTCTCACTCTGCTTTGCTTTGTTGTTTATTTTATTTATTTTTTGATTTTGCTTTTGTTTGGATTGCTTTGGCTTTGTTTTGCACATGAAGGGACTTTTCATTATTTCTTTCATTGTAAGTTCTTAATTATCTTAAAAATTCTATCTTTTTTTATTGTTTGATTGGAGGAACATGAAAGAGTTTGAATGTTAACATTGATTATAATTCTTTGTACTGATTCTAATTTGGGTTTCTCGCAATTATGAATATTCATTGGTTAGAAAAGTAAGTGAACATGATTGGTCCATTTAATGTAGTACACAGTTGCTCAAAAAGCACTTTTTAAATGGAGGATCTTAATTTATTTCATATTAGGTTCTTTACACCCAACTAAAAAGCAATGAATTTTTTTTTTTTTTGCAAAAAAAATACAGCTTCATGGTTTATGTTTTGACTGTTTTAAGTTTTGTCTTAGAATAGTTTGAATTTCTTAGCTTTCTTTTAGTTTGGATTTTTAAGCATGGATTGAGGTTGCAAATTCTTTTTAGTTAGATTGCTTTATGGTAATTACCTCTTCCTAAAAAACTTCTCTCTAATAAAGAATAAGATATCAGGGGGTGAGAAAATTGGATGGGGTAGATTTTTTGTAGGCCATGTGACCAAAGTTTTTGGAGATTGTAGAAGAATAAGAGTGTATAAATTTATTGGGTGCCTGTATGCAATTAAGAGCATGATTTATATCAATAGGTTACCTATCTAGATAATCTTAATTTTTTGGCGAGTTTTTTAATTCTTGCCAATTCATGTTGATAATGACAGTGATTTTGGATTTTTTCACATTTAATTAGATGTCTAATATGATCCTACCTTAGCAGCTTGATTCATGATTCTCATGGTGTTAAAAATAGAAAAATGACTTTTTTAATTCTACTTATGCTTCCCAGACAGGGTCAAAACTTTTTAGAATTATGGTGAATGAGTTGTATTTAAAGACTCACAAAGAGACCTCAATGGTGGTGTGTTGGTGATGAAGATGCCTACGTGAGTCAATAAGGAGTTCAATAGGCCCATTTGATTGGAGAGAAATTTGGAGACTATTTTTTTTTGTGGCCATGACAGTGAAATCTAATACTGTAATTTATCTATACTGACTCAACTTTTAAGGTATCTATAATGTGTTGTAGAATAAGCAATGGGTTATAGAATGAGCTAATGAGATTTCATTCATTGGTATCTTTACGAGACTGTGTTTTGAGGAAGATCAAATTTAACAATGGTGGATGGTATTTGTTACTTTTTGAGGAAGTTAATAAGAATGCTTCATATCTTCCTTATTCTCTTGAAAAGATGATACCCATGGTCATGGACATATATAGAGTTTGAAATTTTGGGACTAAGATTCATGGTTAGATTGTTGGATGAACTGATCATCCTAATTTAAATGTACCTGGTATTAGATAGAGCAATCTGCTCTAATGAAATCAATTTTCTCTATACTCTCAGATTGCTAAAGCTAAAGCTTGATGAATAATAAGAGGATAGTGGAGTTCTAAGTTTGTAATTATTGTAATTCATTTTTTGCCGTTGTGTTTGTTGTAGAAGAATTGAAGAAATATGCTGCGATTATATATGTATGGTTAGGATAGTCCTTATTCATAAGGCACTACAATCCTGTGGCTAATATACTCCAAATTAGGTTCCAGACTATCACTAATGTACATTTGCAGAAATTGTTGTAATGCATAAACATGTTCCTTTTTTATTATTTTTTTTTTTCACATTTATGCCTCAAATTTGGATGCTGATATTACTTTAAAAAAAAGTTATATGTTGATATTGATTTTGCTACTTCATACATGTACCAGAAACATCGTTAATTGTGTTGATGGCAATATAGTTGAGGACATCGAATGCTCTAATATAGTTGATGTTATTCTTTTTTTGTTTTATATATATATATATATACAAGATATAATTCTACTCTAAATTTTGGATATATGAATGGTCACTTAGCCATCTATTGCATATCATTCATTGCATATCATAAAAATGATCTTGAGATTCTAACAATCACGACGGTATGTCCAATTCCTAAATCGGTCCGTCAGATTGAAATATATCACATGATCAAGTTTTCATTGCATACAAGCTTTTTGTTTGGGTAGAACCGATCACGCATGATTTATTTTGAAAACGCAAATTTTTTATTGAAAGATGCAGATCCAATTTTGATTAAAAAAAATTCAGATTTTTATTCAAAAAAATGCAAAAAAAAAAATATATATTATTTGAAATAGACTAGATTTTTATTTGGAAAAAATGCAGATCAGATTTTTATTAAAAACAGAGCAGATTTTTATTTGAAAAAATGCAGATCTGGTTTTTTTTATTAAAAACAGGCAAGGTTTTTATAAGCAAAAATGCAGATCAAATTTTATCAATAAAATTTAGATCAAACTTTACGAATAAAATTCAAAAATGGTTTTACTTTGAAAAAGGAACAAAGAGAAAAAAAGTATAGATCTGACTCTTAATATAAAAATGAAGAAAACTTGCAAATTTGATTTTAGTTTTTTTTTTTTTTCTAAAAAGAAAAATTGCTTATCTAAAATTCTTAGACAAGATTCAACCCTAGATTTAGACATGTTCATCAATTAATCATGTGGAAACTTTTGAAAGCAAAAGAGAACATGTGATAACATATGAGAAACATGATTATTCAAACCCAAAAGAAAACATCATGTCCATGGAAACTAAAACATATATGAAAGCATGTTATGGAAACAAAGTAAGAGTTATACTTACATGAACTTAATTCTCAAGGAAAGAGTTCCTCAAAGAGAAACAATTTTTTTAGGGATTTAAGTGAAGCCTCTTAACAAAAAAGAAGTCCTTAAAGCAGGAATTCTAAAACTTCTTTAATGTAAGGGGAGAGAGAAGTCAGAAAAAAGAAGGCCAGAAAGGGGGGTCAGAAAAAAGGTCAGGAAAGGGGTCCTGAATGTTGGGAGGCCTCCCCTATTTATAGCACTGTTAGTTTCTTAGAAAATAAGCTAGGTTTGCTTATAAATTAAGTTCAACCAGCTTAAAAAATAAGCAAAAAAATGTATGGAGAAAATTCTAAAAAAGAAGAAGATTTGGATAAGAGTTAGTTGATTTTTTAGATTAGAATCATATCTTTCTACTCAAAATTTAGATTAAGCTGAAATTTTGAATACGAAAAGGAAATTTGCTTCTCTACAACTTTGCCAGAAATAACCTAGTTTTAATTTTGAGTTCTACTATGCCAAAAGTCAAGGCCGGCTCAACAACTTTTCGGGCCTCAGGCGAAAATTTTAAAGCCGTGACCACTTTAAAGTTTAAACCTGCACAAATAAAAATTAATTTAATACATGGTTTAATCAATTAGTGTCATTATAATATAAATGAGTTGATATGATACACATTAAATTATTAATTAGTATAATAATTTATAATAATAGATAAAGTGTCAGACAAAAAAAAAGTGTGAGAAACCATGTAAGCTATAACTGTGGGCTTAGGGCTATACTCCTATAAAAAAAAAGGGAGAAACCGTACTCCACTACTCCTATCAAGATATAATCCTGTGGCTAAGTTTTAAAGAAAAAACGTGTCCTATCAATTCAATTATCATGGCTGAAAAGGGTCCAAAGAGGGGCCGAAAAGCTATCATAGCAAAAAAGTGTCCCATCCCATCAAACAATTGTGCAGTGAAAGTGTGAAACAAACTAAAAATATATATAATTTAAGTTAGATAAATAGAAGACTCTAAGTCTTCATTCTCGGAAAGAAAAAGACAAAGAGGGGAAGAACTGAAGAAGAATACCTCTAGTGACTGGTAGACTGGTACGCTGGAATCAACAAAGAAAAATTTCAAGCTAGACTGACTGACTGAGCTTATGGAAAAAGATCAAGAATCAAGATGAAGATGAAGAAAAGAAAGGTAAGACCGTAAGAATATAGATGGAGAGGCAGAGAGATAGAGAGATGAGAGGTTTTTCTTTTGTTTTTGAAATGTATAATCTCTATTTTAGCATATTTCAAGACAATTGCATTGTATTATTAATAAATTGGTCTGGTATTAATTTTGATTTTAGCATATTTCAAGAATGAGTTGATAAATTTATCTCCTAAACTTTAATTTTATTAGCTGATGTTTGACTATTTTTGTTTCTTTCTTTTTTAATCTTTTACATTTTAGGATACAAAGTGGCCTTTTTAATGCATTTTATTGACCAATAAAAGTGATTAAATTTTTTAAAACTAAAATATATAGATAAATATATTATTTATATATTTTTTTTCCAAGTATGCCCCTTCTTCTATTTGGGAGCCTTAGGCGATTGCATCACCTATTGAGCCGGCCTTGTCAAAAGTGCATTGGAATGTGAATTTGAAATTTGCTACATGATTAGCACTTCTATGAAGTGTTTTCCAACTCTGGAACTGTATTTGGACGAATTTAAGAGTTATTTTCATGATAAGCCTCATTCCAAAGTGATAACTGTAAGTGCACAATTGCACCTGGACCCAAAAACGAATGCTGAGCTTAGGCCCAATGAGCCTTATACAATAAAATTTGTAGAGTATGGGTTTGAAACCTAGGCTCAGGATATTGGAAGTTCGACTAACAGGCTAGAGTGTTACAATTTGTGCAAATGATGAACAAATATGACAAATAGATCTCTTCGGACGTAAGCCGAGGATGATTTGTATAAATATAGTCTCTTTAGGCCGAAGTTTATAGTCCTTAGTTCCTATTTTATTCTTAGCAAAAAGTCTCGATCCCTTTCTCTTTCCTCTCTCGTCTCCTTATATACTTCTTCCTCTTCACTAGTCATCCACGTGTCGTACAAATCTTTCCCTTAGATACTTTTTTCATCCACCGCCACCTTGAAGTCTTCAAACAAATAGTAGAGGGGTTGCATCCTACTGTTCAGAGGTCATTTCCCCATTAATGTGGTCAGGGAGGTAGATACAGGGTCTTTAATGTGGAGGTAGCAGCCTTTTCCCTAGATATTTCTATCACATCCTTGCGTCTAGAAGGTGCTTGGATCACCCTCTTACCCATAAGTTTTTCCAAAGTTCTGCCTTTAACCTTCTTGGCCAGTCCCAGGGTCATTGCCGAGCCTGTCCGAGGAGACATTCCTCCTCGGACAACTCCTTGGACCTTTACAATGCAGACTAACTTGTGGGCCTGGAGGCCTTAATAAAAAACAAACTGGTATCCGTCAATAAAGCCCAAAGCCCAAATGTTTATTCGGGAATTTTTACCCCCCACAATAACTAGGACTTTTAAAGTAATTATTTTGAATATAATTATCCCAAAAGCCTAATTATCTACAATCTTTAAATATTATCAGGTTATTTGTTTTAATCCCATGCAACAAATCTCACTTTAAGAAAATACTTAACCAAACACAAATTTTTTTTAATTAATTTTAATCATTAACCAATCAAAATTAATTTCAATTAATCACACATGATCGGCTTCACCCCATACAATGCATGCAGACTGTGAAAACTTAATCTAGTGATATCATTCAATCCAACAGTCCGATTTGGAAATTAGACATACTATCGCTACCGTTAGAATCTTTAGATCATTTTTATGATATGCAATGAATGAATTAATGCATGTAATGCAAGTTATGATTTTTGGGTATATGAATGGTCACTTTAACTGTCTTCCAAGATTAAATTATGGGTGCGAAATCAAGTGTCTTCAGAATACTCCTCATTGACAAAGCTTACAAAGTGAATGTCAATGTAAAACAAAGACACTAATTTTAGTAGCCATGATTTAATCAGGGTTTACTTTTCAAATATTATCTAACCCTAGAACCTAAAATCTTGGGACATAGAACTAGTGTTTTGTTGTTTTGAAAAATGAGAACTATGAATACTTGATCTAATTGATAATTTGATGAACCTGAATTAAATCTTGAAATGAGGTGACTAAGAGGTTTCTTTATCTCAGTCTGAATCTGGGGTGATTGAGAGGTTTTTCTATCTTAATCTGAATCTGAGGCAATTGCGAGGTTTCTTTATCTCAGTTTGAATCTGGAGTGATTGAGAGGCTTTTCTATCTCAATTTGAAACTAGGGGCGACTAAGAGGCTTCTCTATCTTGGTCTAAATGGGAGGTGATCGAGAGGCTTCTCTATCTCGGTGTGAACCTGGGGCGATTGAGAGGCTTCTTTATCTTGATTTGAATGGAAGGTAACCAAGAGGCTTCTCTATTTGGTTTGAACCTGGGGCAATTGAAAGGCTTCTCTATCTGGATTTGAATGGAAGGTAGTCAATAGGCTTCTCTATCTAGGTTTGAACTTGGGGCAATTGACAGGCTTCTCTATCTCAATTTGAAACTAGAGGCGACCAAGAGGCTTCTCTATCTTGATTTGAATGGAAGGTAACCAAGAGGCTTCTTTATCTTGGTTTGAACCTGGAGCGATTGAAAGGCTTCTCTATCTCAATTTGAAACTAAAGGCAACCAAGAGGCTTCTCTATCTTAATCTGAATGGAAGGTAACCAAGAGGCTTCTTTATCTTGGTTTAACCTGGGGTGATTGAAACGCTTCTCTATCTCAATCTGAAAAATGGAAGCGACTGAGAGGCTTCTCTATCTCGATTAGAATCTGAAAATATGGAATTCCTCTACAATAGACAAAAATTCATATTAAATCTTAATGATCGAGAACCAAATTTACTTAATAGATTTATCTTTTTTTTTTGGAAGATTTGTGTTCAGGAGATTTATCCTTTTTTTTGGAACTTTGTTCTTGGAGATTTGTCATTTGAAGATTTGTTTGGGAGACTTTTCATTTCATGAAGATGTGTTTATGGAGATTTGTCCTTTGAAGATTTGTTCAAGAGATTTTTGCTTTTCATGAAGATGTGTTCATGGGGATTTATCCTCTGAAGTTTGTTCAGGAGATTTTTCCTTTTATGATGATGTGTTCATGGAGATTTGTCCATTGAAGATTTATTTAGGAGATTTTTCCTTTTATGAAGATGTGTTCATGGAGATTTGTCCTTTGAAAATTTGTTCTGGAAATTTTTCCTTTGAAGATTTATCCATTGAAGATTTATCCATGGAGATTGAAGTGTAGGAGATTTATCAATGGATATGTTCATGGAGATTTATCCATTGAAGATTGAAGTGTGGGAGATATATCCCTTTTTGAAGATTTGTCCATGAAGATTTGTCATTTGATAATTTGAATAAGAAATTTATCCCTTGAAAACTTTTTCATGGAGATTTGTCCTTTGAAAATTTGAATTGAAGATTTATCCCTTGAAGATTTGCTCATAGAGATTTGTCCTTCGAAGATTTGTTTTGGAGATTTGTCCTTTTATAAAATTTAGAAGATTTATCCTTTGAAATTTTTTTAGGAGATTTGTTCTTTTGAAAATTTGATTTTAGGAGATTTATCCTTTTGAAATTTTTTAGGAGCTTTATCATTTTGAAATTTTGTTTAGGAGATTTATCCTTTGAAAATTTTGTTAGGAGATTTGTCCTTTTGAAAATTTTATTTTAGGAGATTTTTCCTTTTTGAAAAATGTTTTAGGAGATTTATCCTTTTGAAATTTTGTTAGGATATTTGTCCTTTGAAAATTGAAGTTCAAGAGATTTATCCTGTTTTAATTTCCTACAAGAAAAACAAGAGTTGATTTTTAGTTAGTAAATTTGTATAACTCATGAACTATCACTCTTTGATCTTTTCATTTGGTGACTTTGATATGTATGGACTTATTGTTGTAAGAGCTTGATTCGGAAAAGTTTAGAGTTTACATGATGAAGCTCTGTGGTGCAAATGTTTGAATTTACCTGACAGGTTTTGACATGGGTGATCTTACCTGAATAAGGCATAGCTGAATGCCCCTAGTCTACAAATTGAAGCATGATTTTGAAAATCATGACTTTTGAGGAAAAGATGATTTCGTTTTTTCAAAATGGATGAGGCATGGCCAAATGTCCTTAGTTTATAAATGGATGCATGATTGTTGGAAACCTTAAATTTTTTTTTTTTTTTGAAAATGAATGAGGCATGGCTGAATGCCCCTAGTTTGCAAATTGGTGCATGACTTTTGAAAACCTTGATATTTGAGGAAAAAATGATTTTTTTTTTCAAAATGGATGAGGCATGGCCGAATGCCCCTAGTTTAGAAATGGATGCATGATTTTTAGAAATCTTGATTTTTTTTAAAAAAGTTGATGATGATTATCTTTTATATATATATATATAAATAGATGAGGCATGGCCGAATGCCCCTAATTCAACAATCAATGTGAATTTTGCAAAATCTTATTGTGTAGGGACCTTCAATAAAGCAAAATTTGAGAACCGATTGGCACATCTTAAGCCTTGTTTAGTTGTCGCGTTTTCAGCCTTTTTTCTAAGACCTATGATAGCATCTGAACTGAAGATTGATGGTGAATGTTGAGTAAATGAAGGATCCATGTCCACCTCCTGCAAAACATTCTTTCCATGAGCTTGTTAGTAGTCAGTTATTATAAAGATGTTTTGGGCCAATGCCCCTAGTTTAGACATGCTTGCACAGAAAATTGATGATATGCTTAGTGCAAAACAGACGCTCCTAGCCTAAATTCACACAAAGAAATGTTTTGATTTTGAGCTTTTGAAAAAATGTTTTTTGAATGATTGTGACCGGCCTTTTAGGAAGGCTGCCTACGTACCTCTCTCATAGAGGATTAGGTCTAAACATAGTTTGCAAAAAAAAAAAAAAATGAAAAATGAAGTTTTGAAAAATCTTCTTTTTTGAAATGAAGTTTCTTTTTGGGTGATTATGACCAGGTCTTTGAAAACGCTGCCTACTTACTTCTCTCATAGAGGATTAGGTCCAAACGTAGTTTGAATTTTTTTTTTTTTTTTTTGAAAATGAAGTTTTGAAAAATCTTCTTTTTTGAAATGAAGTTTCTTTTTGGGTGATTATGACCAGGTCTTTGAAAACGCTGCCTACTTACTTCTCTCATAGAGGATTAGGTCCAAACGTAGTTTGAATTTTTTTTTTTTTTTTTTGAAAAATGAAGTTTTGAAAAAGCTGCTTTTTTGAAATGAAATTTTTTTTTGGGTGATTGTGATTGGGCCTTTGAAAAGGCTACCTACATACCCCTCTCATTGAGGATCTGGTCCAGATGTAGTTCAAACAAAAAAGTTTTAAAATTTCTTTTGAAAAATGAATTTTTGAAATGAGTCTTTTTTATTTTTTTTTTTCTTTTTTAAAAGAAGGAAATTTAGTGAGAATGAGACTTTTTGAAATTTTATCCTTTTCAAATGAACAAAACGTGATCCTTTGAACAACCTATTTAACCAATCGTAATGCTCAATTGTTAACTCGATCTGATTGGCTAGGAAGGATTTGAAATTATTAAAAACATTTAATCAAATTTTCTTCTTCATTTTGAAAATTTTCAGATTAAGTCTTCAAAGGCAATCAAAGAAATGAAATGCTTGGGAATCACATATGTTGGGAGCAAGCAAGAAAGAAAAAAAAAAAAATCCTAAGTTTGAAGATTTGAAATTTTTTGAGAATTTGGAAGTTTCTTCTCTTGAGAGTTATTTTCTGTTGGAAGCAAAAAATGAGAGTTTGGATCTTAGAAAAAAAAAATTAAGTCACTTGAGAATTTGTGAAATTTTTTCTTTTAAAGATATCTGCCAGTGGCGCTTAATAATCTTGAGTAGTTTTCCTTCTTAATCCAAGTGAAAATATTACCAAAGCTAAATGTGTGCTTTCAATCAGCAGGACTTCAAGGAGGGCTTTATTCAAAGGTTGTAATGTAGGCCGGGTTCAAGTTATTGAAAGGAAGGATATAAAAGGCTCAAAACTCTTATGATATTTTCCAAGTATGCAATACTTTAAATTCAAGCATTAGAAGATTTTTTTCCACATCTTCCATCATTGACTCTTGTGCTAAAATCCTTGTCATGTTCATCATCTTCTCATTGATCTTCATTGATATCTTTCATTTGGTCTTGATTTTTATAACTTGACAACTTCCTCTTTTGGTCTTCTTAGCATCTTATCTTGTGGTCAAATCACTCACTCTCATTTTTGTTTTTCTCTTTTTTTGAAAGATTTTTTTAAAAAAATTTTGCCCTAATTTTTTCCTAGACTGCCCTTTCAAGTTTTCAGCCTAGCAAGCTTTTCTCCTCTTCTTTTTTTCTTTTTTTTTTTTTTTTTTTTTTGCTCTAATTTTTGCCTAGACCGCTCTTTTGGGTTTTCATCCTAGAGAGCTTTTTTTTTTTTTTTTTTTTTTTTGGAATTTTATTGTTTTCACTCAACTGAATTTTTTTGGATCTTTCAATTTGACAGACTTTCATCTTTCTTGGATGAATTTGCATTTCTCCTTGCTACCCTCTTATCTTTTGTAATTCACTTTCATTTTTCTTGACTTGACTAAACACACTTTTTTTTTATGAAATGTGTCTTAATTTTTCTTTTCATCGTCTTCCTCAATTTGATTGGATTTCTTCTTTATCCTTCTTAACTTGAATGATCTTTCTAGCTTGATGGAGTGAACTATCCCTTTCTTTGATGAACTCTCTTTTCTGCACTTGATGAACTCTTCATTAGTCTCATTGTCTTCATTGAGGATCTTTGTAAAGTTATGATTTACAACTATATTTTATGTTGGCTTTATTCCATGACAAAAAGTGTTGTAATTGCTTTAATTTTGTTTCTTGTATTTTGTGGGATTTTATTGTATTAAGTTTTGTATTAAGTTGGTGAAAACTCAAGCTTAAATGAAGAATCAGTGAATTTCGTGATTGTCTCGCTAGTAGCTAACCCGCGAAAGAGCCACGTGAGAAGCACACGCTGGAAGCTGAAGCGTCATGCCAGCCCGGAGGTTTTCGCGACTGTCTTGCGGTTAAGGCCTTCCCGCGAGACACCTGCGAAACTCTCTGCCTGGAGGTTTTTTAAGTGTGGCTTTCTTACCCTTCACCTATACTATATATACCCTCATTACCCACAAAAGTGTAAGGAGACCATTCAGAGAAAAAACCCTAGATAGGTTTTCAACCCATCTTTTAGAGAGAGAGCTACCCATCCTTAGTGAGAAATCATTGTAGCCTCTTCTCCTTCCCTCTCCCATTGTCATACCTTGAAAGACAATTTGTACCCAAACACAACCCACACCTTTTCAAAGTGTAGAGAGTGTTTCGGAGATTGGGAAGCTTTGAAAATTTTTCAAAAGAAACCGGTGAGGCTTGGCGGATGCAATCGGGCGTATTGCGGGATTCGGAAAGCTAGAGAAGACATGACTCCGTGAAGTCCGTTGGTAGCAGGAGCTTGGAGGGCTCAAGTATATTGGGTAAACTAGGCTTGGAGGGTCTTTTGTTATTTGTGTACTCCAACTTTATTCTCTAGTGGATCGATTACCGCTTGGAGGGCGGCGGAGAGGTTTTTTGCCGAGTTCTTCGGTTTCCTCTTTGATAACACATCGCGTGTTATCTTCTAATTGCATCCTTCTTCCCTTACTCTTGTTTCCACACTTAGATAAGTTAGCGTAAAAGCAATCTAGCCGTAATTTATAATTTGGGGTCTAAACAGCTCTTGTGTTTTTAACACAATTCCGAGCTTTCAATTGGTATCAATTCCAAGTGGTGTTGAATTTATAAGGTCAACACCTCCTCATCTTGAGATTTAAGCATGTATACTTAATTTTCCCACCCAAGGTTTAAGTTTTTAGTGGGTCCATTGAAAAATAGGCTAACTGTTTAAAGGCTTAAATTGGCTAGTAATGGATAATTATTGTAATAGGTGTCAAGGAACAATGTCGCTTACCAAAGGTGGTCTCTTATCCCTAGTGATGCTTACTTGTTAGCACAGTGTCTTAAGCTCTTTTAATAAGTTATTCTTGGAATAGAAGTAAAAATGCTCCAATGATGTGTCAGAATTTTTTTCGAGATATGGATTGAGTATATATGTTTTGAGAATTTTGAATGAATGGATGGATTCCTTTGATTGCCTTTTAGGACCTTTTCTTCACATATTCTAAATGTTTAGCAAAAGTCCTTACATGAGTTGAATGAAGTCAAATCCCTCTTTGGAACAAATTGATTGGTAGAGCAATTAATCATAATGATTTAGCAAAAGTTTTGTCAAATGGATCTTCCTATATTCACTTGAAAAGAAGGCTTTTGAAATTTTTTGGAGTATTTGAAAGGAAGGTTTTGAAAAGAAGGCCTAATGCCCTTAGTCCAACAATTTCTTTTTGAAAATTAATTGAAATGACTTAAAGGTCTAATGCCCCTATTCCAAAAGATTTTTTCTTTTGAAAGATTTTTTCTTGAGTTTTCTCTCTTTTTATAAAACTTTTTTGTTTTTTTTGAATTTTTTATGTACATATGAACAACATGATGAATCAAATGCATCAAACATAACATGGATTTTATTGAGTGAATGACCAACTAGAAAGCAAATGCTAAATAAGCAATAAAACTAAGGAGCCAATCTAAAAACTTGTAAGATGAAATTGAAGCAAAGTCTGGATGGTTGGCCGATGATGGTGGAGTAGCGACTTGTTTATCAATCAGATTTTGAATGGTGTGTCGCAGATTGATGCATTTGTCTGTCTGATGGTCAGGTTCTTGATGATATTTGCAGAACTCATGTGACTTGTAATCTTTAGGCAGTAGGCTTGGAGGAGGTCGAGGTTCAAGTGGGCCAAGATACCTTTCAAGTTTGAGCTTTTCAAACAATTGACTCATTGGCATGCGGAGTTCATTGAACTTCCTTCGAGGCCTAGAATTGATAGTTGATGATGTTTGGGGAACTACAACATTGATTGCCTCCTCATTGGTGGTGTGGGTTGCAGCTTTTTCAAAAAGGAAGCCTTCTTCCCTCATGCACATCTTTAAATGGGACTTTGGGCTGCTAGTCCCATCGTACTTTTCCAAGGTCAGCATCTTGAACTTTGGAGGCAATCTCACATTTGAGAAAAGCGAGAGTGATTGGTAATCTATAAGGCCTTCCATCTTACGAACCATTTTGATCATCTCCTCCATTTTATTCATCCTCTTATAAATCTTTTTCTCACCCTCCAGGATAGAGGGATTCTAATTAGTCTTATTCAACTCTTGGCCATTCTTCAAGTTTTGAAATTGTTGTACGATAAGGTTCATGTCTTTCCTTAATTGGATTTGACTAGCTACCATGGTGTTTAGTAACTCTTAAGTGTTCATGGGTTTTTTAGTGTTTGTATGTTCTTCTCCTTCTACCATAGTGATGGAGTCTTCAGATTTCTTGTGGCTTGGGTTGTCTTGTAGGTCGAACACAAGATTGTGATTTTGTAACTGTGGAATGCCTTCTATGCTTACTGGCTTAGGACCGTGATAGGCTTGGAACTGGAACTATTAGCTTGACTATCAGTCTTGGATTCTCTTTGGAGTCTTCCCTTTGATCTTGACCAAATTCTCCTCTAAGAAAAGGCTTGATTGGGTCAAACAAAGCTAGGTCCCCATCTACATCAATCTATCAACCAAACGAACACACACAAAATGCTATACAATTTTAACATGGACCGACCTAAAGGTAGGTTCTAAGACATTACATTGTAGGGTGGGTTTGTTGTTTCATTGTTTCCTATAGTTAGGATGTTACACCTCCTAACTTATAATGTAATGAATATGACGTTGGTCCAAATGATATGGTCTATCCTTTATAGTCAACAAGAAATGATCCAGGGACTTTGGGCTATAAGTTGGTGAGTTCACCACTGGATACCCCGAATCTAATAAAGACCAATGATCCATAGTTACTACCACCATATGTTGAGATGGGTGCATACATATTTTTTGTTTTGGTGGTATACACTATGAAAGTTAGGGAAAGCTCTTAACAATCAACATGGCCAAAAAAAAAAAAAAAATCATGCAAACATCTCAAGACATAGATAACCAAAAAAACAACAACATTATACAAAAAATAAGGTATATAGTTGGTCACTTAAATTATAATATGAAGCTTAGTCCTTGACATCCCCAGTGGAGTTGCCACAGTGAGAGACTGCACTTCTTGAGGGGTGCTCTCAAAAAGAGATTTGGGTGCTTAGGGCACCTCTCTTTTGGGTAATTGTGTGGAGTCACCAATTAATTTTTATAAAAAATAAGAAAAAATGAAATACAATTCACAAGTCTAAAAATTCTTCAAATTCGTTAATGAACTATACAAATACAACTTGGTAGAATAACTTTACAAGGCCTTGGTCTTAAATACATTCTATGTAAAAATTACAAAGTTTTTATCCTAGTTACAATCTTCAAAAACAAAAGATAAAACACTAGTCCAAAAACTTATATTCGGGGGCTAGGTTACGGAATGAGAAGGTGTTAGGCACCCATTCCGCCTAGATGGAGTCTGGTCTTCTAGACTATAAATGACCATTAAATACCCATATTCAAAGTATGAAATGTTATGCATTAGATGCTATGTCAAATCCTAGATTTAGGGTTAAACTTTTATTCAAGAACATTAGATCTGGCATTTTATTTTGTGTGAAAAAAATTTGATGAGAATAGTTAATGAAAAATTTAATTTTAAGTTTCCATAAAAAAAGAATGAATTTTAAATAAAAATTCATATCTGATTGGTATTTTTTAATGTGGGAAAAAAAAATTTATTTTGAAAACACAAATTTCTTTATAAAAAGATGTAGATCTAATTTTGATTTAAAAAAAAAAAGTCAGATTTTTATTTAAAAAAATGCAAATCAGATTTTTTATTTAAAACAGACTAGATTTTTATTTGTAAAAAATGCGATTTTTTATTAAAAACAGAGCAAATTTTTATTTGGAAAAATGCAGATCTAGTTTTTTTTATTATTATTATTAAAGACAGGTCTTGTTTTTATAAGCAAAAAATGCAGATCAGATTTTATTAATAAAACTTAGATCAAACTTTGCAAATAAAATTCAAATCTAGTTTTTCTTTGAAAAAGAAACAAAGAGAAAAAAAATATATAGATTTGACTCTTAATATAAAAAATGAAGAAAACTTGCAAATTTGATTTTAGTGTTTTTTTTTTTTTTAAAAAAAAAAACACAGAAAAAATTGCAGATTTAAAATTCTAGGGCAAGATTCAACCCTAGATCTAGACTGTTGGAAAAACTGGTTTTGTATCTCATACAAAATACATAGCGAAAGCAACAAACAATGATCTATTTCATTCATGATTGATAACATGCATTATATAAATTTCAGAATTTAAGAACAAAATAGTGTACCTTTGTGTGGTGAAATTCAAAACCAAAGATTGAAGTATTCGGGAATACTTTTAATCTTCACTCCAATTCCACTTTACGCCCAAGATCTGTGGTCTCTCAATCAGTTTTCAAAGGGAGAATGAAAGTGTGTTTCACTCTCACATACACACCATTTCTTATATCATTAATAAAAATTCTGTATGTTTCTCCCTTTATAACTAATTGATTATCTAATTGGGTTGGCCTATTGGGCCTTTCCAATTAGGCTTTAATGTGTGGATTGGAGTGGGACCAAAAGGGACCAATAAGACACTAGTTCCAATAGGCCTTGGGCTTTTCTGTCAATTCTTGACAAGTCCAAAGTTATCATTAATTATATTTAATACTACTATATAAATATAATTGCACTTTAGGCTTTATTAATAAATTATATCTCAAGACTTTATTATACACGCAACCCCTTCATAAAATATTCGTAGTAATATAAAGTCATGAATATAGACTGTCACTTTGAAAATTACTATATCTTAATTCTTAAGTACCCAGTTTAATCCTTTAAAGTTATTCATTATATATTTATGAAATCCAATTTCATAAATATATACTTTAGTAATTTCTTACCAAAGTGGTTAGGCCTAACTCTCTAAATAACTGAACCCATTAAACTTATCTCAAGGGAATATTTTATATTTCCGTTAAGAGATTATGAATTCCATCTTGAGAATATATGTTCCATCAAAACTAAATGTGGCTGCCCAACATACTGAGGTTTTGACCGATACTTTAGATCTCACTCCTGATATATCAAAGCAGCCTACACCTCATGATCAGATCCATTATTCTCTCAGGATTAAGAGTTGATGCAAATAGAAGTAGTGAGATTTATTATTCATTTGACAGTCGTTAGGAGAATAATAAATCTCATAGCGGCCTAGTTCAATATGTCTTAACTCTTAAAACATATCAACATATCAACTAGAAGTCTCCGCTTCCATGATCAAGACAAATCATCTTAGTTGATACGTTATAGTCTTCGTAGATGAAATGCTCAATTTCATCACCGACTACGAACTATAAATTCTGAGTTTACAAAGAACTTGTGACTTATATCTTCTGTGACTAAATCACATATTATGCATCTTATGGACTATATGATAATGTCCCAATATTCATGTTACCATTATTTTAGATAATAATAAAACAACTTTATTAAACACAACATTAAGTCATATATAATGTCATACATAGCATCATACAATAGGATTTAAGGGCACACATCCTAACAACGGGAGAAACATATAGAATTTTTGTGTGAGAGAAGTATAACATTATTATGAAATGGTGTGTAAGAAGTGTTAGACACTTTGACATTCTCCCTTTGAAAACTAATTGAGAGATCACACTTCTTGGGCATTAGTGAAATTAGAGTGAAGATTAAAAATATTCCCAAGTGCTTCTGATCTTTGATTTTTGAAATTCATCGCACCAAGGTACATTCTCTTGTTCTAAATTCTGAAACTCACATAGTGCATGTTAACACTTATGAATGAAGTAGATCCATTATTTTTCTGCTGCGTATGTTATGTATGTGATACAAACATGTATTTATCCTATACACGTTACCATTATTTTAGATAATAATAAAACAACTTTATTAATCACAACATTAAGTCATATAAAATGTCATACACAGCACCATACAATAGGATTTAAGGGCACACATCCTAACAATCTCTCACTTGCCTTAAAGACTATTGTGCACTAATCTAACTCTCATTTACTCCAAATGTGACTCAAAAGTCCTTTGGGGCAAGATTTTGGTAAAAGGATCCGCTAGATTCTTTGTACTTTCAATCTTTGCTACTATTACATCTCCACGAGCAACAATGTCCTTTCTATGTGCTTTCCTTTTTTGTGATTCCTTGGATCCTTAGATTGTGCAACCGCTCCACTATTGTCGCAGAATAATGTAATAGGAACTTGCTCAATTCTCACAACACCAAGATCAGAAAGGAATTTCTTGAGCCAAACGGCTTCCTTTGCCACTTTACAAGCAGCAACATATTCAGCTTCCATGGTGGAGTCAACAATACAACATTGCTTTAAACTCCTCCAACTTATGGCTCCACCTCCCAAGGTGAATACACAACCTGAAGTGGACATTTTGAAATCAAGATCTAACTGAAAATCTGAATTTGTATAGCCAATGGGAATTAAATCCTCACAATGGTAAACAAGCATATAATCTCTTGTTCTCCTTAGATACTTGAGAATATGCTTTACAGCTTGCCAGTGTTTAAGTCCTGGATTTGACTGATATCAGCTGGCCATTCCAACTGAATAACAAATATCCGGTCAAGTACAATGCATGGCATACAAGAGACTTTCCACTGCAGAAGCATAAGGAACTTATCTTATCATGTTTTCTTCCTCAAGAGTCTTAGGCCTTTGGTCATTAGACAGAGGAACTCCATGTCTGAAAGGAAGTAATCCTTTCTTGGATTTTTGCATGCTAAACCGTTCTAGAACCTTATCTATATATCCAGCTTTTGACAAACCTAGCATCCTATTCTTTCGATCTCGCTAAAGCTTGATCCCTAGAATATAGTTAGCTTCGCCCAAGTCCTTCATATCAAATTAGCTTGAAAACCAAAATTTAACTGATGACATTACCCCTACATCATTTCCAATGAGTAGAATATCATCAACATAAAGCACTAGGAATATTACTACTTTATCTCGATGTCTTTTGTACACACATGGCTCATCAAGATTTTGTTCAAAACCAAATGACTTTATTGCTTGATCAAATTTGATGTTCCATGACCTAGATGCTTGCTTAAGTCCATAAATGGATCTTTTTAACTTGCATACCATATGCTCTTGGTTCTTTGCTATGAAACCTTCTGGTTGCATCATGTAGATTTCTTCTTCAAGATTGCCATTAAGAAATGTAGTCTTGACATCTATTTGACAAATCTTATAATCATAATGAGTAGTAGTGGATATGAGAATTCTGATAGACTTAAGCATGGCTACTGGCGAAAAAGTTTCATCATAGTCAATACCTTCCTTTTGTGTATACCCTTTCGCCACTAGTCTTGCTTTAAAGGTTTCAACCTGTCCATCTATCCGTCTCTTTCTCTTGTAAACCCATTTGCAACCAAGAGGTTCAATGCCGTTAGGCGCCTTTACAAGATTCCATACATGATTGGAATACATAGAATCCAATTCAGATATCATAGCTTGGATCCAATGATGTCCATCTATATCATTCATTGCTTCTTCATAAGTGTAAGGGTCAGATTCAGCCTATCCTGAGATAGCTTCATAAGCTTCTCCCAAACCTATAAATCTTATAGGTGGCCGAACAATCCTCCCACTACAACGAGGCATGTGTGTACTAAACATCTCATGAGTAGTATCTTGTGGTGTATCTAATACAAACACATCATCTCTAGTTTCATCCATTGGTTGTTCAACTACAGGTTCATCCATTTCAACCAAAACAACTTTGCTTCTAGATTAAAATTATTCACATAATCATCTTCTAAGAATTTGGCATGAGTGCTAACAAACACTTTGTTATCTTTATGATTAAAGAATAAATAACTCTTCGTTTCCTTGGAATACCCTAAAAACATGCATACTTCTATTTTTGCTTCCAAGTTATCAGAATTCCCTTTCAACACATGTGCTGGACATCCCCAAATGTGGAGATATTTCATACTAGGCTTGCGCCCACTCCACAATTCCTTGGGTGTGTTGGGAATAGATTTTGATGGAACCAAATTCAAAATATGCATTGTAGCTTTTAGTGCATATCCCCAAAAGGAAACTAGTAAAGTTGAATAACTCATCATGGACCTAACCATTTCCAAAAGAGTTTTATTCCTTCTTTCTGCTACACCAATTTGTTGAGGAGTTTCAGGTGCTGTCAATTGGGATACAATCCCATTTTGAATTAGATAATCCTTGAAATCCTCAAGAAGGTATTCGCCACCTTGATCAGATCGAATGGCCTTTATGCATTTACCCAATTGATTCTCAATTTCAGCCCTAAACTCTTTGAACTTTTCAAAGGTTTCGAACTTTCGTCTCATTAGGCACACATAACCATATCTTGAGTAATCATCCGTAAAAGTGATGAAGTACTCATAACCTCCTTTTGCTTGGGTTGACATATGACCACATACATCTGTATGAACTAATTCAAGTAACTCTTGGACTCTTCTACCTTTTGCATTAAAAGGTCATTTGGTCATTTTACCTTCCAAACAAGATTCACAAATTGAAAATTCATCAAAGTCCAATGGCTCTAAGAGTCCATCTTTGATCAGTCTTTGAATTCTATTTGAATTAATATGACCCAAACGCAAGTGCCAAAGATATGCATCATTAGAAGGAAACTTTCTCTTTAATGATTTTACATGAGAGTTATTATCTAATTCAGAATTGTATAATTCATGCTTATCAGGAGTTAGAATATAAAGACCATCCACAATATGGCCAGAACAGACAAACACTTTATCCTTCTTTATTACAACATTGTCTTTTAGGATAACACAATATTCATGTTTACCCAAATAAGTTGCAGAAATTAAATTTCTATGAACATTAGGTATATACAGACAGTCTTCTAATATTAAAACTCTAGAATTAAAACATAAATTAAACACTTCAACAGCTACAACCGGAATCCTGCTCCCATCAGCCAAAGTAAGAAATAGTTCTCCCTTATTCAGTCTTTTGGTCTCCTAAAACCCCTGCAAAGAATTGCAGATATGATTAGTACAACTTGAATCCACACACCAGGAATCTGTGGGATTTTTTACTAAACATATTTCAAGAAGGAATGAACATTTCAAACCCTTATTCTTAGCAGCTATAAATTTTGGACAATTCCTCTTCCAATGCTCTTTCTCACCATAATGGAAAAACTTTCCTTTGGTGTACTCTTCTTTCCCTTGTTTGCAACTCTTAAGGCAATTTGTTTGCTATCTTGCTTGGTGAAGTCCTTCTTCTTCTTCTTCTTCTTACCTTTGCCTTTTGACTTAGATTGAGAAGAAAAAGCTTCACCCAAATTGGCTTTAACACTGGATGTACCAAGAATGCCTTCCGCTGCCACTAACTCATTCATTAATTCAGACAATGAATAAATCTTTTTGTTCATGTTACAATTAAGTCTGAATTCCTTGAATGATTCTAGTAGTGACTGGAGTATCATATCCGCTTGGGATTCTCCATCAATGTTGGCACCTAAAATTTTCAATGTATTCAGATTAGAGATCATCTTAAGACAATGTTCCTACACTGAACTACCTTCAGCCATTTTGGTATTATAAATTTGCCTTATAGTTTCTTGCCTTGCAGGATGGCCTTGCTCACCAAACATCTCCTTCCGACTTTGTATAATGTCCGAAACTAGTTCTACATCCTGCATTTGATACTGTAGAACATTTGAAATAGATGCTAGGACATAGCACTTGGCCATCTCATTAGATTTCTGCCAACGATCATATCGTTGTTTTTCCATAAGATGAGCATCTAATGAAGGAAAGTTAGAACACGGTTGAGTAAGTACATATTTTTGCTCTTCAACCGTAAGAACAATGTCCAAATTTCTTTTCCAGTTAACATAGTTGGATCCAGTCAGTTTGTTTTAATTAAGAATAGCAACAAGTGGGCTAAGTGATGCCATGATAAAATCTGAAAACAATAAACATGAATATAATAAGTAAATTGGACGTTATCAATTTAGCATATAAGCATATAGTATGGAACCTTAATAAAACCATAATATAAAATATGTAACGACAACTCAATCCCATGTCTATAATTCCTTGGTAGCAAGTTTATTATAAACACTATGATTGATTGCGAACTATTTTCATTATTAGTTCTATCATGATAACTCTTATCAAACACTAATAATATGCCGTATTACCTTTAGCCTCTAAGTAATAATAACATAGCTCCTTTGGGGGGTTAACATTATACTTAGTCTAGTGTACACCATTATCTAAAATCATCTGTAGCCACATTTCATCTCCCTGTTATAGTGTTTAAAGTTGCAGTATCATGAAACAAAATACCCTCCTTTGGGATCGCGAGACATATATGCCAAGACGAGGTACTTGTCCACACTACTTTAAACGAGTAAGTTCAATCTTGTAGTACTTTGACATAAACACCCTCCTTTGGGATCGCAAGGCATATATGCCAAGACAAGGTGTTTACCTACACTACTATGAACCGATAATGGAGGCCGTGAGATCCAACCCTTGTATCTCTCTCCCACTAGATATTTTAAATTAAAGGTTTTTATTGTTAAAAGATGTTCTGTGTTGGAAAACAGGTGTTAGAATTTTTTTTGGCTACTCATTCTGGCTACTCTCGCGAGTAGCAAGTTTTGGCTACTTGTTTTAGCGACTCACCCAATTGCAAAACCTAGTCGCGAGTACATCCAGAAGCTTTCGCAACATACTCGCGACTCATCTCGCAACTCACCAATAGCAAAAATGCCCAAAAACAGCCGTTTAAAGGGTTTTTCATGGGAAACCTATTTTAAAACTTCTTCGATCCTTTCTTAAACCCCTCAATATACGGATTCAATATATCCAAGGAAATTAACACATGCTTATAAGATGGCCATCAAGCATTAACATTTAATTCTCTTATTATAGCCAAATGGTGCAAAACATCCAAGTGGTGCAATAACAAAACTCACGCACATGACAGTTATTTCAATAACATTCAATAACTATATCCATGGTCATAAACTTCTAGATGATTTGTTGCCTGGATATAGTGTGCGCCAAGCCACAGTATAAAAAACTTCAATCTATAATCATATATATAAATCATGGCATATGAATTCGAGTGCTAATGAGATAGAAAGCAAACTATGCAATCTATTATAGCGTTTGCTTAGTAGATTTGCTCCATGAAACTTAAAAATACTGTCTAATTATAAAGCACAGTAACTTAAGTTTCATGAATCTTGATAAAAGAAATACATAAATTCATAAAACCAAGATTATCAAACCATGTCTATGTTGGATAAATACATGTTTGTATCGCATACAAAACATATGCAGTGGAAAATTAACGAATCTACTTCATTTGCAATTGTTAACATGTACTATGTAAATTTCAAAATTCAAGAACAAGAGAACGTATCTTGGTGCAATGAAATTCAAAACAAAAGATCAGAAGCACTTGGGAACACTTTTAATCTTCACTCTAATTCCACTATACGCCCAAGAAGTGTGGTCTCTTAATCAGTTTCCAAGGGAGAACAATAGAGTGACTAACACTAACACATACACACCATTTCACAATAGTGTCTTTCACATAAATTTATGTATGTTTCTCTCTTTGTATCTAACTGATTCTCTAATTGGGCTGACCTTTTGGGCCTTTCCAATTGGGCTTAAGTGTGTAGCTTGGAGTGGGACCAAGAAGGACCAATAAGACACTAGCTCCAATGGGCTTTGGGCTTTTCTATCAATTCTTGACAAGTCCAAAGTTACCATTAATTTTATTTAATATCACTATATAAATATAGTTGCACTCTAGGCCTTATTTATAAATTATATCCTAAGACTTTATTGTACAAGCAACCCTTTCATAAAATATTGGTAGTCATACAAAGTCATGAATGTAGACTGCCACTTTATAAATTACTACATTTTAATTCCTTGAGTACCTAGTTTAATCCTTTAATATTATTCATCATATGCTAATGAAATCCAATTTTATAAATATATACTTTAGTAACTCCTTACTAAAGTGGTTAGGCCTAACACTCTAAATAACCAAACTCATTAAACCTATCTCAAGGGAATATTTTATACCTCCGTTAAGAGACTATGAATTCTTTTTTGAGAATATATGTTCCATCAATACTAAATGTGGCTGCCCAACATACTGAGGTTTTGATCATTGACTTTAGATCTCAATCCTTATATATCAAAACAACCTACACCTCATGATCAGGTCCATTATTCTCTTAGGATTAAGAGTTCTTGTATTTATAAGTCATGAGATTTATTATTCATTTGACAGTCATTAGGAGAATAATAAAACTCATAGCGGTCCAGTTCAATATGTCTTAACTCTTAAAACATATCAGCATACCAACTAGAAATCTCTATTTTCATGAACAAGACAAATCACCTTAGTTGATATGTTATAGTTTTCGTAGAAAAAATGCCCAATTTCATCACCGATTGTGAACTAAAATTCTGAGTTTACAAAGAACTTGTGATCTATATCTTTTGTGACTAAATCACATAGATCACATACTATGCATCTCATGGACTATATGATAATGTCCCAATATTCATGTTACCATTATTTTTAGATAATAATAAAACAACTCTATTAATCACAATATTAAATCATACATAGTATCATACAATAGGATTTAAGGGCACACATCCTAACAGTCTACACAATTATGCAAAAAATTTTACTGCAGAAAATTAAAACACCAAGATAACAGTTTTCTTTGATTCTAAAACCCAATTACATATTATACAAGCATGAGATGAAAACCTGGCTCTAATACCAATTTTTGGAAAATCTAGTTTTGTATCTCATACAAAACACACAGCTGAAGCAACAAACATGGATCTGTTTCATTCATGATTGATAACATGTACTATGCAAATTTTAGAATTTAAGATTAAGATAGTGTACCTTGATGTGGTGAAATTAAAAAAAAAAAAAAAGAAAAAAGACTAGAAGTATTTGGGAACACTTTTAATCTTCACTCCAATTCCACTTTACGCCCAAGAAGTATAGCCTCTCAATTAGTTTCCAAGGGAGAATTAAGGAGTGGCTTCACTCACACATACACACCATTTCATAATGATCTTTCTCTCTTATATAAAATTCTGTATGTTTCTCCCTTTGTATCTCTCTCCCATTATAAATTTTAAAACAAGTGGATTGTACTAAAATCATTGTGATCTCATCACAATTTTCACCCTACACATCATATGTGTTTAATTGTTTAAATTCAATGTGATGTTACTAAGTCACGTCACAATAGTGCAACGAACATTTACGCAATCACAAAGAAGTTTAACCTTGTAATCCATGAAGTCAATACCCTCCGCATGGAATGCAAGACTTGAAGTCAAGACAAGGTATCTATTCACATTACAATAAACTTAACAAAAGGGTCATTTCAACACTCCCACTCGTTATTTGGGTTTTTCTTAAATAATTGTGATCCTATCATAACTAATAACCTTGCACTTGTTAAAGACTCTAATCTCATTAGAATCACTAACTAAAATGGAAGTCCTAAACTATTTAGGATTCCTTAAACACTAATGAATCAAAAATTAGTTATATAGAACTCTATCCTTAATTTACTAAAGAAAAGTTCTAATCTCATTAGAAACTATATACCTTTTAATTAAGCTTTAATCTCACTAAAGCTTCTAATTAAAATAAATTAAGTACCTTTAAACATACAACAATTCTAATCTCATTAGAATGTTTGTTAAAAGACAAGTCCCAAACTATTTAGGACTAAGAGTTTTATTAACTAATATCTTTGATTTCATTAGGTCTTTTAGTTAGAACTATGTGTAATCTCATCACACACATCTTTGTTCTTTATATAGATGAAAAACACTTAGAAAAAAAAAATTCCGAATACCTAGTTCTCGATCGATCAAGAATGTACCCTGATCGATCGAGAAAAGTTAAGGCTGCTCGATCGACCCTTGACATATGCTCGATCGATCAAGAAAAATTCTACGAAGCTCAATCGATGCTCGACAGATCCTCGATCGATCGAGAAAAATTTTGCCAGCTCGATCGATGCTCGACAGATGCTTGATCGATCAAGCGTTGTGAATTTCGAATTTCCCAGAATTTTCTAAGACAATTTTTCAACGTTTTCATGAACAAAACAATTATCATATGAACATAATGGACAGAGATTGATGTCTAAACTAAATATCATTGATGCTATAGCCTTAAAATTCAATTTAGCATACTTAAACTCAAATTCAAATAACATCATAACATCAAAATCAGTTTTCATCAAAACATAGTTTCAACAACCATGCAAAAAATTAAATTTCTCACAACATGAAACTATTGTCCCTTACTCCAAAACTCACAAAACATGTTACATAATTTGAATTGAAGACCGCTCTGATACCATTTGTTGGAAAAATGCATGGAAAATACTTGTTTAACTCATACAAAACATGTGCAGCGGCAAAATTAACGAATCTACTTCATTCACAATTGATAACATGTACTATGTAAGTTTCAGAATTAGAGAACATAAGCACTTGGGAATACTTTTAATCTTTACTCCGATTCCACTTAATGCCCAAGATGTGTGGTCTTTCAATCGATTTCCAAGGAGAAACTAGGAGAGTGTCCAACACTCACATACACACCATTTCAGAATGATGTCTCACACCACACACAAAATTCTGTATGTTTCCCTTCTTATATATAACTGATTATCTAATTGGGCTAGCCTTTTAGGGCTCTTGTGTGTGGCTTGGAGTGGGACCAATAAGACACTAGTGCCAATGGGCCTTGGGCTTTTATGTCAATTTTTGACAAGTCCAAAGTTACCATTAACTATATTTAATACCACTATATAAATATAGTTGCACTCTAGGCCTTATCTATAAATTATCTCCCAAGACTTTACTATACATGCAATCCCTTCATAAAATATTTGCAGTAATACAAAGTCATGAATGTAGACTGCCACTTTGTAAATTACTACATATTATCCTTGAGTATCCGGTTTAATCTTTTAAGTTATTCATTATATATTTACGAAATCCAATTTCATAAATATATACTTTAGTAACTTTTTACTAAAGTGGGTATGCCCAAATCTCTGAATAATCAAACCCATTAAACTTATGTCAAGAGAATATTTTGTCTTTCTGTTAAGAGATTATGAATTTCATCTTAAGAATACAAGTTCCATCAACACTAAATGTGGTTGCCCAACATACTGAGGTTTTGACCGTGACTAATAGATCTCACTCTTGATATATCAAAGCAACCTACATCTCATGATCAGGTCCATTATTCTCTCAAGATTAAGAGTTCATGTGAATAGAAGTCGTGAGATTTATTATTCATTTGACAGTAGTTAGGAGAATAATAAATCTCACAGTGGTCCAGTTCAATATGTCTAACTCTCAAAACATATCAACATACCAACTAGAAATCTCTATTTCCATGATCAAGAAAAATCATCTTAATTGATATGTTATAGTCTTTGCAGATAAAATGTCCAATTTCATCACCGACTACGAACTACATTTTGAGTTTACAAGGAACATGTGATTTACATCTTCTGTGACTAAATCACATACATTGCATCTCATGGACTAAGATAATGTCCCATTAGTTCATTTATAAATAGTCTCGTATAATTAAACAATTTGATTGTTTATCACATGCCAATAAATTGGATTTTAGGGCATAAATCCCAACAACAGCACCATACAATAGGATTTAAGGGCACACATCCTAACAGGAAGATGACTAGAGTGACCATTCATATACCCAAAATTTAGAGTTGCATTACTTGCATTAATTCATTCATTGCATTTTATAAAAATGATCTTAAGATTTTAATGATCGCAACGGTTTGTTCGATTCCTGAATCGAACGGATTGAAAGACATGACATGATTAAGTTTTCAGGGTTTGCATGCATTTTGTTTGGGTAGAACTGATAATGCATGATTAACTTAAATTAATTTTGATTGGTCAAACTATCGACACCCAACCTTAAACTAGCGATGCTCCCGCGAGCGCGGGGCCCGTTGGAGGCCCTTCTCGAATGATGGTGCAGTTTCACATGGAGCATCAAGTTCTCTCTCTCTCTCTCTCTCTTGGTGGAGGAATGGTATTTGTCTACCTTTGGAGGTGTGGTAGGAATCTTGGCCAAATTTTACAGGACTTACCCAAGGTAAGTGAAGTTGCCACTAATCATTGGGTTTTAAGGTGTGATTGGTCACCTATTTCTAGTTGATTTTATTACCAATCCTAGGCTAAGAAAAATGGAATTTTTTATAATCTAATGTGGATGAAAAAAAAAATCTTGATTCTTTTGTCTGGAAGTTTGGTTACATGTGGGGAAGGTGTTAGGCACCCCATAACACCTGTCGAAGGAAAGTTCTTTGTTTTGATAAAAACTTAATTTTTAGAGATTGGCAGTAAAAAACATAATTTTGCCATTGCATTTAGGGGCTTTTCATGCATGGGGGGTTTTGAGGTTTGGCTTTTGAAAGGGTGCGGTCCTAATCTATGCTTTCTTGAGGCATTCAGACAAAGTATCAGATTTCCAAAGCAAAAATCTGGTGACGCGTCACCTTACTTTCGCGGAGAAAATTAGGCATCGCTTTTCCTTAGGTGACATGGACTGTGACAATCACACTGGAAAGGGCGAGCAGGTATATATATATACGCACATCATGCACAATGTTAGCACACAGCAGGAAAGTAAATTCCTACATCCCTAGAGCATGGTCCAAAATATTGGTGTAAGAAAGTAAACAGGGGTCGCCATACTCTGAAGATGAGGACGAATGGTACATAGCATGATATACCTAATACAACCCATCTAAGAGAGAAAGGAGGGAGGAAGGAAGGGGGTTTAAAAGAGTACATAACCAAATGGGAGAGGCTAGACCCCTAGACCTACTAAGCGTAGTCACTTGGCTCATATTTACATGCTTGCATCTGTGCCCTTTTTGCTTGCGCTTAGGAGACCATTCCCTAGCTCCATGTGTCCTCGGTCTATGTGTGTACATGCAAAGACAAAGACAAGAAACCAGTAGAATGGAAGGAAAATATGCATAGATAATGTGCAATGGAAATAAGGCAAACAAGCATACAAGCGAAGTAAGCATAGCATGTGGTAGGAGACATGACAAGCAACAAGATAAGCAAGCGAACTAAAAGGCAAACAAACAAGGAAGCAAGCAAACAAGCAAACAAGAAAGAAGGGAAACAAGAAAGGAAGCAAACAAAAGGTGGTGTCCACGATGGACAAATGTAGGTTTGGATCGAATGTCCATAACTTCATTGTGTTGAAGCATGGATGACACACTAGTAGGAAAGACTCATGCATGGACATGTGAGCAAGAATGTAAAGATGCACAAAAAACCAACGGGTGGCACAAACAAGCATGGTAAGCATAGCATCGCGTGGAGCAGAAAAGGGAGGGGCATGCATGGAACAACTTGGCATTCGGAGATGCCTCCCAAATGGTTACATTTGACCAAGGCCTCATTTGCGCCGGATGTAACCAAACAAGATCAAGCTCGCAGAGGGCACCAAACATGGCTAAGCCTAGAACTAGAGAGGCTAACACAAGCGTAAAGCATAGAAGAAAGCAAGCATAGACATGATGATCCAAACCCTTTGATGTGGGCCTTAGTGTATGGACGATGACGAAGACCATAGGGTCTATATTTGGTCCTAACCATTAGGCCAAAATGCAAGAAAATGTGATAAAAAAAAAAAAAAAAAACAAAAGGGCTACAATAGCACATGGCATGACAAACAAGGTCTAGGCCTAAGGACATAAATATGGCATGAAGCACCCAAACACATAGATGATGGCATAAAGGATGTAGAGAACATCGATCTAAGCATGTAAACACACTAATCTACACATAAAAGCATGGAAAGATACATGAAGGCATGCAAATATACATCTAAGCATGTGGATGTAAGCATAAAAGCAAGGAAGAACACCAAATCCAAGCATACAAGCACGTGAAAACATGGATCTAGACATATAGGCATAGAAACATGCATGTAAACATGTAGATATAAGCAAGGCATAGCCAAAGTCTTGATATCAAGCATTTGAGCATGTAACCCTAACATCAACATAGAACAAAAAGAGAAACAAAGCATGGGAAGACATGGCATAAAGCATAAAACATGTAGATCAAGACAAGTAACATATAAACAAGCATGGAAGAACATGGATCTAAACTAAGAACATGCTAGGAGAAAGATAAAGCAAGAAACATGCTAAGGAAAGTAATAAATCATGTTATTAAGGCAAAAAGAGCAAGATAATTGCTAGAAAAAGATTTAGAGGGTTAGGGGTGAGGATGTAGCCAAAAAAAGCTACATCCACACCCCTAAACCCCAAATCCAAAGTGTATAAGCAAGGAGAAGAAGATTGGATATAAGAAAAATACCTTGTGTTTTTGGTGAAGATGGAAGAATCAAGAGGCTTTGATGCATTTTTTGTGTTTGGAAGAGAGAAAAAATGTGCATACAGTGTCTAGGCAGAGAGAAAAACTCAAAAAATCTTTTTTTTTTTTTGGTCTAGGGGTGCTTGGGGCCTTTTATAGCCTCGACACATTTTTCAAGGTAGCGGCCCTTCAAGGGCCACCAACTTGATATGGACTTTGATTGGGTTGATCTTGACACCCTTGGAAAGATCTTGACTTCTTGTTTCTAAAAAAGGTATGGAACTTGAAAATCCAATAGTCGAATCAAAAGTTATGGCTCCCGGAAGTTAGCGGTGCATCGATCGGTGCGTTAGCCCGGTTTTCCTGATCTCTTGGCCGTTCTAACTCCGATTTTGACCCACGAATAGTCGCCGGAATGAGAATTTGATATTCTTCACAATGTTATTGGTTTCAACCTGTTTTGATTACCTGATCAAAATTAGGGTTTTTGGGCTGTTAGGGGTTAACTTTAGGTCAAACTTAGTCAAAGTTGCTGACAATCTTCGATAAGCTCGGGTTTGATGTAAAACCATGAAAAATGTTTTTTTGTGAGGATTTTGGCTTTGTTTGACTTTTGGTCAACCTAGCGTTTACCAAGGGCATTTTGGTCATTTTAGCCAAAAAAAGCACTTTGGGTGCTATGGTGTTCGAATGGGTCATGCCACATCATTTTAAATGTTCACGCAGCCCTATGTAGAGAAAATGATGTTTTTCAGGTTTTTCAAGGTTTGACATGTAAATCGAGATTGGACAAAATACGGTATCAACCACTGCCCTTTCTTTATTTTACGTCTCGAGTGCAATGAGAGGTGTCAGATAGAGAATGTGATTTCAAATTTTTATGCCCCCAACTTGCATGTGGAGACAAGTCATGTATTGGGACTAGATTTTACCTGATTGGACCGATCTGCAGCAGCTGGTTCTGAAATATCTTCTGGACTTGTCTTTGACCTCTAGGAGAGAAAAAGGCTTCTTTTTCTTTTTTGAGGTTTGACCGGGTCAACGTTGACTTGGTCAACGCTGACCGGTGGCCCTTTAAGGAGCGCCAGGCAGCCCAGGTCGCCCAAATCACTACATAAACCTCATTTTGGCTCATTCTTAGCTCATTTCACTCTTTTCTCAACTTCTCACTTCTAAAAAAGTTCTCTGGAGCAACTTACGAACTTAGCGGATCTGGCTTTTCAACTTTAGTCTACTACTTCAGTCTTTTCTACACTTAAGATCAGTGTCTATTTTTCTTCTTCTCCTCTTCTTTTCTGCAAAATGTTAGTAGCGATACTACTAGGAATGCACGCTAGTGCTTATTTTATTTTTGGAATTTTCATAAGCATATATGTATATTTTTTTTTGCCACGATTTATTATTATTATTATTATTATTATTATTATTATTATTATTATTATCATCACTATTATTGCTTTTTGCCTGTGTTACATGGGTATGTAAATATGTGGAAGCTTAAATGCAAAAAATAAAATGTAGGGGATAGGTAAGGGGACTTACCTCGTAGTCAGGACTAGTGGAAATGGTGAGCTTACGGCACAGCTGCAATAACCCACTGCAGATCAGGAACTTGGAACTTCTTTAGGAACTTGATAACTGTGATGGCTGGAGACGTGCTACGCAGCCGAGATAATCTCTAAATAAGATTCGAGGTTACGGCACGGCTGTTAGGATGTGTGCCCTTAAATCCTATTGTATGATGCTATGTATGACATTATGTATGACTTAATGTTATAATTAATAAAGTGGTTTTATTATAATCTAAAATTTATGTGAAACGTCACAAAAGATATAAATCACATGTTCTTTGTAAACTCAGAATTATAGTTCATAAGCAGTGATGAAATTGGGCATTTCATCTACGAAGACTATAACATATTGACTAAGATGATTTGTCTTAATCATGGAAGTGGAGACTTCTAGTTAGTATGTTGATATATTTAAGAGTTAAGACATATTGAACTGGACCGCTGTGAGATTTATTATTCTCCTAACGACTGTCAAATGATTGACAAATCTCACGACTTCTATTTACATGAACTCTAAATACTGAGAGGATAATGATCCTGATCATGAAATGTAGGTTGCTTTGATATATCAGGAGTGAAATCTAAAGACACAATCAAAACCTCAATATGTTGGGCAGTCACGTTTAGGATTGATGGAATATATATTCTCAAGATGGAATTCATAGTCTCTTAACGAAGATACAAAACATTCCCTTGAGATAAGTTTAATAGGTTTGGTTATTCAGAGTGTGAGGCCTAACCACTTTAGTAAGGAGTTACTAAAGTATATATTTATGAAATTAGATTTCATAAATATATGATGAATAACATAGAGGATTAAATCGGGTACTCAAGGATTAAGATGTAGTAATTTACAAAGTGGTAGTCTATATTCATGACTTTGCTATGCTGTGTGCGGTCGAGATAATCTCCAAATAAGATGCGAGCTTACGGTACGGGTGTAATAACCCACAGTAGATCAAGAATTTGAAACTTCCTTAGGAACTTTATAAATATAACGGCTGGACACGTACGGCGCAGCAGAGATAATCTCCAAATAAGATGCGACCTTACGGTCCAGGCACGATAACCTACTGTAGATCAGGAACTCAAAACTTTTTTTTGGAACTTGATAACTGTGATGGCTAGAGACGTGCAGCACGGCCGAGATAATCTCTAGATAAAACGCGAGAATACGGTGCGACTGCAATAACCCAATGTAGTTTAAGAACTCGGAACTTTTTCCAAAACTTGATAACTGTGATGGTTGGATACATATAGCGCAGTCGAGATATTCTCCAGGTATGATGCGAGCTTACGGCGCAGTCACGATAACTGTGATGGCTAGAGACGTACAGCGCGACTGAGACAATCTACAAATAAGATGCGACCTTACGGTGCGTATGTGATTACCCACTATAGATCAAAAACTCGAAACTTCTTTTAGGAACTTGATAATCGTGATGGCAAGAGACATATGGCCTAGCTGAGATAATCTCAAAATAAGATGCAAGCTTACGGCGCATCCATGATAACCCACTGTAGATTAGGAACTCGTAATTTTTTTAGGAACTTGATAACTGTGATGGGTGGAGAAGTAAGGCATGGTCGAGATAATGTCCAAATAAGATGCGAGCTTATGACACGGCCGCGATAACCCACTGTAGATTAAGAATTAGAAACTTCTTTAGGAACTTTATAACTATGATGGCTGGAGACGTACGGCGTGGCAGAGATAATCTCCAAATAAAATGCAACCTTACGGCGCAACCGCGATAGCTCACTGTAGATCAGGAACTCGGAACTTTTTTAGGTACTAGATAACTGTGATGGCTAGAGACGTACAATGCGGCCAAGATAATCTCCAAATAAAATGCAAGAATATAGCGTGGCTATGATAACCCACTGTAGTTTAGGAACTCGAAACTTCTTTTCAGAACTTGATAACTGTGATGGCTTGATACATATGGTGCAGCCGAGATAATCTCCAGGTATGATGTGAGTTTACGGCGCAGTCGCGATAACCCACTGTAGACTAGGCACACAGAACATCTTTAGGAACTTGATAACTGTCGTGGCTAGAGACGTACAGCGCAACCGAGATAATATCTATATAAGATGCGACCTTGCGGCGCAGCCGCGAGAACACACTGTTGATTAGGAACTCGGAACTCTTTTAGGAACTTGATAACTGTGATGGTCGAAGACGTGAGGCACGACCGAGGTAATCTCCAAATAAAATGCGAGAATACAGCCAAACTGCGATAACCCACTGTAGATTAGAAACTCGGATCTTTTTTTAGGAACTTGATAACAGTAATGGCTTGATACGTACGGCGCAGCCAAGATAATGTCTAGGAAAGATGTGAGCTTACGGCACAATCGCGGTAACCCACTTTAGACCAAGAACACGAAACTTCTTTAGGAACTTGATAACTATGATGATTGGAGATGTATGGCGCAACTAAGATAATCTACAAATAAGATGCGACCTTACAGTGCGACCGCGATAACCCACTATAGATCAGAAACTCGGAATTTATTTTAGGAACTTGATAATTGTGATGGCAAGAGACATACAGCCTAGCTAAGATAATCTCGAAATAAGATGCGAGCTTATGGCGTGTCCACAATAACCCACTGTAGATTAGGAACTCGGAATTTTTTGAGGAACTTGATAACTGTGATGGGTGGAGAAGTAGGGCATGGTCGAGATAATCTCCAAATAAGATGTGAGCTTACGGCGCGGCCTCGATAACCCACTGTAGATTAGGAACTCAGAACTTTTATAGGAACTTAATAACTGTGATGGCTAGAGACGTACGGCGCGGCCGAGATAATCTCCAAATAAAATGCAAGAATACAGCACGGCTCCGATAACCCACTATAGATTAGGAACTCAGAACTTTTTTTCAGAACTTGATAACTGTGATGGCTGGATACATACGGTGCGATCGAGATAATCTCCAGGTATGATACGAGCTTACAGCGTAGTTGTGATAACCCACTGTAGACCAAGCACGCGAAACTTCTTTAAGAACATGATAACTGTGATGACTGGAGATGTACAATGCGGTCATGATAATCTACAAATAAGATGCGACATTATGGCGCGGCCACAATAACCCTTTGTAGATTAGAAACTCGAAACTTCTTTTAGGAACTTGATAACCGTGTTAGTAGGAGATGTACTGCTTGGCTGAGATAATCTCAAAATAAGATGTGAGCTAACGGCACGTCCACGATAACCCACTGTAGATTAGGAACTCGAAATTTTTTTAGGAACTTGATAACTGTGATGTCCAGAGCAATGTGGCGTGGTCGATATAATCTCCAAATAAAATGCGAGAATACAGTGCGGCTGTGATAACCCACTATAGACCAAGCACAGGGAACTTCTTTAGGAACATGATAACTGTGATAACTGGAGACGTACGACGCGGCCATGATAATCTACAAATAAGATGCCACATTACGGCGCAGCCATAATAACCCTTTGTAGATTAGATACTCAGAACTTCTTTTAGGAACTTGATAACCATGTCGGCAGGAGATGTATGGCTTGGTTGAGATAATCTCAAAGTAATATGTGAGCTTACGACACGTCCACGATAACCCACTGTAGATTAGGAACTCAGAATTTTTTTGGGAACTTGATAACTGTGATGGGTGGACGTACAACGTGGCAAAGATATTCTCCAAATAAGATGCGACCTTACGGCACAACAATGATAACCCATTGTAGATAAGGAACTCGAAACATTTTTAGGAACTTGATAATTGTGATGCCCGGAGCTGTGTGGCATGGCCGATATAATCTTCAAATAAAATGTGAGAATACGACGCGGCTGCAATATGCCACTGTAGATTAGGAACTTGAACCTTTTTTTAGGAACATGATAACAGTGATGGCTTGATACGTACGGTGCGGTAGAGATAATCACCAGGTACAATGCGAGTTTTTGGGGCGACTGCGATAACCCACTGTTGACCAGGAACACAGAACATCTTTAGGATCTTGATAACTGTGATGGCTGGAGACATATGGCGCGGCCAAGATAATCTATAAATAAGTGCCAACTTATTGTGTAGCCGCGATAACTCATTGTAGATCAGAAACTTGGAACTTCTTTTAGGAACTTGATAACCGTGATGGTACGAGACGTACAGCGTGGCCGAGATAATCTCTAAATAAGATGCGAGCTTATGACGCGGCCACGATAACCCACTATAGATTAGGAACTCCGAATTTCATTAGGAACTTGATAACTTTGATGGGTGGAGAAGTACAGCGCAATCGAGATAATCTCCAAATAAGATGCGAGCTTACGGCGCAGCCGTGATAACCCACTGTAGATCAGGAACTCAGAACTCTTTTAGCAACTTGATAACTTTGATGGCCAGAGGCGTGAGGCGCGGCCGAGATAATATCCGAATTAGATGCGATATTACGGCCGAGCCGCGATAACCAATGTTAGATCAAGAGCTCGGAGCTCTTTTTGGAACTTAATAACTGTGGTGGTCGGAGATGTGTAGCGCGGCCCAGATAATCTCCAAATAAATGCGAGAATACTGCGCGGCTGTGACAACCCACTATAGATTAGGAACTAGGAAGATTTTTTTGGAACTTGAAAACTTTGATGGCCAGATATGTACAGCGCGGCCGAGATAATCTCTAGGTAAGATGTGATAAGCCACTGTAGATCAGGAAATCGAAACTTCTTTAGGAACTTTATAACTAGGATTGTGGGAGACGTACGGCGCAGTAGATATAATCTCCAAATAAGATGCGAACTTACGACGCGGCTGCGACAACCCACTATAGATCAGGAACTCGGAACTTTTTTAGCAACTTGATAACTTTGAAGGCCGGAGACGTGAGGCGGGGCCGAGATAAACTCCAAATAAAATGCGAGAATACGGCGCAGCTACGGTAACCTACTATATATTTGAAATTCGGACCGTCTTTTACGAAAATGATAACAGTAATGCTTGATATGTACAGCGTGGCTAAGATAATCTCCAGGTAAGATGCGAGCTAACGACGTGGCCACGATAACCCATTGTAGACCAGGAGCACAAAACTTCTTTAGGAACTTGATAACTGTGATGGCAGGAGATGTATGGCGTGTCTGAGATAATCTACAAATAAAATGCTAGAATACGGTGCTACCGCAATAACTCACTGTAGATCAGCAACTCGGAACATCTTTTAGGTACTTCATAACAGTGATGGCAGGAGACGTACGACATGACCGAGATAATCTCTAAGTAAGATGCAAGCTTACAGTGCGGCCACGATAACCCATTGTAGATTAGGAACTCCAAATTTTATTAGGAACATGATAGCTATTATGTGTGGAGAGGTACGATGTAGTCAAGATAGTCTCCAAATTGAAGGAAAAATTCTGGTTTTGTATCTCATACAAAACCCACAGCGGAAGCAACGAACTAGGATCTATTTCATTCATGATTGATAACGTGCACAATGTAAATTTCAGAATTTAAGAATAAGATAGCGTACCTTGGTGTGGAGAAATTCAAAACAAATATTAGAAGTACTTGGAAACACTTTTAATCTTCACTCCAATTCCACTTTATGCCCAAGATGTGTGGTCTCTCAATCAGTTTTTAAAGGGAGAATGAAAGTGTGTCTCACACTCTCTCACACACCATTTCTTATTTCACTAATAAAAATTCTGTATGTTTTTCCCTTTATAAGTAACTGATTATCTAATTAGGCTGGCCTATTAGGCCTTTCCAATTGGGCTTTAGTATGTGGCTTGGAGTGGGACCAAAAGGGACCAATAAGACACTAGCTCCAATGGGCCTTGGGCTTTTCCGTCAACTCTTGACAAGCCCAAAGTTACCATTAATTATATTTAATACCACTATATAAATATAATTGCACTCTAGGCCTTATTAATAAATTATATCCCAAGACTTTATTATGCAAGCAACCCCTTCATTAAAATATTCGTAGTAATCCAAAGTCATGAATATAGACTGCCACTTTGAAGATTACTACATCTTAATCCTTAAATACCCGGTTTAATCCTTTATGTTATTCGTCATATATTTATGAAATTCAATTTCATAAATATATACTTTAGTAACTCCTTACTAAAGTGGTTGGGCCCAACACTCTGAATAACTAAATCCATTAAACTTATCTCAAGGGAATATTTTGTATCTCCATTAAGAGACTATGAATTCCATCTTGAGAATATATGTTCCATCAACACTAAATGCGGATGCCCAACATACTGAGGTTTTGACCATAACTAATAGATCTCACTCCTGATATATCAAAGCAACCTACATCTCATGATCAGGTCCATTATTCTCTCAGGATTTAGAGTTGATGTAAATAGAAGTCGTGAGATTTATTATTCATTTGACAGTCATTAGGAGAATAATAAATCTCACAACGGTCCAATTCAATATGTCTTAACTCTTAAAACATATCAACATACTAACTAGAAGTCTCCACTTCCATGATCAAGACAAATCATCTTAGTTGATATATTATAGTCTTCGCAGATGAAATGCCCAATTTCATCACCGACTACGAACTAAACTTTTGAGTTTACAAAAAACTTGTGATTTGTATCTTCTGTTACTTTTCACATAAATCACATACAATGCATCTCATGGACTCTGATAATGTCTTAGTTCATTTATAGATAGTCTCATATAATTAAATAATTTAATTATTAAATACATGCCAATAAATTGAGTTTTAGGGCATAAACCCCAACACAAATAAGATGCGAGCTTACGGCACGGTCGCAACAACCCACTGTAGATCAAGAACTCGAAACTTTTTTAGCAACTTGATAACTTCGATGGCTGGAGACATGAGGCGGGGCCGAGATAAACTCCAAATAAAATGCGAGAATATGGCATGGCTGCGATAACACACTGTAGATTAGAAACTCGGACCGTTTTTTAGGAACATGATAACAGTGATGCTTGATACGTACAGTGTGGCCGAGATAATCTCCAGGTAAGATACGAGCTTACAACATAGCCACGATAACCCACAGTAGACCAGGAACACAGAACTTCTTTAGGAACTTGATAACTGTGATGGTTGGAGACGTACGGCGTGGCCGAGATAATCTCTAAATAAGATGCGACCTTGTGGTGCAACGCGATAACATACTGTTGATTAGGAGGTCGGAGCTTTCTTAGGATATTGATAATTGTTATGTCCGGAGACGTGAGGCGCGGCTGAGATAATCTACTAATAAAATGCAAGAATACGGCCCAGCTGCAATAACCCACTGTAGATTAGAAACTAGGACTTTTTTTTAGGAACTTGATAACAGCAATGGCTTGATACATACAACGCATCCTATATAATCTCCAAGTAAGATGTAAGCTTACGGCGCAGCCTTAATAACCCACTGTAGACTGGGAACACGAAACTTCTTTAGGAACTTGATAACTGGAATGATTGGTGACGTACAGCACGGCCAAAATAATCTACAAATAAGATGCAACCTTACGGCGCGGCGACGATAACCCACTGTAGATTAGAAACTCGGAACTTCTTTCAAGAACTTGATAACCATAATGGCAGGAGACGTACAACCCAGCTGAGATAATCTCAAAATAAGATGCGAGCATATGGCGCGTCTAGGAAATAGGAATTTTTTTACGAACTTGATAACTGTGATGGGTGGAGAAGTAGGGCATGGTGGAGATAATCTCCAAATAAGATACGAGCTTATGGTGCGGCCACGACAACCGAATGTTAATCCGAAACTCGAAACTTTTAGCAACTTGATAGCTTTAATTGCCGAAGACTTGGTAACAGCGATGGCTTGATACGTATGGTGCAGGAGTGATAATCTGCAGGTAAGATGCGAGCTTATGGGGCAGCTGTGATAACCCACTGTAGACCAAGAACACGGAACTTACTCAGGATCTTGATGACTGTGATGGCTGGAGACATATGGCACGACCGAGATAACCTACAAATAAGATGCCAGCTTACGGTGCTGCAGTGATAACCCACTGTAGATCAAAAACTCGAAGCTTCTTTTAGGAACTTGATAGCCGTGATGGCAAGAGACGTACGGTGCGGCCAAGATATTCGCTAAGTAAGATGTGAGCTTATGGCGCGGCACGATAACCCACTATAGATTAGGAACTCGAAATTTTATTAGGAACTTGATAACTGTGACGGGTGGAGATGAACAACGCATTCGAGATAATATTCGAATAAGATACGAGCTTACGGTGTGGCCGCGAAACCCACTGTAGTTCAAGAACTCAAAACTTTTTTAGGAACTTGATAACTGTGCTGACCGGAGACGTGCAACGTGGTCGATATAATCTCCAAATAAAATGCAAGAATACAGTGCGGCTGCGACAATCTAGTGGGACTTGATAACAGTGGCGACTTAAGATGTATGGCATGGCAGTGATAATCTCCAGGTATGATGCGAGTTTATAGGGCGGCTGCGATAACCCACTATAGACCAAGAACACGGAACTTCTTTAGGATCTTAATAACTGTGATGGCTGGAGACATACGAAGTGGCCGAGATAACCTCCAAGTAAGATGCGAGCTTATGGCGCGGCCACGATAATCCACTGTAGATTAGAAACTTGAAACTTCTTTTAGGAACATGATAACTATGGTGGCAGGAGATGTAGGACGCGGCCGTGATAATCTATAAATAAGATGTTAGCTTACGGTGCGGCTGCGATCACTACAAAAAAAAGGTTCTATAGCCGCGTTTTTAAAACGTGGCTATAGGTCAGAAAAACGTGGCTATAGGTCGATTTGGTCTATGGCCGCGTTTTTTTAGGCCGCGTTTTTACCCATGGCCTAAAATGCGTAACTATAGCCTAGAGGGGTCTATGACCACGTTTTTTTAGCCGTGGCTCTAGGCCGGGACCAATGGCCATGTTGGCCATAGGTCAAATATTAATTGCCTGGAAAAGAGATTAGCCGTGTTTTAAAAACGCGGCTTTATCCTATTACTGTGGCTATGTTTTAAAAACGCGGCTTTATCCCATTAATAACTCCTTGCAGCTATAGCCTTGTTTTTTTTTTGGCTCTCCCTTTGGCCATGAATCTTCAAACCCATTCTTTTCCAGCATGATAGACACATAAGTCACATAATTTATAAAATAAAATTAACTTAAGCAAAGTCACATAGGATTGTGAACTATATCATTGTCTCCATTGACTTAAAATTATCTAACATATATTCTAAGTCTATAATTGAATAAATTTTGTGTAATCCAACCTAGCCAAAGAAAGAGCACAAGCACAGATTCAATACCAATTCAGAATGCATATATAGATAATACATTGATACACAGCCACCACACCAATTCTTTACTGTAAAGACTCAAACTAAGATTGGAGGACTTGGAAATAATGTTTATAAATTAGTATTCTTTTAAAAGAGAGTTTACACATCCTTTTGTGTACTCTCTTTCCTGTTCTAATAAAATTATTAACTGAATAAAAAAATCATTAATAGGTCAGGAAGCCAATCCCAATAACTAAACCCAGCAAGTAAATCAGGATTTGGGAATTGAAAACAACAACCCAAAAAAAAAAAAAAAACCCCCCCAAATAGTCAAAAAAACCATTAGAGTTATTAGAAATTTATTAGCAATGGTCATGACAATCATATAAAACTCAGACCACATATAAACTGCTCTTATTTGGATTTTACAGAACTTAATCATAGTGGAAAGAGTTATCCTAATGCCAACTAAGATGATAGGATTGAGAATCATTGGAATTCTTCCCAACAGTGTCAAAATAAGGGAACCTTGAAGAAGAGACTAGCTCCTTCAAGCTCTCTTCTCCACTGTATTTTCATATAGATTTTTTTTTTTGAAGAAATATTTACAATCAATAAAAAATACCTTACTTAAAATAAAATATAAATAATATTTAAAAAAAAAATCATCTACACATGCTAAGATCTAATGGCTGTGGTAATTAAGGAATACTTGCATAATGCAATAGACAAGGCCATTGTCATACTGTCTCTGCTAATATTTCTTTCTCTATTTTGTTCTCATTTTAATGTTTGGTACAGTCTGCTAGTATGACCATAAGGCGTCATCATTCTGTCTCTGTTTATGTAGAGCAAATGACAATGGACTACACAGATAAATCAGAGATCGATAGCTAGCCACAAGGCATGGAATGGGGCATGTGTATCCCAACCCAATTATTGGCACACAAGTTAATCTTCATCATTCATAATTCAAAAAATTAAAAATAAATCATTACCACCAGAGATGTTCTCGTTGGCATCTATGATGTGCTCCATGAATAGCAGGACTTGCTCATGTTGACAAGGAAACTTTGGAAATTTCTTACCTGAAAAAAAGTAAATAAATAAAATCTTTTAGTTTTGGAGACACTCCCTTGGCAATGCCTTGGCACACAAACGGCACGTGTTTCCTACCAAAAATATTCTCTATCTTTAGAAACCATTCCACCTCATATTGATTCACTAGAAAGATTGCAACAGCTGATTGAGCAATTCTTCCCATTTGATGGATATAATCCTGTGGGCCACTTTAATTAGCAAAGCAGAAGATTTAACAAGCAGAAAAAAAAATACTAACATAATTCTTTCAATAATGTATCATATGTATAGAATCAAACACAATTATAAGAGAGGGTGTCTGGATGCCTAATTTCAATTTTTTTAAGTAATAAAATTTTATTGAATTCAAGGAAATACTTCATCACATAGAACGTGTGCGCAATACAATAAAAATTACACAATCAAATAACTACATGCCAAAAAATGGAATCAATAAAGTCTACAACAGTATTTGTATCACTTGTGCATATAATTTAGCTCATGCATGATTTAGACAAAATGTAACAAACCCAAAATTCAGAAGATTATCAAGGAAATCATTCAAAGAGAGGATAACAGTTCTAACAGATAAAACTTCCATGTGAATGCAGGCAAATATCTTGAAGGCACCCCACACCCACCATCACAGGCAAGAATTCCAATGAACTATATTGCAAGTTGGTGACAAAGGTTGGAGAGAAGCCTATTTATAAACTTGCTAAAATATGGAAATGAAAACTGGAGACTTGAATTGTGCCAAGTGTATCAAATATAAGGATCAAATAATTTTTAGTAAAGGAAGACGAGATTAAAAAAAAGATGGAGAAACTTTTTTTTATTAAGTAAAAATTTCATTAGAAAAGGAAAAGGGACGGGCACAAAGAATGTGAACAGTCCCAAATCAAGGAATACAAATCACAAAGAGAGGGAAAATGAGAAATCAAGAAAGGATATCAAATGAATGCCACCTTGAGCACACATCTAGTTATGCAAGGATCTCAAAATGTGCTCTTTAATTACAAAGGTAAGACACTCCACCCATCAAAGACCCTCCTATCTCATTTATACCACAAAATCCACATGACAGAAAGAGGTGTGGCTTTCCACACCAGACATCTCTGTCAAAATATATGCAAGGTAGCAATCCTGTAAAACAATGAATATGAATATATGTACCAGGAACGTACCAAAGACCACCATACAACAGCAGAAACTCTGCTAAAGGAACTAAAATGCATATAATTAGATGAACACACCTTCAAAATGCATGCCATAATCACACTTTCTAATTTTCTACTGTGATACATCTCACTCTAAAACAATTGTCACTTGCACTGAGAGTTGCCTCCTTATAGGTGGAACCACTAGAAACATCCTTCACATCTAATCACTTAACCAGCTATAGACGCCATTGACAAAATTCATTATATGCTAGAGTTTCACTATATGCTAGAAGCCATTGACAAAATTCATTAGTGGCTAAATACAACTTACTTATGTCAATCCTAGAATTTCTATATATCCAGAACCATCAATCGCCTGTAATGTGGTTGTCATAGTATTCAAAGAAGCAAATTTTTGTATGATAACATGGGAAACCTTTCTAAAGAATAGCCCTTTGGACTCGCCTCTAGCAAGTAAAACCTACAGGCAATTGACCCCACCCACTAAAACCAATTTCCTGGTGATCACTCTTAACAGGCTAAACAGTAATGTTCAAAGAAGCAACTTGCCAAAAACGTTCATTAACAAAGACTATTTAAAGAGCTTCTTATTGTACAAATGAAAGCTATCTATACCATCTCTTTAGTTGGCGAAGAAATTAAAACTTCTGCCTTACCTTGTAGGAGAGCATAAACTTCAGGTCTACCTCTCATTAAAAAGAATTAGGTGAAAGAAATGTCATTTATCCTATGATATGGTACATGGCTTCAAAGTCCACCTTCAGCACTAAAGACCAAAATAATTCGTATACATTTTTTGTGAAGGTTCCACTGTCTTTCTTCAACAGACTCAAGAACAGAAGTGTGCTTAGTAAGTATATACAAAATAGTTCCCTCATATTAAATTTAAAATTTTGAATTATTGGCACTAAGGGAAATTTTTATTATACACACTCTATTACAAACAATTTTACACTCTTTAAATGCATAAAATCATGACTTGACGTCACAACTTTCAACTTGGAAACAGTGACTTCAAGTCACAATTTTAGTGCATTTCAAGGATGTGTGTAATAGAGTGTGTACTAGTATTTTCCTTTGGCACTAATCACCAACCATAATACCTAGCATACATATCCAGTCTTTAGTAAAATATCTTCAATAGAAGATTAACTCTGAGAGAAAAAGGAAAAACCTTGTATTTAGCAGGCATAAAGCAATACTGCTGCTTTAGCATGTCAACAGTTGAGTTTTTTTCTGCAGCTTTAATCTGAAATCATCCAAAAATAGGAAATTATTATAAGTCACGACAAAAACTATGAACAAACGATACAAGTATAATTAAGACTATAATTTACCTTCACAGGATTTCTTAAACAATCCCTTTGGAGATTCTTAACCTGAAACATCATGAATAAATAAACCATTATATGGAAGACTAAAAGAACTTATACCTTTTCCATATAGTAACCACATGTGCAGTATGCATCTCCATTAGCACTTGAAGGCATCAAAAAGACAACACTTGTGAGAGTGTAGATGTACTAATGAGTAGCACAAATCAGCATAACCTTTGAACAACCATATGGTGTATATAGCATTAATAATTTTTAAAACATGTGTGTTGTAAGGCACCAAATTCCATATAAAATTGTTAAAAGTGGTGAGTTTATGTTGATTTAATGGCACAAGAGGCCCAGATATGTTGTAAGCCTATATTGAGCTAACCCTAGCTTCTAGTCTCTATATATACCCTATTAGAGTTCATTGTAATAGATGACTTGAATATACAATAAAGATGTAGCCGCTAGGGTTTTATGATGTGGGTGTAGGCCGTTGGCCAATCCACGTAATTCCTTGTGTTCTTCTTTCACTCTTACTTCCGCATCTCTATATTATTTTATTCTCATTTTTAACGTGGTATTAGAGCTGATGGTTGCTGGTTGCTTTTTTCTTACGCAACCTTCATATCTAAGTTTGTTGGTTGTTCTTGGTAGTTGTTGTTGGTGTGGCTGTGGTTATTGATACTTGATGGTTGTTGTTGGTAAACTGTTGTTGCTATTGGTTGTTGTTACTGTTCTCAGCGGGTTATCTTGTGTTACAGCTGCCAGTGTTGGTTGTTGGTCGGAGTAGACAGGGGGTTATCTTGTTTGCCTATTTGGTGATTTTTTGTCGTTTGAGTAGACAGGGAGTTTATGTTGATGTAATGGCCCAAGAGACTCATTTATGTTGTAAGCCCATGGGTTTATGCCGGATATATATGAATATATCCTCATTTATGTTTGTAAAAGAGTTATTCTACAAACAACACATTCACTAACCAAAAAGCAGACTCCATTGGAACATTGACCCCAAAAAACTCCCATTTTCAACTAACAACATCCCAAAGATAACACATTTATAAACCACAACCCAAGTACACAATTAACAAAAACCAAACTTTAAATAACAAATGTGTTTTCTTATCAAAACTTTGAATAACCAAAAAAAAAACTTATTGTTGAGTTACACAAACACCCAATGGGTTTTAAATGCAAAGCAAGCCAAAAAATGATGGTGAAGCGATTTGATAAAGAACTAATGTTCATACAGAGTTGCCCTTTAATTTCTCAGAAATCAATAGAGCACATACATCAAGTCAATTGCCTTGACATACCAAGGGGGCAAACATCATTGCAAAGGCAGAGTAGAATGAAAACAAGAAATCAACAATCAGAACACCATCTAAATTTTTTTTTACTCTTATAAGTAAAAAACACATCAACAGTTAACAAATTTAGGGGTTTTATGGCCTGATTGGAACAGTTTTGCTTTTCTAATTGTTTTGAAAAAATAAAAAATAAAAAACAAGAACAGGAACAACAAGAAGAACACACAAAAACAAAAAGCCCTACCTTTTGAGAATAAGGATGACAAACTGACTTCTATTGTTTCAGTCATTAAAATGTGTTTGGACAGATCCAAACTTTTAAACTTAAGTAAAAACAAAAGGTACAAACTCAGAAAAACAAGTGATATTAACCAACATTAAAACTTTTTTGAAAATAAATAGTAAACAACTTGGAAAAACAAGTGAAATTAACAAACATTAATATTTACTGGTTGTATCCTTGTTCTAAAGCTAACATGCTTGAAAAAAAAGTGAAATTAAGATAATTGCTACCCAGAAAAATTGTGAGAAATAATATTATGAGCAGTGTCCTCAACCAATATTATAGCAGTACCACAGGGAACAACATCAACCTTCTTTAAACGCTATCTACTGTGAACAATGCAACTTCCACAATTAAGCAGTCTTAGATGGCTCACACTTGAGAAACAAGAGCAATCAAAAGAGTTAACAATGTTACCAAATATTCTAAGGTGAGCCAAAAAGAATATTTTCATTTAGTTTTATGTGCACAGGTAAAAAAGAATTCATTGCACCTCATTGTACAATCTCCATATCCTCAATATACGCAAAAATTGCATGTGGTTACTAAAATTTATTTGGAATAAGTAAATCCATTAGTCCAAAGAATCAAGAGTAAAAATGTACAAATTCCAGCTAAAGAAATATGAGAACCGGTGCAGCTGGAAGACATATAAATTCGCATCCATATATCATAGAGCATTCAAGGCATGCAGAATAAAGCATATTTTGGCCCTGAGGAAAACACAATTCTAGTGCTTTGATTTTAAATTATGACATCACCAAGCAGAAGAGCAAAGCTGGGCATAGGTTTTTCACTTCAAATCATGGTAATAGAGTCTAGAATGAATTTAATATTGGTCGACTAATCAGAAGCCAAGTTAAAATTTGAGGATCACAGCAAATCATGCTAAGCAGCATACTACTATTTCTTCCTACATGATCATCTTGCATAAATGTTGTGCATCTTGATAATAATATTCTACCAACAGTTACACAGACCTAAATTAATTTTAACAGAGAACTCTAGCCAGTAATTTATTTTTTACTATAAGAAGTTCTATAAATGCATATAGTGTCATAAGCAGAGGCAATGATACTTTCATCCTTCCTCATTCAAGTTGTGCATAGCAAACAAATATTCATGTTTGTACGATAATCACAGCATTTTTAAGTACATAATTGCATGTCCTTATAAAAACAACTACTAATTACCCCCAAATTAGATTTCTATTTCCCTCAATTAGGTTTTTTTTTTCTCCTCATACCCCATACCTTGATTACCACATAAAAATACACATATCATCACCCATAATAGCAGCAGAGTTCACAAAGGATCTAGGTAAAAAATCCCAACACCAACATTAGGGAAATGAAGACATTGCTTAAGCCAAAAGGAGACTCTCACAAAATCAAATCAGACAACGTCATAGCTGATTTGATTTCTAAATGGAGGCAAATATTAAACAAACCAAGACTGCCCCTCCGTCAGGAAAATATGATGATTGAATAAACTGATTCTACCAACATTTTCTTTTCCTCTCAAGTCCCATTTTCCTCTCAAGGGTTAATTATATCGGTTTGAACAAACTTTTAGTTTGGATGGAAACTAACTAAGGGTCTAAGACTCTAAGAGACCCATGGCAAATGAACAAATTTTGTATTTTATAGACAAATTTATTCTTCAAGATCCTTATTTTATAAATTACAATTACCTCATTGCAATTTCATTTATCGCAATTTAGTCTTAAAATTTTCAATTGCGAAATTTTATCCTTAAAATTTTTGGATTTAAAATAAAATTGCTCAGGGGTCGCATGCCTCACATGTGCAAAACCAATTATTGATCCATTTTTTGTGAGATTTGGCTTATCTCCAATACTTTTTTAAATAGAATTTTCTTTTGTTTTAATGAAAAATTACTGTTAGTCGAAACCCTAAACCTAAAATCAAAACCCTAAACCTAAAATCAAAACCCTACACTCAAAATCGAAACCCTAAACCTAAAATCAAAACCCTAAACTGAAAATCGAAACCCTAAAACAAAAATGGAAACCCTAAAACAAAAATCAAAACAATCAGTTTAGAAAACTTACAGTTAGTCGGCCCTGTCAGTGTCTTGAGTGAGACTGAGAGTTGGAGAGAGAGAGGGAGAGACCCAAGGTAGCGCCGGTGTGTACGATCGGTGGTGTAGATTCGGTGCCTTGGGGTTTTTTTTTTTTTTTTTTTTTTTTTTGAGGGTAAGGCTTTTTTCCGCCGCCTCGGACTTCGGTGCAGGTGAGGGTGGAGGCGGTGAAGCGGCGCTTGGTCTAGAGGTCAGTGATGATGGTTTTGGTTTGGGTTTCGTGGGAACTAGGTTCGAAGGGCTTAGACAGAAGAGAGGAAGGGTCTTTTGTTTGGTAAGGGGATTTTTTTCTTTCTAATTTATAGTATAGTTTTTAGCCCCGTTTTTTAAAACGCAGCTTCAGGGATTCTTGAAGCCGCGTTTTAAAAACGCAGCTTTAGGGTGACTATGGCCGCGTTTTTTAATAAACGCGGCTTTAGGATGGGTCTGAAGCGGCATTTTTAAAACGCGGCTTCAAGACATTTATTAAAAAAAAAAAAAATTTCAGATGGGTCTGAAGCCGCGTTTTAAAAACGCGGCTTCAGCCCATTCCAGAAAAATGCGGTTGTAGAAAAAAAAAAAACGCAGCTATAGACCTGGGCTTGGGCTGCGTTCAACCCACGTGGCCCAACTAGGGTCTTAGACCGCGTTTTTGCAAACGCGGCTGAAAAAAACGCGGCCTAAGACCCGCGTGTTTTGTAGTGGATAACCCACTGTAGATCAAAAACTCGGAACTTCTTTTAGGAACTTGATAACCGCGATGGCAGGAGACGTACGGTGCGGCCGAGATAATCTCTAACTACGATACGAGCTTATGGCGCAGCACAATAACCCAATATAGTTTAGGAACTCGAAATTTTATTAGGAACATGATAACTGTGATGGGTGGAGTGGTATGGTGCAGTCGAGATAATCTTCAAATAAGATGCGACCATACAGCGTGGCCACGATAACCCATTGTAGATCAAAAACTCGGAACTTCTTTTAGGAACTTGATAACCGCGATGGCAGGAGACGTACGGTGCGGCCGAGATAATCTCTAACTACGATACGAGCTTATGGCGCAGCACAATAACCCAATATAGTTTAGGAACTCGAAATTTTATTAGGAACATGATAACTGTGATGGGTGGAGTGGTATGGTGCAGTCGAGATAATCTTCAAATAAGATGCGACCATACAGCGTGGCCATGATAACCCATTGTAGGATAGGAACTTGGAACTTTTTTAGCAACTTGATTAGTTTGACGGCCGGAGACATGAGGGGGGCCTGAGATAAATTGTAAATAAAATACGAGGATATGACGCAGCTACAATAACCCACTGTACACTAGAAACTCGGACCTTTTTTTAGGAACATGATAATAGTGATGCTTGATAAGTATAGCGCGGCTGAGATAATCTCCAGGTAAGTTGTGAGCTTACGGCGCAGCCGCAATAACCCCCTGTAGACCAGGAACACAGAACTTCTTTAGGAACTTGATAACTATGATGGCTGGAGATGTATGACATGGCCAAAATAATTGCCAAATAAAATTCTAGAATACAGCACAGCTGCGATAACCCACTGTAGATTAGGAACTCGGACCTTTTTTTAGGAACATGATAATAGTGATAGCTTGATACATACGGCGTGGCAGTGACAATCTCAAGGTAAGATGCGAGCTTATGGGGCGGCTACGATAACCCACTATAGACCAAGAACACGGAACTTCTTTTAGATCTTAATAACTATGATGGTTGGAGACGTACGGAGCGGTTGCGATAACCCACTGTAGATCAGAAACTCGAAACTTCTTTTAGGAATTGGATAACTCTGATGGCAAGAGACGTACGGCGCGGCCAAGATAATCTCTAACTAAGATGCGAGCTTATGGCGCGGCCACGATAACCCACTATAGATTAGGTACAAGGAATTTTATTAGGAACTTGATCACTGTGATGGGTGGAGAGGTACGACGCAGTCAAGATAATCTCTAAATAAGATGCGAGCTTACGGCATGGCCGCGATAACCCACTGTAGACTAGGAACATAGAACTTCTTTAGGAACTTGATAACTGTGATGGCTAGAGATGTACGACATGGCTGAAATAATCGCCAAATAAAATATGAGAATATGGCGTGGCTGCTTTAGAGCTAGTATCTTATTGGTCCCTTTTGGTCCCACTCCAAGCCATATGCTAGATTTCAATTGGAATAGCCCAAAAGGTTAGCCCAATTAGATAATCAGTTATATATAAGGAGAGAAACATACAAATTTTTTTATTAAGAATAAAAGAAAGAGAGATATCATTGTCAAATGGTGTGTTTGTGTAAGTGAAGCCACTCGATTATTCTCCCTTGAAAACTGATTGAGAAACTAAACTTCTTAGGCGTAAAGTGGAATTGAAGTGAAGATTAAAAGTTTTTTCAAGTACTTCTAATCTTTTTTTTTGAATTTCTCCACACCAAGGTACGCTCTCTTATTCTTAAATTCTGAAACTTACATAGTGTATGTTATTAATCATGAATGAAATAGATCCATGTTTGTTATTTCTACTGTATGTTTTGTCTGAGATACAAAACTAGATTTTCGAACAGTATGTGTGAGTGAAGCCACTCCTTTATTCTCCCTTGAAAACTGATTGAGAGACCACACTTCTTGGGCGCAGAGTGGAATTGGATTGAAGATTAAAAGTGTTCTCAAGTACTTCTAGTCTTTTTTTAAAAAAAAATTCACCACACCAAGGTACACTATCTTATTCTTAAATTCTGAAATTTACATAGTGCATGTTATTAATCATGAATGAAATAAATCTATGTTTGTTGCTTCCACTGTGTGTTTGTATGGGATACAAAACCAGATTTTCCAACAAACACTGCCTAGAGGTTGTACTAGCAACTAAAGTCTAATAGGTAATGGGATTTCATCATCTTTTTTAAAGCTCTAGTTCCAGCGGAAGGAAGCCATGACCAAGTTACTCAAATCTCAACAAATCACCTCCACAAATGCAAAAAATGTTCAAGAATTGATTCATGCATCAAACCCATGAATCCTAAAAGGGAATATTTGGGAAAGTGTGGTTTGGAGGGTATAAAGTGATCTCCAATGGAACCCTCTGAAGTAGGCCTAAAATTTGACACTTGGCTTGGGATGCTGAATCCTACTCTCTAGAGTCCAAATCTCATTTGCAGCACCAAAATTCTACCCTAATACTTTCCTTAATCCCATTGGCTAAAGTCAATCCCAAAAAAAATTAGCATGTAATGCAAGATTACCCAAATATTCACTCATGTCTGATAGTACCCAAAGAAGCAAGGTAGCCCAAAAGAAAATCACCCATTTATAGCCAAATCCTAGGATGTGCAGTCTGCCCCTCTTCTTGTTGATTAGCCCTATGTTTTTGGATTCTTGCTAATCACCCCCTAAACTCCACTATAAAAGGGTAATCACAGCAGCTCCATCAACATACACACTAACCTCCATGAAATTTCTGTTACTTTTGTCACTTTGCCATATTTTAGCTTGTAGATTAGTTTCCCCAACTCATAAATGATCTCTCTCAATCCCTAAAGCCCACACTCACCTAACTCAAACATTCCATTTTCTTTTTCTACAAATCCTAAGTCCATAAATGGTCCTTAATCAGTCATAATCAACCTTCTTCCCCACTAAAGACTTAGTCTCATCAATATTTCCCTCCATTTTACTACGAACTCACACACCCATTCACTCAAAATAGCCTATAATACCCCACACTTATCCTACATTAACTAAGAATCTTGGTTTAACATCTGCTGCAAAATGCTGGAGTCTCTCTCTCTCCCTTTATATTATGCTAAATAACCCCTTTCTTCTCACCATGGAACCTTTGGTCTTTACTTTTTGTTTTTCCATTGAGAGATATTTGTGTTTGTAACAATGAAATTTTCTCCTCATATTGACATAGTAATAGCAGAAAGTACCTTGGACCATCTTGACCGAGACACACAATAACTTTTTGAAGTGAGCACTTTCTTAAATTTGTTCAATAATTGATTGCTGGACCATCAGTTTAATTTTACCTTATTGCAGGAGAATTTTATTTTCTTGCATTGTTGTAACAAAACTACTAATCTATTCTCTTTTTTGGATAAGTTTATCACTACACCAAAGCTTTTGGGTATCATCTTAAAGCCCAACGTTGAGTTTTAGCTTGGCCTCCCCATATTTTATTCAAGAACATCAGTTTCCTCCTCAATGATAACTTACTCCACATTCCTTTTAAGAGCTTCGATAACTTTTAAGTGGACTTTGTGAATTGCTTTTGTGCTAGAATCTCATTCTCTCTATCTTGTGTATGTTTGTTTCTTTAAGAAAATGATGATAGCAAAAAGGTTGTTGCGAAAGATATTAATTGCCTCAAAAAAACAATAAATGTGTACTTTCTCATCTCATAGAATAGTGAATTTCACTAATTAAATTTATAGTGAAACCCATTTTTCATGTGAGAAGAATGAGTATGGATTTGTTATACTCCTGAAATTTTCTATAATTTTCCTTTGGCTTCACCCATTACCTAATTGCCGTAAAACAAAACAATTAAGTATGGATTTATCATATCAACCATTTGTAAAATTGTTTGTATAATAATTTGTGACTATATAGCATTACTCTTCTTTTTTATATAGTGATATTAATTGATACCTTAATTCTATCTTTATTTTACATTCACATCATTTAGAAGGAGTGAAGCTACAAAAAAGGGTCTGTATTGAACCCCAACGGTGCCTAAAGCTGCAACTAAACCCGGTTTGCAAGCTCGACTCCATCTTCTTCAGAAGTACCACTTTCTTTCCCATGCACCTGAACAGGCTTATATGTATATATTTTGGCGCAATACAAGTAGTAAATAAGATTTACGACTTGCAACAATGTGAGTAGCCAGTAAAAGTATTCCAACTTTCCCTTACTCAGATTGTCATTCCGAAGCCAGTTTGATCCATTAGGCCCAGCACTAAACTTGTGCACTACGCTAACCAGTAGCGAGCTAACATAATTCCCAAATGAAATAGCCAACCAAAACAATGCCATAGCAGTGCTCCTCATGCTTTCTGGTGCCTGGTCGTAGAAAAACTCAAGATGTCCTATGGACATGAAAGCTTCAGCAATCCCATGAAGGCAGTACTGTGGTACAAGCCAAAATACTGATATAGGGATAGCAGGATGAGGCTGATCGATGAGCCCGTGTGCTAAAGCCACATTTTTACGCTTCACTTCCACGAACCCGGCAACTAGAGTGGCGAGTATGGAGATAACAAACCCAATTCCCATTCGATGCAAGAAGGTGATGCCACGGTCAAGCCCAGTGAATTTGCGAGCTAAGGGAATGAAAAGACGGTCATAAAATGCGATTGTGATGAGCATGGTGACATAGGAGAAGACGGTCATGGAGCCAGCAGGAATTTGGAAGGATTTTGTGAGGTGCCTATTCATGGTTTGGGCTTGTAGAAGTGAGAATGTGCTTTGTTGTGCATAGGCTGTGATAAGAAGGATGCCTGCAGCCCATATAGGACCCATTCGGATCACTGATTTTAATTCTTCCACTCTATGAACAGTGTTCAATCTCCAAAAGTTTGGTGCTTGCCCAGATTTGAGGTTGTCTTCTTCTGTAACAATAGCTGCCTTGTCAAGGAACCTGCAAAAATAAGCATATACATGCTAGAAATTAGTACAATTCTAGCTTCAAAAGTGTCGTCTGTGACAATATCTGGGTGGGTCTCTCATGGGCTGAAAATAGGGGGCCTAATTATGACCCACAAGGAAGCCCATTGGGCTTTTAAGCTAAAAGAACTAAAAGGCTACACATTTTTCTATAAATAGTATGCAACTTAGTACTGTATTAATTTGGTAACTCCATGGCAAAAAAGGTGATATATTTTGTAAGAATAATGTATGGACATGATGTTTTTCACACTAACTGTATATTTCCTATTTTGATTGGACTATATTATTTTCATTGTATCTATCTCGATATTACTTTTATTATGTATAAATCATTTGTAAAAAAATTATGAAAAAAATTATGTTTTAAAACTTACTAATTTAGTTGGGGTATATATATATATATATATATTGAGAATCAATTGGGGCATATTATATATATTACTCCACTATCTCTTAAACCTCAAACAAAACGGGAAATAAAAACAAATATAATATATGTAAGAGAAGACAGAAAAATATAAAGGAAGAGAGAGGGAGAGAAAAGAAACTTTTCGAATGGATGAGTCATGGAAATTAGGTAATAAGTAGGGATGAGTCAGATTACATATCTTAATAATTTGAGGTAGGACGACTCTTATCAGTTCCTAAAGGAGAGAGGACACTCAGACTTTTGTTGCTTAGCTAAAAGGTTGCCGTATATGATATGATAGAAATATAGTATGTGGTGCTGATCAACATGTTTATGAAAAAAGGTGGCACGCTGCTCAACATGTTCTAAGAATGCGGCCCCTACATTCCATGGACAATGATTGAGTCGTCCGTGGGCTTCCAGTTAATGACAGCCATATATGATAATTGTCTCCCCATAATAGACGATGATAATGCAACCACCGAATTGGTGATCCGTGATCTCTATTGATTCCAATCATACCAAGACAAAAAGGAAATTAACAAATAATAATAATAATAATGAGAGATGAGGTAAAAAATTTTGTTACCAACATAAAGCAATACCAAGTTGTTTCCTATTGCATGACAATGATGTGGGTCATACAAAGGGAAATCCTTTTTCATCCTAGGGCCAATGTCTTTTTTGTAAAATTATTCATGTTTACTACTTTAAAAAAAATGTTTACCAGGATGACTTTTAGTTTTGTGAAAATAAATATGCAAGTTTTCAGCCCAAAAAAAAAAAAAAAAAAAAAAAAAAACCCTTAAACGTAGGAGTAAAATTTCAGGGGAAGATGTTTTGATGTTTCTTTTTATTTGATGTACTTCAAATAATTGATTTTGTTTCCTTATTTCTCAAAAAGAGAAATTAGATTTCCATCAATGTTCAATGGATGAATAACTTTCTAAAACTTACCATTATTATGCAAGATATTAGCTAATTTATCACTTTTCTGTCTCTTCATTAGTGTGAAAAAGGAAAAGGTTGTTTCTATTGGCAAATCATATATAAATATAATTACTGATCATATTCATGAGATGATATAACATGCATCAGCAGTATGTATCTCCATTTCAGATGGGGTCGGTGAAACAATTCCATATGCGAGGGGGAATACATACACCCCATACATGGTAAATTTTTCTCATATTCATATGTTATTGTAATTAAAAATTAAAATATAGGATGAGGATAATGTCACACATATATTATACTTCGTGACCATAGTGCCTTTAAGAGACACTAGGTAGATAAGTGAGGGAAGGAAATTTAGCTAATTAAATTAAATCTATCAACGAATGGTGGTGGGGAAGGAAGAAGGGTGTTCATATTACATATTAGAAATTCAAAGATATAAAAACCGACAAGTTATTTAATAATTTAAATGATGTGATAATTTATATAGTACTATTAAATCCAGAATTAAAATATTAATCTTGAGATGTACTATTTCTACTTCTAATAATACAGAGAGAATCATATTCCTAATTAAGTTCATGGGTACATACAAGGATTCCTTGTACACCGTTTTTAGAGTTGATAGATGCAAGAGGGAAATTTCTTTTGTCTTAAAAAAAGTTGGGGGCGAGAGGTTTCAAAAGCCGCGTGCAAAGTTTATGTAGCAACTGCATGCAATGCAATAGCCTACCAAGTACCAAATTCTATTGTGCCCTTGGATGCAACTAATTTCCAAATTAGATAACCCTCCTTAATTGATGTAACTTTTGAGAGATAGAAAGTGGCACTTACTTCATGTGCTTAGTGTGAACAAGTTTCCCTGCCAAAGAAATTAAGGCATCAAACTCGTCATTTTGGTATAATAAGTTAGGATCACCAACTATTGGCAGCTTTCTCTTCTTGTAGGCGGCCACAATCACTTGTACCAACCGGGTAAATGGACTCCCAACCGGATCCAAGTTCCGGTAAAGCGGGTACCCGATAATAAAAGTAATAACTGAAATTAACATAGCGATGGTGGGAATGCCAAGGCCCCAGCCCCATCCAACGTTATCTTGAATATAAACAAGAACGGTCACAGCCACTAGTATGGATGCCCCCATGACAAAATAGTACCAGTTGAAAAAAGTCCATGTCTTGGTGTTTTGCTTAGGATCCGTCTCATCAAATTGATCTGCCCCGAATGCCACTACACAGGGTCGGATCCCACCAGATCCTAGGGCTCCTAGTAGGAGAGATAGGTATAGGATTGCCTCCTGTCCCGCATCGGCTTCTCTACAGACTTGATCACCTTTACATGGTGGTGGCCTAAGTTGTGGCAGTACTGCTGAGAGTGTTAAGCTAATCATGCCCTACGCATATATTTTCCAAATTAGGAGGAAAACAAACTCCTTGCTTAGGTGAAGATAACACAAGAAAGGAAGGGGAGAAAAAAGATAACGTATTCCCCTTTTATCATATATTTTTTATTATTAGCACAGTAAATTTAAGACTTGACAATAAGTAATTGAACTAGAATTTTGATGGAAGTATTCTGGTTTGGGAGTATAATATTTATGGGGTAAGTCATTGTTTTTAATGGTGCTAGTTACTTAGATGTTATAAGTAGTATACTAGTACGCCATACAGCTAATGCATACTAGAGAATCAAGACTGTTATAGAACTATCATATAATAATAAAAAATAATAAAAAGACTGTTATAGAACTTATCTATATTGTCTAAAATTTTGTTTGTTGTTTGGATAATCTTTAAGGAAAACCACTTAAATTTCTTCAATTAAGTAGGCAATTCTATGTCTTTTTATCTTAATTAGTTGATTGGATAATCAAATGAATTTCTAAAATTTCTTTTTCTTTTTCTGTAGATTTATAAAAACCATTTTGCAGTGTAAAAATAAGGAACGTGATATAAAAATGGAGAATTTATGATCTTTTTTTTAAAAGAAGAAGAAAAAAATATATAAAATGTTCTTTAGGGATTGTGTAATACTTACTCATTAAACTATTTGTTTGCACGACAGTGATATTCATTGTTTCTCTCTTTATCACTCCATATTATCATCACACGGATATTATTGGTAGCACCTCAACATTTTATAGGAATATCCTTGATGTATGTCATATTTACACCTCAACTTCATTTTAGAGAGAGAGAGAGAGAGAGAGAGAGAGAGAGAGAGATTCCTTACTATTTGGTATACGATGGAAGCAACTGTTATGGTCCAGAACCGACCAACAAATGCATCAGAGATGAAGGCCCCAAGCAAAGGTGTCAAGCTTGCAGTCCCTCCAAAGTTGGTGAGGGTGTTAGCTGCTTTGGTTACAGGCATATGCAGCTGTGTTGTTAAGTAGTTAATCATATTAGTACTAAATCCTACCACAGCCAACTTCTCACAAATCTCGTTTGCTACACAAAAATAAAAACAAAATCATCATCAAAACTAGTATATCCTCATAAAACAAAAGAAGCAAAAGAGAAAATTAAGTTTGCTGTATGAGTGCTGCGAAAGCTTACCAAAGATGAAGGGCATTGTGACCCACCCTCCTTTTTCCCTTCTGCCATGGTTCCCTTTCTCCTCCATCTTCTTAGTGTTCTAGTACTACAATGGCACCCCAAAGTAGCAAACCCTCTTATTTATAAACTCTGTGGACTGAAAATTTGAACGCAGTAATTACTTAATGTAACCTGTCCTCGTAAGATTTTCTGTTATGCACGTGTATGGCCACGAGTGAGATGTTTATGACTAAATGTTTAGAATTAATCTTTGTTTAAAATTAAACACAAACACTGGTGGGTAATAGGGTTGGACAGAGAAGTCATTGTCATTTTTTAACTTTTTCCTCAACTTGTGTAACATATCATTATTATTATTTTGATGCGAAGTGTAACATATTACTGATGACATGTGATTCAGGGATAAGGATTTATGGACTGACTGAACTTTACTTATTATTATTATTATTGGTTAAGACCTAGGGTCCGTTTGGTTGGAAGAGTAAACAAGTGGGAGGATGAAAAAATAGTGGGAGGATAAAAAATATTTAGTTTTCTCCTCATGTGTGTTTGGTTGAAAGGATGGAAAAGTGGGAGGGTGGAAAACTTTTTTGTTTGGTTGGAGAGAAAAATGAGAGGATAGAAAATGTAGTTTATATAAATTGATTATTATATCATTCTTATATAATATATATAAGAAATAGATATATTTACCCTCATTAAATAATATAAAAATTGAATGTCATGCAAAACAAAACAAAAAATCACCAAGAAACAATAGATTAATGAGGAATATAATGAAGACAAGAAACAATAGAATGAGGATAAGGCCAAAATAAAAAAAAACTTAGAGTTTAGTTTGCTGTGTTGTGAAGATACTAAAAAAGAGATAAGGATGAAGAGACAAAAGGTTAATCAGGTCCTAGGGAAACTGAGAGGGGTAGATAAGTACAATAAAAGTGGAGATATTTGAGTAATTTATTACCCATATCATCTTTTCTCTTTAGTTTTCCTTCCAAATCGAGAAGACAAAATTATGTGAGTCTGGAAGGATTATTTTTCACACCATTTTCTTTTTCTCTTGTCTTCTCTCCTGAACCAAACAATAAAAAATTCTATTTTTCATCTTATTTTCCTTTCCTTCTTTTTCATCCCTCTATTTTCACCATAACCAAATAGAACCTTAAAAGAATCAGAAATAATATCACAATTCAAAATGCACACCTGGTATAGCCGGTAAACTAAGAATAATATTCTGTGTAGTGTCTAACGTATAAATAAAAAAATAAAAATAAAATCCTAAAAATAAGAGAAGGTTTGGGTTCAAGGTACTAGGGAGTGGAATCTGAAGCATGCTGACATATATCTTTGATCCACTATATTTGCCACGTCATAAGTTTTATTGGTTGTTTTGGTTTACTGCTGATCAACAATAGCACAGGTCAGCACAGAAAATTATTGAAATTGATTACTTCTACTAATTGAACGATAGAGCAAGGCAGAAAATACGAGTTTTATTGATAGATGCCCTTAGGGATCCAATAATAAATCATTTATAAAAAGATTTATAAAAAAAAATGAAAAAAGAACTAACTCCTTTTTAACACTTTTTAAATTTCACATAAAAAGTTTCAAAAAATAAATGATTAATGAATGCTCTCAATGCATACATTAATCAGACTCATAAAATATAAACAATAAACACCCTTAGTCATGTTGAAGTTTACCGTGTGGCTTTATTTAAGACCAAAAATCAAATGAGTACAATATGTTAAGATATGCATTTATACACAATAATATTATATTAATTACTTATTATTTCTACTACCATCTGACTAGGGATAGAAATAGGTGGGATCTAAGGGAGTTCGGGCCCCTAGTCTTGATATGTGTGTGTGTGTGTATATATATACACACACACACACGTATGTATGTATGAATGTATTTTTTTTTTTTTTTTTTACAATTTTATATATGGACTGCCCTAAAATTTTACATTGATTTTATTGTAACAGCATTTACATCAATTGTAAAATACATAAGACCTTAAATTTGTCCAATCAACCCCAAAATAAGCCAATATCAGTAAATGTATTTTTGTAAGTTTACACAATAACTATAGCACAAATGAATTTTTGTACAATGATACATAGATTGATGTGGGTGTATTTTGAGGTTGATTGGAAAAATTTACACAATTACTATAGCTATGCAAATGAATTTTTTAGAAATTATGTAAATTAAGAGCAGTGATTTTTGGTTGCAAAAGAGAGAGATGATTTGAGATTATAATAAAAAATTGATAAGAAAATGATATTTTGATGAAATATAGTGTAAAATAAATAATTTGATGTAAGTATATAAAATAAATAAAAAATAGATTATTATACTAAAATAGATATAAATTTTTGCATGAGTTGATGCAAATGCTTTAATATAGTAAGAAACAATGGTGTTTTTTTTTTATCTTTGTTAGTAGATGATTGCATCATAATGTATTGCTATGTTGGTTTCTTTAGTTTGGTGGAGATGCAACCAACTCTAGGTAGGTAAACCAACTTTACTTCTTGACAAACTGAACTACTTGGCTATGATTATGTTCTAGAATTCAAGAGCTCTTGCCCACTACCGGTGAAAAGCCCAACAATGCCCTGTCCCATTAAGTGGTGTTGATGCCAATTTTTGACAAAATGCCCAATGGCAAAAGAAGCCCAACAATAAGGAAACTAAGAGGAAAAAGGAGTGTAAGTGGTAAAAGTAAGGTAATAAATTCAATGGGTCAACGTGGCAGGAATGACAACCAACAGGCTCATGAATGCAATAAGAGTTAAATGTAGAGTAAATGGGCTCAAGAAGCCTAAGAAAAGAGGTCATAAACCCAATGGGCCAACGTGGCAGGAATGACAGCTAGTAGGCTCATGGGCTTTACAAGAAAAGGAACAACAAAAATAGAAGCCTAGTGGGCTAGAAGGGCAGAAACTTCTGCCTAGACAATACCCAGTCTATAGGAAAGGAAAGGAAGCAATACAAGCTTGAAAGCCCACACACCCTTCACACCATGGGAGATAAGCACAAGCCTAACACATGCAGCAAAATGAGACAAGGCAAGAATGACATGAATGGTGTGGGAGTAAAAGAAGATAAACGTAGAGGATAATAGAGCTCACACAAGGGCTGGAGCACCACTTACTTGTACCTAGCCAATACAAGGGAGGTGGGCCCTTAGTCAAGGGATTCAGAGGGTGTGGTTTGGTGGTGAGGAGAAAAGAGAGTCTATTCTAGGGTTCCTGTCAAGGCTTCTTTTGAGGAAATCCCTTGCCAAGATGACATTTCACCCAAAAGAGGCAAGGAAAGGGATGAGGTCACTTGATGCATGTCATAGAGGTAGGTGGTGAGGTAGCCTAATCCTTATCCATTAAAGGAGGTAAAAATCGAGAAAGGAGAGAAACAACACATGGAATTTTGTCTGGGGATTGTGGTGCAGTAAGCATGCTCTGAGCAGAGGTAGCGGCTATGCAACCAATGGGTTAGTGGGCGATCTGGAGAGATGCTCACAAAAGAAACCAAAAATGGTTGGTGGAGCCTTAGGGATGAAAGGGAGAAATCCCACAGAATCAAGTAGTATAAAAAGGGAAAGCGGTAATCATGAAAGGAAGGACAGAAGGAGAAAAGAGTAAGAAAGAATAAAGAACTAAAGAAAAAAAAAAAAAAAACTAAGTGGTGAAAAAAAAAGGAAGTAAGAGAATACAATAGAAATAGAGGCATGCATCAATAGACCACCATTTCTCTAGCATGAGTAACTTTAATGGCAGAAACTTATAACGAGGTTACCCATGTTGGCATCTGGTTTCCTTTTTGGCCTTGCGCTTGCTAAATGACCCAGGATTGGAAGAGCGAGCTAACATTATCGTGCTCATTTAGAATCGTAGTTATCCTCCCACTTCGGAATATTTTATTTTATTTGAAATTTCTACTCTTATTCATTCTGTTGTAGTGTTTTTCAAGTTATTAATTATTTTACTGTAACATCCTTACTCTACTTGTTATATTAGTTGTTTTGTTGTAACCCCTTTTATTTTATTTGCGGTAGCTGTAATATTTTTTGTTGTGCTAGTTGTGATAGTTATCCTGCCACTACTATACCTGCTGTGCCTAGCTTGCCATACCATTCTCAAGCTATCTCAACATTGGGCATGACTGGCTTGTGCACAAGCTAGGGGCTGGTCTCGACTCCCTTAACCACTAACTCACAGGCCTTCATGTAAGAAATGGGCTTAGACCCATCAACGTAAAAAGGTCCCCACATTAAATTGGTGACTCTATTAGGGTTGGGAAATAGACAGGGAAGGACAGGCAATTCCTTCGAGAGCCATTCCTCCAAGATCGAAGAAAGCACAAAACATGAGTGTTGTGCCATCGTAGGCAGAGTCATGGCCAGCCACTCTCTGCCTTCCCAACTAGGCGATAGGCACCAACGTAGTGGGGGTAAAGCCACAACCATAACAAAGAAACCCCATAGACAACACCAACTTTTTCATTGAGGTACTATAATTAGTGCAGTATTCTCAGAGGCAGGTGATGGAGGAAATGTGCCAACTAAAGGTGGATAAGACTAAAGAAAAGGGTAGTTAACACAATCCTGAGAATGTAGTGGACAAGGAAGAAACCCCATAGGTGGAAGCACTCAAAATTCGAAACAATGCTTCATAACAATGGTTGACATAACGACATTACTAGAATAAGAAAAGGCTAAAGTGCTCAAGGAGAGATTTTATTCAAGAAGGCCATAATACCATTCATATTTTTTTCACTAAATGACATTAAATGATATTCCATTCATATTTTTTCCACTACTACTATATAAATACTCCCTTCCTCCATTCCAAGGCTCACAAAACCCCTCTCTTCTCCTCTCTTGAGTTCTAGTAAAGTAGAGTAGTCTTGTTATATCTTGATCTTTTTGAGACTCGAGGTATTGAGGGAGATTCACTATCCCTCTCCAAGTTTTTCTTTTCTACTCCACCCTTAGGACCTCCATCAAGAGTCTCCTCATCCACTGTGTGGATCTTGCATGCAGGCATAATCCCTTTCCCTAACTTGTTTTTAATATTATTATACTAAGATTAGGATTAGAGCATGCTAGTGTTTATTTAAATTTCTTGAATATGTTTGAATGGTCTTAAATGTTCATATGCGTTCTTCACATGTTCTTAGTTGTTCATCACATATTCATGCATGAAACTAGCTTTGATCTTAAATCTACATTAAAAATATGAAAAACATGTCTGTTTCGTAATTCTCTTAAATTCTTGAATCTAGGATATCACATGCACACACATTAAATTCAGCATGCAAATTAATTCATAACATATTGGATGATATGATATGATATGTTGGTCACCATAATCTAGAAGACCGGTTTCATTAGGCAAGATGGGTGCTTAACACCTTCCCATCTTGTAATATAGTCTCCGAGCTTAGATCAAGGTTAGTAGATAAACTACTTATCAATGTAATTTTCAATCTCTAGATTGTAACTAGGAAACTTAGCCATATACTTTTCTTAGATTGTATGTAGGACCAAAGCCATGTAATTTCCTATGATCAATTATAATTCAATTTCAAATAAATAAAATAAAGAGTTTTTCAACTATGGTTTTCTTATTTATTATGACAATTAAATAAGTGGCGACTTGTAAAACCCTTAATCTAGAAGAGAAAATATAATCAGTCGAACCTCAATTTTGTGAGGCAATAACACGACTCCACCCATTCACATTAGATTTGCCCAACACCAAAAAACTAGGGTCGGGGACGTGGTCTCTCACAGTGGCAACTCCGTTGGGGATATTGAGAGCTAAGCTTCAATCAGGTTATGGTGCCCAACTATGTCATTGTTTGTTTATTGCCTTTTTGAATTTAATATGCCTGATATGTCATTATATTGCATGTCATGCATCATTTGCTCAAATGAAATTTATGTTATTTGTGTGCTAGATTGTGGTCTTCCTGAGACTCACATAGCCAGCAATGAACCTACCACCCACCGCGACAAGGATAATCATTGTTATACCATGGTGGTTTTTTAGGGACAAACTATACTGTTCAGACCTACGTGACGCTCCTAGCATCACAAGTTAGGTTGTACAACATCCTAGCTTGTGGAGACCTTTAACCTACCTTCTACCCATGTTGTAAAATCCCATAGAACCAACCCTTAGGTCAGTTCATGTAAATTGCATTTCATTATACATGTGTTTGGCTGTTGTTTGAACCATGATAACCACGATTAGTTATAGTTGCTTTATCACAACATATTCCACAGCCTACTTTGGTAGAGATGGTGGAAGTGCTAACAGCTCGTCGAGCTACTTGGTTTGCTAATAAGCTGGGTTATGAGAAGGTGATGGTCGAAGGCGACTCAAAAATTATTATCAGAGCTATTTATATTTCCAAATCCTCTTATGGTCACATTATCCAAGATATCAAAGTTGTTGCCTTTGGTTTCCAGGATGTTCTTTTTTGCCATGTTTGTTGATTAGGAAATAAGATTGCAATATGCTCGTTAAACGAGCCTTAGAGTTTTTTTTTTTTTTTTTTCTTCTTCTTTTTTTTTTTTTTTTTTTCGTTTTATTCCATTGTTTAGTTAGTCTTGTGTTTTTCTTTTTTCTTCTTCTATTTTATTGTTTAGTTGGTACTTTTGGTTTTTTTTTTCTTTTTTTTTTCCACTAGTTTTGGATCCATTTTTTTTTTTTTTTTGTGCTTAAAAAAGAAGAAGAAGTGAAGTGTCCATGCACAAATTTTTTAATAGTAAAAGAATGTGTATAAAATTGTGTTGCCTTTTGTTTTATTTAATAGGGACATAATTGTAAATTTATACCAACTTCATTTTTCATAGTTTTTTTATCTCGCAACTTTTCCATCCTCCTAACCAAACACATATGAGAGAAAACTAAATCTATTCTATCATTCTATTTTTCTATCCATTCTCTATTTTCTATCATCCACTTTTCTTTCCCTCCAACCAAACGGACCCTTAGAGTCTAAACTCTATATTATCTGGATAGAAGCTGATAGGCCAAGAATATATTGGCCCCTTTGGTAAATTAATCAATTAATTAGATTCAATTACATACAATAAGCATAATAGCATAAAAAAAATCACCAACTAAGTTAAATGCAGCAGAAAATAAATTTGACATAGGTGATTTGTTTACGAATTGGGAAAACTACCAAGGTAAAACCTCACAAGGTGAATTTAAGGTCATCACTCCTGAGAATTCACTATTATCAAAACAAGTGGTTATAAGTAAAGGAATCTCAGTACCTTATACCAACCTACAGTTGAACCCTTACCCCAATACCCAATTGAACTTGTAATGTAGTGACAATCTCTCATTTCAATGCACGACTCCCAATACTTGACTAACCAATCAATACACAGATCCAAGTACGTGACTAACACACCAACTTGAGGAATGTTAGGATGTGTGCCCTTAAATCCTATTGTATGATGCTATGTATGTTATTATTTTTGATATTATGTATGACTTAATGTTATGTTTAATAAAATTGTTTTGCTATTATCTAATATAATGGTAACATGAATATTGTGACATTATCATATAGTTCATGAGATGCATAATATGTGATTTATGTGAAAAGTCACAGAAAATATAAATCACAAGTTATTTGTAAACTCAGAATTTTAGTTCGTAGACGGTGATGAAATTGGGCATTTCATCTGCGAAGACTATAACATATCAACTAAGATGATTTGTCTTGATCATGGAAATAGAGATTTCTAGTTGATATGTTGATATATTTTAAGAGTTAAAACATATTGAATTGGATCGGTGTGAGATTTATTATTCTCCTAACGACTGTCAAATGAATAATAAACTCACGACTTATATTTGCCCGAACTCTTAATCCTGAAAGACTAATGAACTTGATCATAAGGTGTAGGTTGCTTTGATATATTAGGAGTGAGATCTAGAGTTACGGTCAAAACCTCAGTATGTTGGGCAACCACATTTAATGTTGATGGAACATATATTCTCAAGATGGAATTCATAGTCTCTTAACGGAGATACAAAATATTCCCTTAAGATAAGTTTAATGGGTTTGTTATTCAGAATGTTAGGCCTAACTACTTTAGTAAATAGTTACTGGAGTATATATTTATGAGATTGGATTTCATAAATATATAATGAATAACTTAAAGGATTAAACCGGGTACTCAAGGATAAGATGTAGTAATTTACAAAGTGGCAGTCTACATTTATGACTTTGTGTTACTATGAATATTTTATGAAAGGGTTGCATGTATAATAAAGTCTTGAGATATAATTTATAGATAAGGCCTAAAGTGCAACTATATTTATATAGTGGTATTAAATATAATTAATGGTAACTTTGGACTTGTCAAGAATTGACAAAAAAGCCCAAGGCCCATTGGAGATAGTGTCTTATTGGTGCCTTTTGGTCCCACTTCAAGCCACACACTTAAGCCCAATTGGAAAGGCCCAAAAGGTCAGCCCGATTAGATAATTGGTTAGACACAAATGGAAAAATATGCAGAATTTTTTGAAGAGAATTTTTAGAAGAACACCATTGTGAAGTGGTGTATGTAAGTATTAGATACTTTGACATTCTCCCTTTGGAACTGATTGAGAGACCACACATCTTGGGCGTTAGTGAAATTGGAGTGAAGATTGAAAGTGTTCCTAAGCGATATTGATCTTCGGTTTTGAAATTCACCGCCCCAAGGTACATTCTCTTGTTCTTAAGTTCTGAAACTTATTCAGTACATGTTAACTTTTATGAATGAAGTAGATTCGTTATTTTTCCGCTGCACATATGCATATTTCCTTCAAATGGTATCAGAGCGGTCTTCATTTCATATTTGTTTAACATGTTTATAGTTTTGGAATTATAGACAATAGTTTCATGTTGTTAGAAATTTGTTTTCTGCATGGTTCTTGAAATTATTGTTTGATAAAAACTGATTTTGATGTTATAATGTTGTTTAATTTTTAGTTTAAGTATGTTAAACTGAATTTTAAGGCTATAGCATCAATGTAATTCAGTTTTGATATCAATTTTTGTTCATTATAATCGTATACTGGTTGTTTTGTATATGAAAACGTAGAAAAATTGTCTTAGAAAAATTCTGGAAAAGTCAAAATTCGTGATGCTCAATTGATTGAGGATCTGTCGAGAATTTATCGAGCTAACAGAAGATCTTTTGATCGATCGATGATCTGTTGAGAATCAATCGAGCTTCGTAGAACTTATTATCGATCGATCGAGAATCTGTCGAGGATCGATCGAGGATTGTGGATTTAGAATTTTATAAGTGTTTTTACATATATAAAAAGCAAGGCAATATGTAATTAGTTTATGCATATTTTAAAGTTAAAAACCTTTATCTTAAAACATCTAGTGGGAAAGAGATACAAGAGTTGCATCTCACGGCCTCCATTGTTGGTTCATAATAGTGTGAAATATATACTTTGTCTTTGCCTAGAGCTTAGCATTCCATGTGGAGAGTATTTATTTTATGGTTCTACAAGATTGGATTTCTTGGTTTATAGCAGTTTGATCAGACGCCTTGTCTTAGTTTCGAGTTTTGCATTCCATACGGAGGGTGTTTTATCATGGTACTACAAAATAAACTTGTTAAAGGGATGAAATGTGGCTACACATGATTCTAGACAATGATATACACTAGACTAAGTATTATAGTATTCTCTCTGCTGAGTTCTTACTATTATTACTTAGAGGCTAAATTTAAAAACGGCATATTATTAGTGTTTGATAAGAGTTATCATGATAGCACTAATAATGAGAATAGTTTTCAATCAATCATAGTATTTAATGTTCATTCTATGCTGAGGAATATTGAATATGGGATTGGGTTGTCATTGCATATATTAGGTTATGGTTTTATTAAGATTCCATTCTATATGTTTATATGCTAAATTGATAATGTCCAGTTTACTTATTGTATTCATGTTTATTATTTTCATATTTGAACATGGCATCATTTAGCCCACTTGTTTCTATTCTTAATCAAAACAAACTGACTGGATTCAATTATGTTGACTGGAAAAGAAATTTGGACATTGTTTTAACTACTGAAGAGCACAAATATGTGCTTACTCAACCATGTCCTAACTATCCTTCATTAGATGCTCCTCTTGAGGAAAACAGCGATATGATCGTTGGTAGAAATCTAATAAAATGGCCAAGTGTTATATCCTAGCATCTATCTCAAATGTTCTACAGCATTAAATGTAGGATGTAGAACTAGCTTCGAACATAATGCATAGTTTGAAGAAGATGTTTGGTGAGCAAGCCCGTTCAACAAGGCAAGAAACCATGAGGAAAATTTATAATACCAAAATGGTTGAAGGTACTTCAGTGAGAGAGCATTGTCTTACAATGATCTCTAATCTAAATACATTAGAGGCTTTAGGTGCTAACATTGATGGAGAATCCCAAGTGGATATGATACTCCAGTCATTACTAGAATCATTCAAGGAATTCAGATTCAATTACAATATGAACAAAAAGATTTATTTTTTGTCTGAATTAATGAATGAGTTAGTGGCGGCGGAAGGCATCCTTGGTACTTCTAGTGTTGAAGCCAATGTTGATGAAGCTTCTACTTCTCAACCTAAGTCAAAAGGCAAGGATAAGAAGAAGAAGAAGAAGGACTTTACTAAGCAAAAGGGTAAGCAAATTGCCTTCGGGGTTGCCGACAAAGGAAAGAAGCTCAAAAGAAAGTGTTTCCTTTGTGGTGAGAAAGGACATTGGAAGAGAAATTGTCCAAAGTTTAAGGCTGCCAAGAAAAAGGGTATGAAAACTTCCTTTCTTCTTGAAATATGTTTGGAACGGAATCCCACGGATTCCTGGAGTGTGGATCAGGTTGTACTAATCATATTTGCAATTCTTTGTAAGGGTTTCTGTTAAGATTTGTGCCCTTAAATCTTATTGTATGATGCTATGTATAATATTATGTATGACATTATGTATGACATGATGTATGACTTAATATTGTGATTGATAAAGTTATTTTATTATTATATTATTATCTAAAATAATGGTAACATAAATATGAGACATTATCATATAGTCCATGAGATGCATTGTATGTGATTTATGTGAAAAGTCACAGAAGATGTAAATCACAAGTTCTTTGTAAACTCAGAATTTATAGTTCGTAGTCAGTGATGAAATTGGGCATTTCATCTGCGAAGACTATAACGTATCAACTAAGACGATTTGTCTTGATCATGGAAGTGGAGACTTCTAGTTGATATGTTGATATGTTTTAAGAGTTAAGACATATTGAATAGGACCGCTGTGAGATTTATTATTCTCCTAACGCCTGTCAAATGAATAATAAATCTCACGACTTCTATTTGCATGAACTTTTAATCCTGAGAGAATAATGGACCTGATCATGAGGTGTCGGTTGCTTTGATATATCAAAAGTGAGATCTAAAGTGACGGTCAAAACCTCAGTATATTGGGCAGCCACATTTAGTGTTGATGGAACATATATTCTCAAGATGGAATTCATAGTCTCTTGATGGAGATATAAAATATTCCCTTGAGATAAGTTTAATGGGTTCAGTTATTCAGAAAGTTAGGCTTAACCACTTTAGTAAGAAATTACTAAAGTATATATTTATGAAATTGGATTTCATAAATATATAATGAATAACTTTAAAGGATTAAACTGGGTTTTGTATCTCATACAATTTCAGAGAGTTAGGCCTAACCACTTGAGCCAGGATTACTTCCTTTTAGAAGTCCTAAGACTTAAGAGGAGAAAAACATGATAAGACAAGTTCCCTATGCTTCTGCTATGGGAAGTCTCATGTATGCCATGCTTTGTACTAGACCGGATATTTTTTATTCAGTTGGCATGGTCAGTCGATATCAATCAAATCGATGACCTAAACATTGGCAAGCTGTAAAGTATATTCTCAAGTATCTAAGGAGAACGAGGGATTATATGCTTGTTTACCGTTGTGAGGATTTGATTCCCATTGGCTATACAGATTTGGATTTTCAGTCGGATCTAGATTTCAAAAAATCCACATCGGGATGTGTTTTCATCTTGGGAGGTGGAGCCATAAGTTGGAGGAGTGTTAAGCAATCTTGTATTGCGGACTCCACCATGGAAGCCGAGTGTGTTGCTGCTTGTGAAGCAGCAAAGGAGGCCGTTTGGCTCAATAAATTCCTTTTTGATCTTGGTGTTATGAGAATTGAGCAAGTTCTTATTACATTGTTCTGTGACAATAGTGGAGATATTGTTGCTCGTGGAGATGTGGTAGTAGCAAAGATTGATGATACAAAGAATCTAGCGGATCCCTTTACCAAAGCCTTGCCCCAAAGGACTTTCGAGTCATATTTGGAGGGGATGGGAGTTAGATTAGTGCACAATAGTCTTTAGTGCAAGTGGGAGATTGTTAAGATGTGCGCCCTTAAATCCTATTGTATGATGCTTTATATATTATTATTTTTGATATTATGTATGACTTAATGTTGTGTTTAATAAAGTTGTTTTGCTATTATCTAAAATAATGGTAACATGAATATTGAGACATTATCATATAGTCCATGAGATGCATAGTATGTGATTTATGTAAAAAATCATAGAAGATATAAATCACAAGTTCTTTGTAAACTCAGAATTTTAGTTCGTAGTCGGTAATAAAATTGGGCATTTCGTCTGCGAAGACTATAACATATCAACTAAGATGATTTGTCTTGATCATGGAAGTGGAGATTTCTAGTTGATATGTTGATATGTTTTAAGAGTTAAAACATATTGAATTGGACCGGTGTGAGATTTATTATTCTCCTAACGACTGTCAAATGAATAATAAACTCACGACTTATATTTGTATGAACTCTTAATCCTGAGAGAATAATGGACTTGATCATGAGGTGTAGGTTGCTTTTATATATCAGGAGTGAGATTTAGAGTTATAGTCAAAACCTCAGTATGGTGGGCACCCACATTTAATGTTGATGGAACATATATTCTCAAGATGGAACTTATAGTCTCTTAACGGAGATACAAAATATTCCCTTAAGATAAGTTTAATGGGTTTGTTATTCAGAATGTTAGACTTAACTACTTTAGTAAATAGTTACTAGAGCATATATTTATGAGATTGAATTTCATAAATATATAATGAATAACTTAAAGGATTAAACCAGGTACTCAAGGATAAAATGTAGTAATTTACAAAGTGGCAATCTACATTTATGACTTTGTGTTACTACGAATATTTTATGAAGGGGTTGCATGTATAATAAATTCTTGGGATATAATTTATAGATAAGGCCTAGAGTGTAACTATATTTGTATAATGGTATTAAATATATTTAATGGTAACTTTGGACTTGTCAAAAGTTGACAGAAAAGCTTAAGGCCCATTGGAGATAGTGTCTTATTGGTGCCTTTTAGTCCCATTCCAAGCCGCACACTTAAGCCCAATTGGAAAGGCCCAAAAGACTAGCCCAATTAGATAATCGGTTAGACACAAAGGGAAAAACATACATAATTTTTTTTTTAGAGAATTTTTATAAGAACACCATTGTGAAGTGGTGTATGTAAGTATTGGATACTTTGGCATTCTCTCTTTGGAACTAATTAAGAGACCATACATCTTGGGCGTTAGTGGAATTGTAGTGAAGATTGAAAGTGTTCCCAAGCGATATTGATCTTCTATTTTGAAATTCACCGCTCCAAGGTACACTCTCTTGTTCTTAAGTTCTGAAACTTATTTAGTACATGTTAACTTTTATGAATGAAATAGATCCGTTATTTTTCCGCTGCGCACATGCATATTTCCTTCAAGGAAGTTGTTGGCTACAAAGTTCTTCAATTCATCCAAACAATGAAGATCAAGAAGCTCCTAGGTTACAAAACCCTTGGTGCAAAGACATAGTGGCTTCTACAAAGAATATGATGAACTAAGTCAACTTTTTTCTCTAGTCACACATTGTATGAAGGGATGCTTTGTTTTTGTGTGTGACAACCTTTAAAATAATCCTTATATATGTGTAGGGTTGTGAGAAAAGAAATCCTATACAAATACACTTAGATATGCGTGAAAACAGATCTAGAAATTTGAATTTTGTAATTCTCGTTAGATACTGATTTTGTCGAGCAACTGTCAAGATTCGTCATTAAATCTCAATAGATATCTATTTGTCTAAAAATCTATCGAGTTTCAATGAACAACACTTTTTCACTATTTCTTGGACAATTTTGTATGGCTTCAATAGTAGACTTGAACTCTTATTCCTTGAAGTATTAAACCCATCCTAGATCTACCCAATTACAAGTAAAGTGTAATTTTTCAAAGTATTAGCCAATTTACGTAACATATGTTCTAACAAGTTTCACATATGTCCTAATAATCTCCCCCTTTGGCAATCCGTGACAAAACCACAACAAACAAATGAAGTATGAAAGAAGTCATAAATCACTAAACTCATAATTCACTTGTTAAATACAATAAAATCTAATCCTAACACAAACTCTTTAAAAAATTTTGCAAGAAGAGAGTTTATGGCATGATAGATTTTGACAACCTATCTTTCTAAAACACTTTAAACAAAACTCATCAAGGCATCTTAGTGTAAAACAGAAATAAAAGATTGCATACATAAAGAAACATGTGTACAAAAGGAGAAAAAAAAAAAACACATGGAGAGATAGGTGAGAAACAACATACATCATCATATATATAAATGAGAAAATAAGTTTAATGTATGTTATCAATAAATGGTCACAAGACCTATACACTGGTCTAATGTAACTAAAAAGAAAGAAAAGAAAAGTACATATAAACCTCACTATATCCCTAAAAAAAAACACTTTCCCTAACAAAAAAATGTCCTACGCTAACTCTCCCCCTAAATACATGACTACTGCCATCCTAATACTACTCCCCTTTTTTGTCACGAATGACAAAGGTTAAGTCAACACTGAGAGATCGTCTCATTATCACCAGAAGAGCTAGCATCCTCATCCTCATCACTAGTACCATCATCAGCATCCTCATTAGCCGAAGCCTCAGGTGAAGGAGAAGGTGGAGCGACAAAGCCACCCTTCTAACCCTGTCGTCGAGTGATACGGCTAACATGAATATTCACCTGACACAACTCATCACTGAGAGTGTCAAGACGAGCATCCATGCGCTTAAGCTACGCCATTATGGCCTCAAGAGTCATACCACCTGCTGAAGAAGAAGGAGCGGAGGTGGATGGAGTGGTGGAAGTGGGAGGATTCCTCGTCTCGATCCTTGGCCGCTTTGGTCAAAGATGGGCCTCGCTCCTTCGAACAAACGTCGTGCTAATGGCTCCCATGACAGGATAGACGGAAGAATATGGAAGAGGGATAAAAAGATGGCGAAGAATCCACGTGATAGCTGAAGGAGAAATGAGCTTATCACGGGTTGCCATATCTATATAGACATCGATGAGAGAAAGAATAAATTGAAAGGGAAAGTCTATAGAGAGGTCCTCAAGGAGGGATAGCAAAAATTGGGCATAAGGCTCTGTAATGGAGTTATAGTGAGACAGTGGATATAGAACAAATGTCATCACCATGTTTAGGAATCTTGGGCATTTTGCAAAGTTCGAGTATGGGGTGTTTTAAGGACCACCACATAGGGAAGGTCTCTCACCAAAGTGAGATATGAGCTCGTCTTTGGACACAATGCTCAGATGCTGATGAGCAGGGTAGTTAGGATGCACTACCAGCCGAATGTGTAGTATCTAGGATACAAGATCTAGAGTGACTACGATACGTGTACCTTTGATATGCATAGCAAACCCGAGGCACAGAGGTATTGATACCATGCATATTAGAGTAAAACTCTTGTATGATCATGATAGGACAACTTAAAGGTATCTCACATAGAGATTCCCATCCTCGAGTGTGAATGGCACTGGGTAGAGTAGTATTGGAAAAATTCGATAGAATCACATAGCACTCCGGATGAATGTCACGTTTAGAAAAGTTCTCCAAGAAGTCCTTATTGGCCTTCTCATCGCGGAATCGAACGTGAGTAGGAGTAGAATTAGAAGAAGATATCCCAGAACAAGAGGGTTCCAAGACGGAGTGGATTGGCGCTTGGGTGCCATGCGCAAACTATCCGAAGAAAGAAAGTGAGAAACAGGAAAAAAAAAAATCACAACCTAGAACAGATGTATAGAAAAGAAAGGGTATGTATGCATGAAAAATGCATGAACATGTGAAGTGCTAAAAGAAATTGCATCATGGGGTTCAACCAAATCTAAACCTAACAACACACAATTTTCAAAATTCAAGCACACATCTAAATGCATGAATCATTGTGGAAATGCAAATGCAATGCAATGCATGATCATATAGCATCAAATACGCAACACCTAGCCCCAAAATTTCACAGAAAACTCAAAAATTTCAAAAACTCCAAAAAATTCACAAAACTCCAAAAACCTAGGTCTGATGCGTGAAATGCATGAGAAAAAAGAGATCATAGAAACATACCAAGTGATTTGAGACTAGATTAGGCTGAAAATCACATGGCTATGAGGTTTTGAGTGAGAAGAAGGTGTTTGGATGGAGAGAAAAGAAAATCTATTGAGAGAGATGAAAAAGTGAGATCTGATTTCGCGCCTTAGGTATTAAACAAAACGCAGCTTGATGGATTGAGGATCTGTCGAGCACTAAATCTCGACAAATATGAATCTGTCGAGAATCTGTTGATGACAAAATTACCTCGACGAATCGAAAAGCTGTCGAGAAGCTATCGGCTAGACAGAAATTTTCTCGATGGATTGAGAATCTGTCGAGAAGCTATCCAAACAAATTCTAGATAGCTCGATGGATCGAATATGCGATAAGATTTGTCAAGAAAAGAAGTCCAAGAGGCTCGATAGATAAGAAGCTGTCGAGAATCTGTTAGCAAGTTGTCGAGCTTGATAAAAAGCAGTTTTTCAAAGAGAGGAAAAACACGTAGAGATGAATCCAAACAAGCAAGCTACTCAACCAAAGATCCAATCAACATGTTAGGCTTTCAAAAACATCTCTCAACAAGAGAAATGCAAAGCATTCATAAATCCAAAGCACATACACACACACACACACTAAACAAGTCTAACTAATTTTATATTTCAAAAATAGGTCAAGACAATTTAGTGAGCATACATTAACACATGTATCCCTTGTGATGACCAAATCACATTATACCTGCACATGTTTCAAAATTAGTAAATAATTTGCGTGTTGTGTGTGAAAACATCGCAAGAGTGCATAAGTCTCTCATATTATGACGATTTGAGATATGAGAAAATCAATTTAACTCACACACAATCATAACTGCTTGATGGAGACTATCAACTTTGTGGTACATTCTATAACTCTCATATATCCTAGAAACACGCTTGCATTCATATTGAAAAGCATTTTAATTCTTTTTGCTTTCGATTTTTCATTGCATATATTTTTTTTCTTTTGAGCATATTATGCATGGGCATATAAGAGAGAAATAAGAAATATCCAATTATGTTAAGCCAAAACATCACAATTTTGCCATGCTGAAGCACACAGATGTTATTCATGATTAGCGGGCTTTAGTGGTGAGATGGTTATTTATGCATTTTTCTTAGAATTTTCTAGTCTTTCATATAAAAAAGACTGATATGAGTGTTAAATATAAGAGATTACTTAATTTTACTCATCACAAACATGAGCCACAAAACTCACTTACTTAGTTATGCATTAAGATGCTCATCTAAGCTACAAAAGATACAAAGTTTAGAAAACTTTGTTTCAATGGCCATCTAAGGTACACAAGTATCAATGTACACAAAAAAACACACTGTTTTTGTATTTTTCTGATTTTTCAATTTTTTTTTATTTTATGAAAAAAATAAAGCAAAACTAAAAATAAACAAACAAAAACATGTTAAACAAAGTAAAGCATAAAACTAGATTGACTTAAACAAAAAAAAGCAAAAAACACAAGTAATGCATAACCATGAGAAAGGGGGGGGGGGGGTAGAAAGAATAAGTGACTGAAACACTTAGAAACTTTTTCCTTCCAAACCTTAGTTTTGGAGGAAAACCTTTCCTTTGTATGAACCCTTGAACCAGAGGTGAGGTGGAAGAATTGAAACAGTTCAAATTCGAAAGGAACATAAGGGCCTTTAGAAGATCTCTAAGAGGGGCTAGAGAGGAAGGAAATTGATTTTGGTTTTCAGATGAGATCATACTATTGCTTTGTTAAGTGGCTAACCACTTGTAGCAATTTGTACGAGTATACTCTGAAACTCCACAGTGTTGACATCGATGCAGCTTCTTAGGTTGAGACTTTTTGTTATTAACCTTCTTAATCCTAGGGTTTCTAGTCTCTTTCAGCTTAGGGGGTGCACCTAAAATAGATTTGCCTTTATCTATGTTCTTACTAGCTATATCAGTTTTGCATTCATTGTTCTCAGAATTAACACAATTAGCAATTGAGACAAACACAATAGTATTAGAAAAGGCTATATTAGGAGAAGAGAAATTATACCCCAAGCCAGCAAACAGATTTCTGAAAGCTAAGCATCTCATCAAGCTTTGTACTAGAAGTCCTCTCCAATCGAGCTCTAATCTAGAATAGTTCTGCTTCAAGCTTCTTTCTCTTTTCAAAATGAAAGTTGTTCTCGAACTGTAAAGCTCTAATGATTTGATTTGCTTCTTCAACCTTTGTAGAGAGCTCCTCTTGATCTATCTCTGCATCACTCAGCTTCTCGGTGGCAAGTGTTGGGGTTTATACCCTAAAACCCAATTTATTGTCATGTATTTAATAATTAAATTGTTTAATTATATGAGACTATCTATAAATGAACTAATGGAACATTATCATAGTCCATGAGATGCATTGTATGTGATTTATGTGATTTAGTTACAGAAGATATAAATCACAAGTTTCTTGTAAACTTAAAATGTAGTTCGTAGTTGGTGATGAAATAAGGCGTTTCATCTGCGAAGACTATAACATATCAACTAAGATAATTTGTCTTGATCATGGAAGTGAAGACTTTTAGTTGGTATATTGATATATTTTAAGAGTTAAGACATATTGAACTGGACCACTGTGAGATTTATTATTCTCCTAACGACTGTCAAATGAATAATAAATCTCGCGACTTCTATTTACATCAACTTTAAATCCTGAGAGAATAATGGACCTGATCATAAGATGTAGGTTGCTTTGATATATCAAGAGTGAGATCTATTAGTTACAGTCAAAACCTCAGTATATTGGGCAGCCACATTTAGTGTTGATGGAACATATATTCTTAAGATGGAATTTATAGTCTCTTAACGAGATACAAAATATTCCCTTGAGATAAGTTTAATTGGTTTAGTTATTCAGAGAGTTAGGCCCAACCACTTTAGTAAGGAGTTACTAAAGTATATAATTATGAAATTCGATTCCATAAATATATGATGAATAATATAAAGGATTAAACTGGGTACTCAAGGATTAACATGTAGTAATCTTCAAAGTGGCAGTTTATATATATGACTTTGTATTATTACGAATATTTTAATGAAGGGGTTGCATGTATAATAAAGTCTTGGGATATAATTTATTAATAAGGCCTAAAGTGTAATTATATATATATATATATATATAGTGGTATTAAATATAATTAATGGTAACTTTGGACTTGTCAAGAGTTGACAGAAAAGCCCAAGGCTCATTGGAGCTAGTGTCTTATTAGTCCCTTTTGGTCCCACTCCAAGCCACACACTAAAGCCCAATTGGAAAGGCCAAATAGGTCAACCCAATTAGATAATCAGTTAGTTATAAAGGGAGAAACATACAGAATTTTTATTGAAGATATAAGAAATGGTGTGTATGAAAATGAGACACACTTTCATTCTCCCTTTGAAAACTGATTGAGAGACCACACATCTTGGGCATAAAGTGGAATTGGAGTGAAGATTAAAAGTATTCCCGAGTACTTCAATCTTTAGTTTTAAATTTCACCACACCAAGGTACGCTATCTTGTTCTTAAATTCTGAAATTTACATATTGCATGTTATCAATCATGAATGAAATAGATCCTTGTTAATTTCTTCTGCTATGTGTTTTGTATGAGATACAAAACCAGTTTTTTCCTTCAGCAAGCATATAAAGTTTCTTATGTTTCTCGAAAACCTTATACAACTTAGCATAGGCTATATGGATATCATCTTATTCATCTATTTTCTCAAATTTAGACTCCACCAAGTCCTCTTCTTTATCTACCTCTTTGACAATCCCCTCAATAGGATTCACTAGTGAAAACATTCAAGATTCCCTCGTCATCATTGTCTTCTGATTCATTATTAGGCTTGGCGTTACTTAAGGTAGCAGCGAGAGCCTTGCCTTTTCCAATTGCCTTGAGATATGTTGAAAATTCTTATTTCATGTGTCCAAAACCTTGACATCCAAAGCACTTTGATCCAGAGGGAACAGTGTATTGACCACCATCCTTAGCATCCTTCTTTCCTCTATCTTGACTCTTGAATTGAAAGGAACTAGATTGCCTACGGTCCTTATCGAAGCCTTTCACATTGGCATTCTTCATGAATTCTTTTGTACGTTTTTAGACCCCTGTAAAACTAGATTGTTTAACCTAATTAATTAACCAAGTGAATACTTCGATTTATTATTCAGATTTAGGTTAAAACAAAACAATCATATCATGCAAAGTATTAGAAATATAAAGAACACAATGATATGATGTCCCAGGAAAACTAAATCGGTAAAAAATCTGGGGAGGATTTAACCTAACTATCCTCAAGATAAAATACCAAAACCACTATGAAAGAATTGAAATTTGTATAATAGCGACTTAGACCACTAACATTCTATTGCTACCTCGAGTAGAAAACTTACTACCACGACCCTATGATAGCTTCGAGTCTATGGACTACTTCTTTCCTTGGCCTTTGCAAAACACAATCGCCCACATTTGTGACTTTGAGATCCCACTCAAAGGTTTAGCAACACAAACTCTTTTGTTTGTGACTCCAAGACCACACTTGAAGGTTTAGATCATCAGCACCTTTGATGACTAGAGAAGGCAGCAACTTCTACAACACCGGATCTTAAGATTCTTCAAGTAATAACACCGGTAGAAGATATGAGAGAGCTTTTTAGGAATAAAACCCTAAACTACAAAAGAGGCACACTCTTCTCTCTCTAAACATCCATATAAAAATGTGCTTAGGGTTTCCTTTATATACCAGGAGAAGTAGATCTGAAACCCTAATCCTTAATGGGCTTGAACTACTGTTTGGGCTTAACTAAAATTTTGCAGATACAACTTTCGATCAGTCGAGCCTGTTTCTCGATCGATCGAACTAGGCAGATTCTAAAATCTTCTTTCTGCAGCTTGTATGTTCTTATGTGTTCACGATTTTCCTAAGTGTTCTAAACTTTTAGAATCTAACATTCTTGAATTGCCTAATTGTTCATCATGGAATCTTCGTCATTTGAAGACTCATAAATCTCATTGCTCCTGGCCTTCAGTGCCATGCTCTTTCCCTTGCTTTGTTTACCAAGTCTAGTCAAATCCAATTCATAAGTTTGCAAGTTTCCAACTAGCTCCATTACAGGCATAGAATCAATATCCTTTGATTCTTCAATGGTGGGGATCTTGGCATGAAATCTCTCGGGTAGAGACCGTAGCACCTTTCTTATAACCTTGGGTTCAGGAATGGTTTTCCCAATATTAAAGGTTGAGTTGACTATGTCCTTTAGCTTGACATAAAACTCATCAAACGACCTGTACTCCTCCATCTTAATCTTTTCAAAGCTCGTAGTAAGCCTTTGAAGTTTTGAATCCTTGACAGCCTTAGTCCCTTCGTATGTTGTTTAGAGGATGGTCCATGCTTCTTAAGCATGGTTCACCCGCTCTGTAAGAATCATATGCTGGCATAGGTATATTTCTTTGAATAGAAAAACCAAAGCTTCACATCTTGCTTCTCCCTCTCTCTCTGAATATGTATAATAGTCTTCTCTGGAATAACCCCAATTTTCAAAGCCAATTGTATTATTCTAATTCAATTCGGTTCTCCCATTCTGCCCTTTCTTCTTCCAGCGATAGTATTCTACTTGGAATGTTCCATCTCCTTCTCAAAGTGGTTTTTTTGGGACTCCCTCTAACCCAATCAAAGCATGATTTGATTACCTTGATTAAACCCTTCTAATTTAGGTTTTGATTATTTTTACTCTCTAAAGCTTTACTATTTGTGTGTCTCCCTACCAATAAACTAAATGTTGTATCGAGCACTTGATTCTAGCACTTCAAATATATTTCCAATTTATATGATTCTTGATTTATTTCATTTACTTGAAAATCAGATAAGCATTTCTTGCAAAAGAAGTTGGGTATATGTGGATATTTGTTTATATTATTATTAATGAATTTTATCTTTTATTTCGAATTTTTTGTTTGCTTTCATATGTGCCTGAGATTTTTTTTCTATCTTATTCTTTTGTGATGTTTAGAATTGATTCTTTTTAGTATTTGGGTTAATCTTCATATTTATATTGACATTGTTTCCGTGGGTTTGGTTTTTAGGTTAAAATTTCTACTATTTTTTTTTATTGTACATGGCAAATAAAGCATCTCTATTTTTTTGGAGAAAAATCAAAACTGCAACCTATGTCTTTCAGCCTAGGGAATAATACATTTTTATTTGATATGTTATATATAAATTTGTTGATTTTGGTTTGGTTTTGAAGTAGAATTTGGGAATTCTATAAATTTTGAAGTTTTAAGTCTTGGGATTTTTAGTATTTACGTCTTAGCATGTTGACCTTAATTCTTCACCTTAAATGCTTTTTATTTACGTTCATGTGCTTTTTTGTTTTCTTATTAAAAGTTATGATTTTTGGTTGATTAATTATTTTTTTGGATTCAACATAAAAGACAATGGAATTAGGTATTATAATTTTGATATTGTTCCATGTTTTGGATTTTCTATATTTTTATTACTACAAGAAAGTCATATTGCTACTCAAATTTGAAACTTGGTGTGTCTTCCTCATATCATAGTCTTTATTTATATATTTGTAGTTTATATTAGTTTTGAGTGTGTGTGTGTGTGTGTGTGTGTGTGTGTGTGTGTATAACTATTGAGAGTTTTGCTTTATTAATTTAATAATTGTAAATAACTATATAGGTTTCGATAACTATGCACTTGCAACTCAATAATATTCAATGTTAGAAAACACTTCTAAACTATGGAAAAGTATAGAAGTTAAATATTTTATCATTTTTTTCCAGAGAAAATTTTTTCTGTGCATCGCACAAGTTAGCAACTAGTTATTTAAAATGAAATAAAGTTTCTCTTCAAACTAGTTTGGAGAGAAACTTTTCAAACTTCTCATATATCTTTTTTTTTTTGGTAAATTTTGAAAACCTAACCTTTGAATTTCATGTTGCTTAGTTTCTTAACATGCATATCAAATTTCGTTCAAATTGAATATTATTTACTGATGATGTTAAGAAGATCAGTAGGTTGGATGCTTCGAACTTGATAGGACCACTTGCTCTCTCTATGACCTGAAGAAAAAAAAAAAAGCCAATCAAAGGCGACCGGGGCTGCCGGCCAAAAACCCTCCGATGGTGAAGTTAGTTTTTCTCACTATGTTTTTTGGAGTTCCAACTTTTTTGGAGTCAAATTCACATACCTTTGCCTTGTCTGAATCAGTCTTTATATAGTGCTTTCATGAGCGGTTATTGAAATTGGGACCTCTCCTGGATTCAAGGAGGATTAAACGTAACTGCCATAACCGTTTAGGAGTTACACTTCTACTTCATAACGGATACCTGACGGTTATGCGTGGGATAAGGGATTGTCACATTATATTCGGAGATTCTTCTAAGTATAGTCTCCTCGTCCTGTAATTCCTTCGTCGAGTGTGCCTGATAATTCCAAGTATAGCATACTCGTCCACGAAGCTTTATGTGGACGAGTCCTCTCAGGGCAGGCCGCGCGCATCCCCCGGACAAAGGACATAGCTTCGCTATCATCCTCTGGATGGCCTTGTCAGTTACCCTCTTCCTGAGGATAACTCCTGGACGGCTGCTGAGGTGATGACCGTCCAGGGACGGTTTGAGCGTTTTCATCCCACATCAGTTGCCCCTCGTCCAAGAGTTATGCAACGCATCGACAGATTTCAAAACGCCCTACGTGTCACACATCCATAGGGGGTTAGTCAACTAGTTTACTTCTTCGAGGCATGCGCCACGTGTCGCCTCCTAATTGGTTCCGTCGTTGTGGTTATCGAGACTTTTCTGCCTATAAATAGTGGTTTCCCTCCCATGCCCCTTTCACTTTTTCAAATTTTCTGCTTTGACACTCTCGTCCGTCGCTTCGTCTAAGAATATCCTCAGCGTCCTTAGTGTCCCTCGTCTAGAGCCAGGTAATCTCTCTACACTTATTTTAGCTTTCCGTTTTAAGTGTTAGGACGTTGTCAATGGCCTCTTGCTCGTCTAGCGATAGTGTGGTCAAGGCCATAGACGAGTATCACGACAACTCTAGTTGTGATACTTCCAGTAATGCCAGTAGTAGTAGTAGTGGTCATACAATTGAGGAATACACATCTGGTGTTCCTGGGATTCCTGCAGAAACCTTTCAGGAGTGTATTAGGACGAGGACAGCCTCTGGGGCTAACACCTCGACGAGCTCCCCGCCGTCCACCCCTTTGGACGAACGGGAAACCGTATATAGTTGTGCTCTAGAGGTTCCTTCTGGGACGGACGAGAGAAGGTTAGATTCCCTTAGGAGTTGGTTTCAAATTCCTGATGACCTAAACCCTAGATTAGTTGTCCGAGGTGAATGGTGTTGCCAGCCTCGTTTTGGGATAGGTGTCTATGAAGCTTATCTGTTAGGGGGGCTTAGACTTCCCTTGAATGCCTTTGCTAGGAAATTGCTCACTAGGCTGGGCTTGGGAGTGTGTCAGCTTAACCTTAACAGATGGAGACTAATTGTCTCCATGCAAGTCTTATGGATGGAGGTGTTTGATGGGGACCGTCCTATCACCGTGGACGAGTTCTTGTACTGTTATAAACCCTCCGAGATAAATCAATCTCGAGGCTTCCATCAGTTCACAGCCAGGAGCAATGACTGTAGACTAATCAAGTCTTTGCCCTCGTCTGACAAAAACTGGAAGACGAAATTTTTCTTTGTCTCTGGTTTCTGGGCAGGGCATCCTGTTGAGATTGGTAGAGACTCGTTTGCTCCTTATACTGGAGACATAGGGAACCTTCGTCCAAAAGGTATGTTATGCTCTTCTTTTTTGTTTCTTTTTTATTGTACTTTTTCTTTGGACGATGGTCTAACCTTAACTTCCTTCTTTCCTTTCCAGCTGTTGGACGACCTTCTCTGAGCAAGTTCCACCGTGATCGCGTCCACAGGGCCCGTCTACATTCTGAACGAGACTTTCACTCGTTAGTGACCCTTAAGCGTCTACACAAGTGGGGACTCGGCCCTGAACCATCCGTCGACGCCTTAGCACACGAGCTAACTACCCTTAGATGTGAGTGTTCCTCTTTAAGATATGTCTTTTCCATTTTTGTTTTATTATTATTATTTATATGTCTTTTCCATTTTTTTTATAGGAATGGCAACCATGAAGGGAAACAAGGGGAAGGAAGTGGTCGACGAGGCAGCTAGATCTGAACCTCAACCCCAACCTCGTCTTGTTTCTGGAGAGAAAAGGAAAAGCTTGTCCAAGCATGTGGACTTGGCTAGCTTGCCAAGTCGTCGGGGGAAGAAAGCTAAGTCTGGGTCGTCCAGGCCTGAAACTGCTAGGCCTGAACTTCCTTCCCAGCTGCCCGTCCTGGTCGTTGATGTTGACTCGTCCACGCCCCTAAGTGCCACTCCGTCCAAGTCTCCTGCTCCTGACTCGTCCCAGCCTCCTCAAGGGATTTCTACTAACTTATTGGAGAATGAGGATCTGGCTTGGGAGTGATTCCAAGAAGCTATGAAAGGCGAGGACGTAGCTGCATGCTACAACATGTCCTTGAAAGAGTTCGAGCACTCTGGCGTCCACTATCTCTTCAAGGTGACCATCTTTGCCTCTTCTTGATTTGTCCATGTTTGCCCAATATTATTTCTATCATCTGAACTTCCTATTCTTCTATGTAGGCAATGTCCAAGTTCATAGCTGTGTCCAGGTAGGCCATAGAGTTGGACAGGACGAGGATCCTTCTAGAGAAAAGAATAGAAGAGATCAAAAATGACTGTAGGACGTGGGCAGAGGTGGCGAACAAGGCCAAGGACGAGGCTGAGGAGTTCAAGGATTTGGTGGGGGAGCTGAAGTTCGACACTGCCAAGAAGGACGAGCGTCTTGAACTTCTTCAAAAGGAGAACGACGAGTTGAGCCTACTTCTGAAGAAAGCTAAAGACGAGGCGGTGGAGGAATTCAAGGCGTCCAAGGAGTTTACTGACCTGATGGACACAAACTATGCTGCAGGGTTTGAGGACTTTAGGATGGACGCTATGGACAGCTTTCCTGAAGTTGACTTTAGCGTCATCAAACTCAACCTTGCTGCTGCTACAAGTTCTCTTGTCCACACAGGTTCAGACGATGTCAACATTGAGGACGACGCTTCCACCAGACCAGCCCAGGAAGACCCCAACGCTGATGCCCCTTCCTCTTGAAGAAGATGTTTCTGTTTCTAACCAATCATCATTGTCATTTGGCTTTCTTTTTTTTTTTTTAAATGTATTTAAGAATTTGAGATGTTATTCAAGTACAATTTCCTCGTCCAGAGTGTTCTAGACGAGCTTTTGAACAATGTCTTTTACTGCTTATTTTATGAGGGTTTTTGGACGGTGGTCGTCTACCCTTTTCAAATTAAAGAATATCTTCTTTGTTTGTTATCATTTATGTCATTGACTTTTAAACAATGCTCCAAGTGTTGAATGACCGTCTACAATCTTTTTATGGACGACCCACTTAGGACTGATGACTGCATTACTTTGGCTTGTCCTTTAGGCAATTATTATTTGCCTTCTCGAAAGAAGTTTACAACGTGTCCTTTCTCGTCTTGACGAGTGCTCGTCTCTGGAATGTGATACCTTAAGGCTCTTTTCTTTCTTAGACGAGTAGGCCTTGGACTTTTTCCTTTTGCTTTATCCCTTTTTTTTTTTTTTTTTTAGGAAAGCTTTGGACGAGAAGGCAGTCCTTGGCTTCTTTTTCTTGCTTTATCCTTTTTAGAGGAAAGCTTTGGACGAGCATGCCTTGTCATTTTTTAGAGAAAAGCTTTGGACGAGCAGTCCTTGGCTTCTTTCTCTCGCTTTATCCTTTTTGGAGGAAAGCTTTGGACGAGCATGCCTTGTCATTTTTTCTTTGCTTTATCCTCATTTGAAGGAAATCCTAGACGAGTTTTCCTTCGTCCCGAGATTTTACTTGTCTAAGGCTTTTGCCTCGTCCGTGGATATTATCAGGGAAACTGGAATTCAAATACATAAGAAATCCACACCATATTATTACATGAACATTGTTCACAAACTTGGCACATGCTTATAAGCTAGTGCCTTATTAAGATACTCAAGTACATAGCATCGCCTTTCATAAGCTAATCTGTAAGTAGTGCAAAAGTTTAAGAACTAGCGCACTTTTATTCATAACACACCATAATAGTAGTAAAAGCAAAAGTAAATATAAGCAAACACGCAAATCACAACTGTAATTTTGCCACTGACTTCCCTCGTCCCCGCTCATCACTGATAGTACCTTCGCAGATGTTCCACGTTCCAAGGATGCTCTAACTTCCGCTTGTCCAGGACTTCCAGGTAGTAGGACCCCTGCCTTTTGCAGTTGATTACCCTGTAGGGTCCTTCCCAATTGGGTCCCAGTTTTCCATGAGTTGGGTTCCTGGTTGCCAAGGAGACCCTTTTGAGGACAAGGTCCCCTACACCAAACCGTCTGGGCTTTACCATGGCATTATGCTGTCTGGCCATGAGATTTTTGTACCTTGCCGTCCTTTGCTCCGCATCCATTCTTACCTCATCAACAAGATCGAGGTCAAGGCAAAGTTGTTCCCCGTTGTCTTTCTCCTGGTACTCCATCACTCGGTAACTTGCCATATGGACCTCCGCTGGTATGACAGCTTCACTCCCATAGGCTAGTTTAAAAGGGGTCTCTCCTGTTGGAGTTTGTGCGGTCGTCCTATAGGCCCAAAGAACACCCGGTAGCTCGTTTGGCCATATCCCTTTCGCCCCCTCGAGCCGAGTCTTGATGATTTTCAGCAAGGATCGGTTTGCTACTTCTGCTTGTCCATTTGCCTGTGGATGGGAGGGTGAGGAATAATGATTCTTGATCCCGAAATGATTGCAAAAATCCCTGAAGGGTGCGTTGTCAAATTGACGTCCGTTGTCGAATACTAACACCCTAGGTACCCCGAACCTGCATAGAATATTCTTCCACACAAAATTTTTCACATTCTGCTAAGTGATTGCTGCAAGAGGCTCGGCTTCTACCCACTTGGTAAAGTAATCTATTCCTACCACCAAAAACTTCATCTGCCGGATTCCTATAGGGAAAGGACCCAGGATATCCAGGCCCCACTGTGCGAAGGGCCATGGGACCATCATTGGGGTCTGGTATTCTGACGGCTGTCTAGGCACATTGCTATAACGTTGGCATTGGTCACATACCTTGACATAGGCTTTAGCGTCTGCCTGCATTGTTGGCCAATAGTAGCCGGCACGGACGACCTTATGGACAAGGGACCTTGCCCCTGAATGATTTCCACATGATCCTTCATGAACTTCCCTTAGAACATAGTTTAACTCGTCAGGAGCCAAGCATCTTAAGTAGGGTTGGGAAAAGCCTCGCTTGTACAACACCTCATTAATGAGGACATACTTGACCGACCTGACCCTTAACTTTCTCGCCTCATCCTTGTCCTCTGGAAGCCTCCCATCCTTGAGGTAAATTATTATCGGACTCATCCAATTCTCTCCTCCTCCTATCTGCTGTATGTCAGGGATGTCTATGCTCGGCATGTATTGGATGTCGCCGAACTCGTCTATGACCCCTGCCGAGGCGGCCTTCACCAAGGCGTCTGCTTCCGCATTCTCCTCCCTGGGAAGTTGAATAAAACTTATGGCTGAAAATTTTCGGGCAAGGCGCTTCACTTTGTTAAGGTACTTCTTCATTCGATCCTCCTTGACATCACACATCCCATTTACTTGGTTAATGACCAGTTGAGAGTCTCCTCTGATTGTTAACGACTCCTCCCCTAAGGACTTCGCCAATTCCAACCCTTTGAGTAGAGCCTCGTACTCAGCCTCGTTGTTGGTAGTTGGATACTACAAACGGGCCGCATATTCCAGCATGTCACCCTCAGGGGACTTCAGTACAACTCCAATCCCTCCTGCATATAGTGTGGACGATCCGTCTACATAAACCACCCATATTTCATTTCCTTCGTTCTTATTCAGGTCGTCCTGGCTAGGGGTGAATTCTGCGATGAAATCTACCAACGCCTGTGCCTTTATTGCACTCCTTGGGAGGTATTTGATATCAAATTCGCTGAGCTCAACAGCCCACTGCACTAGCCGTCCAGAAGCTTCCAACTTTTTCATTGCCTTCTTTATGGGATGGTCCGTTAGGACGTTGATGATGTGTGCCTAAAAATAATGTCTCAACTTCCTGGAAGCCGTGATTAATGCGAAGGCTAGTTTCTCCATCATCGTATATCGTCCTTCTGCCCCTCTCATTGCGTGGCTTGTGTAATAGACAAGTTTTTGGACTCTCCCCTCTTCTCTGACCAATGCTGAGCTTACTGCGTGTGGGGACACTGCCAAGTACAGGTACAACTCTTCCCCAGGTATAGACGGACTCAACAGTGGTGCTGTCATGAGATACGTCTTCAAGTCTTGGAAGGCCTGTTGACACTCGTCCGTCCATGCAAAAGCCTTACTAAGGACTTTAAAGAATGGTAAACATTTGTCAATAGCTTTTGATACAAACCTGTTAAGGGCGGCGACTCGTCTAGTGAGAGACTGGACTTCCTTGATATTTTTCAGTGGCTCCATGTTCAGTATTGCCTGGATTTTATCCGGACTCGCCTCAATTCCCCTGTGCGACACCATGAACCCCAAGAACTTCCCCGATGAAACCCCGAAAGCACATTTGCTTGGATTTAATTTCATGTTGTACCGCCACAACATATCAAAAGTCTCTTGAAGGTCACCTAGATGTTTATCCTCGTCCTGGCTCTTCACCAGCATGTCGTCCACGTAAACCTCCACATTTTGCCCGATTTGAGGACAGAACATATGGTTAACCAGCCTTTGGTAGGTCGCCCCCACGTTCTTCAAACCGAAGGGCATTACCTTGTAACAATACAACCCTTGGCTCGTGACGAATGAGGTCTTCTCCTGATCCGCTTCATTCATCTGAATCTGGTTATAACCTGAAAAAGCGTCCATAAAGCTAAGTATCCTGTGACCTGCCGTCGAGTCCACTAACTGGTCAATGCGTGGCAATGGGTAGCTATCCTTGGGGCAAGCTTTGTTTAGATCAGTGAAGTCCACGCATATTCGCCACTTGCCATTAGCTTTCTTGACCATGACCACGTTCGCCAACCAATCTGGGTAATGAACTTCTCGGATGAACTTCGTGGCGACCAACTTCTGCACCTCTTCCTTAATGGCCTTGTCTCGCTTGGGAACGAAGACTCTTTTCTTCTGACGCACTGGTTTCGAATAGGGACACACGTTCAGGCTATGGGTAATGACACTTGGATCAATGCCAGGCATGTCCTCATGACTCCATGCAAAGACATTGAGGTTTTTCTTCAAAAACTGGACCAAAGCGCACTTTGCCCCCTCGTCCATGCTCGCCCCAACCCTAGTATACTTCTCAGGTTGGTTATCGTCCAAAGGGACGTCCTCTAGTACGTCAGTGGGTTCTGCCGCAATTCTTCCCCCGTCTATACTCATCGCCTGCATGTGCTCGTCCATTGCCAGCATGGCTAAATAGCATTCTCTGGCAGCCAACTAATCTCCCTGCACTTCGCCTACCCCGTGCTCAGTTGGAAATTTGATGGACAAGTGGTAAGTAGAGGTCACCGCCTTCTAGATATTCAAAGTTGGCCTTCCAATAATTGCATTATATGATGACGCACAATCAACAACAAGGAAATTTACCTCCTTGGTTATCTGCTGTGGATATGTTCCAACGACCACTGGTAGTGTGATGGTGCCTACCGGTTGCACCTTCATTCCTCCGAATCCTACCAACGGCGAATTCACTGGTCGAAGCTGATCTCGTCCTAGCCTCATTTGTTGGAATGCGGGGTAGTAGAGAATGTCCGCAGAACTGCCATTGTCTATCAACACCCTTTTGGTCATGTAGTCAGAGATGAGTAGGGTGATGACTATTGCGTCATCGTGTGGGTGATGAAGTCGTCCTGCTTCCTCGTCCGTGAACGTAACGGCCTGCTGTTCTACTTCCCTCATCCTAGTGGGTTGTTCGGACAACTGGACGTTCTGTACCACCTTCAAGTATGTCTTCTTTGACTTGGACGACCGCACCGTAGAGTTTCCTCCTATAATTACCCTTATTTCTCCCAGTGGGGGGCGTGGTGATTCTTCCACCTTGGCTTTCATTTTCTCATCTCTCTGGTCTCGTCCAAGGAAGTTCCTCAATTTCCCTTGTCTGATAAGATTTTCTATCTGCTGCTTCAAGTCAAAGCACTCGTCCGTGTCATGCCCGTGGTCTCTGTGAAAGCGGCAGTACTTGTTCCTATTACGTTTGTTGGGGTCTCCCTTCATTTTATCCGGCCACTTCAAAGATGGGTCGTCCTTGATTTGCATAAGGACCTGCTCCAGTGGCATAGTCAGGGGTGTGTACTGCTGATTCCTCGCGGAGGAACTCACCTTTTTACTATCCTTATCTTTCCTTTCGTCTACCCGAGCTTTCTTTGGACGAGGTCCCTGATCCGGATAACGATGGTGACCTGCTTCCAAGCGTTCTACCCTTTTCCTTTTCTTGGCTATGATGGCGACTTCAGCATTCATAAAATTCTGGGCTGAATGGACGAGCTCAGCCATAGTCTGCGGTTCCTGCTCATAGAGCTTATGAATGAACAAGTCAAAATTGACCCTATTATGGAAAGCGGCCAGCAACAACTTGTCATCCATCTCGTCCACCGTCAAGGCCTCCCTATTAAAGTGGGTGATAAAGGATCGCAAACTCTCATTCTCCCCTTGCTCTATGGTCAGCAGACTAGAGGAGGAACGCTTGTGACGTTGTCCACCGATGAAATTATTGACAAACAACTTGCTCAATTCTTCAAATGACCCTACTGAGTTTGGGGGTATCTTGCTAAACCACACTCGTCCTGGTCCCTTAAGTGTGGTAGGAAAAGCTCTGCACATGATCTCGTCCGGGACCCCCTACAGGTGCATGGTCGTCTTGAAAGTTGCAATATGATCGCAAGGGTCGCGATTCCTATCGTACGAGTCTAAAGAAGGCATTTTGAACTTTGGGGGTAGAGGATGGCTGTTGATGGAAGCTGTGAAAGGGGAGTCCGTTCGATGGACCATATCGTCTACTGGGTTTGCCCTTCTCATATTCTCCCTCATCTCTTCCATGGCTTTTCTCATCTGGTCCATCTCTCTCTCCAAGTGCGGCATCCTTCTTGAAGTGGTACCTCTTGTCTGATCCTCGGACTCGACATTTTCCCCTCCTTCTTCCTGACTCAGGGCCCGTCCTTCCACGTGCCTATCTTGGCGCTGCCTCCTGAGGTTGATCTCCTTATTCAACTCCTAGTTTTGACGTGTCAGTTCTGCCATAGCGGCAGCCATGGATTGTATGTGTTGAATAGAAGGCGGTTGCATTACGGGTGCTGATTTGCGATCGCGGAGGGGATTACTAGATGCATCCCTACTCTCCTGGTGGCCTGGGCTAGTAGCCCTTGATCTTGTTCGAACCATTCAGCCTTTTATCTGGGACAGAGTAACCTTTGACAACAAAAACACGATCGAGCAAAAAGAACAGTGGATGGTATTTGTTTGCTCTATTCTTGTTAGTCTGTTCCCACAGACGGCGCCAACTGATGATGTTAAGAAGATCAGTAGGCTGGATGCTTCGGACTTGATAGGACTACTTGCTCTCTCTATGACCTAAAGAAAAAAAGAAAAGTCAATCAAAGGCGATCGGGGCTGCCGGCCAAAAACCCTCCGATGGTGAAGTTAGTTTTTCTCACTATGTTTTTTGGAGTTCCAACTTTTTTGGAGTCAAATTCAAATACCTTTGCCTTGTCTAAATCAGTCTTTATATAGTGCTTTTATGAGCGGTTATTGAAATTGGGACCTCTCCTGGATTCAAGGAGGATTAAACGTAACTGCCATAACCGTTTAGGAGTTACACTTCTACTTCATAACGGATACCTGACGGTTATGCGTGGGATAAGGGATTGTCACATTATATTCGGAGATTCTTCTAAGTATAGTCTCCTCGTCCTGTAATTCCTTCGTCGAGTGTGCCTGATAATTCCAAGTATAGCATACTCGTCCACGAAGCTTTATGTGGACGAGTCCTCTCGGGGCAGGCCGCGCGCATCCCCCGGACAAAGGATGTAGCTTCGCTATCATCCTCTGGACGGCCTTGTCAGTTACCCTCATTTTGAGGATAACTCCTGGACGGCTGCTGAGGTGATGACCGTCCAGGGACGGTTTGAGCGTTTTCATCCCACATCATTTACTATTCGATTAATAAACTTATTTTTTATACACAATATTAGATCATAAAAATTTGAAATTTCAACATTTGTTTGGTGAGATAGCAATTGATCTTTGATCTTCTTGAAATTTTATATGTAATTAGAATATAATAAGAACATGCAATCTAAAAGTTAGATTTTCAAAATTCAAACCCAATATAGAGACATATGAGGAGTTTATAAAGTTTTCCTCGAAACTAGTTTGGAGAGAAATTTTGATCTTTAAAATGGGGGTTCCACATCACACAAAAGGTAAGTAGAAAATTTTTTATAGAGCTCTCGTCAAATGCAATAATCCCATTTGTAAGCCGCGAATGCTATGATACAATCTTTCAAAAGAAAATATTAAGGATTAGCTATATTTAAACGTCAAATTCCGTATTTGGTCCATCCCACCTTAATTAAAAAAAATGTCCTCGTGCCTATTGCAATAAGACAACATGTTAGGTAGTTTTAGTTTGTATATAATGCTATTAGAGTAAAATTGTATTAGTGTGAATTTTTTCTCCCGCATTTTTATGCACTTATACAAGTCTTCCCATTTGGCTTCGTGCCACTATTAATTTGACTACTATCAAGTCAACCATCAAAATTTGGAGGAAGATTTGGCTAGAGGTGCTTCGTAGGGATGGCTATGGGTAGGGTATGGGTAAGGTATACCCATACCCATTACAATTAATTTATCCATGGATACCCAATTTATATCTGTTACCAATTGTTACCCAGTTTGTTTACCCATTGATATCCATATCCTACCCAAACCCAATTTTTATAAAATCACCAAATATGCTCAAAAACCACTAAAAAGACCAAAATATCCTTCAAATCTCTAAAATGAGCAAAATACCTTTGAAACCTCTAAAATGGCCAAAATACCTCTGATATCTCTAAAATCACCCATTATGCTCAAAAACCACTAAAATGACTAAAATATCTCAAAATCTCTAAAATTAGCAAAATACCCATGAAATCTCTAAAATGACCAAATACCCCAAAATCACCAAATATGCTCAGAACCACTTAAAATTACCAAAATACCCCCCCTAAACCTAAAAAATGACTAAAATACCCTTGAAACCTAAAAAATGACTAATACCCACGAAACCTAAAAATGTCCAAAATACCCCCAAAACCCAAAAATTACCAAAATGCCCCCTAAACCTAAAATATGACCGAAATACCTCTAAAACCTAAAATTTGACTGAAATGCTCCTGAAACTTAAAAATTACCAAAATACCCTCGAAACATAAAAAATGACCGAAATATCCCCGAAGCCTTACTAAAACACCCTGAAACTTAAAAATTACCAAAATATCATTAAAACCTAAACATTGACTGAAATACCTCGTAAACTTGAAAAATGACCAAAATACCCCCGAAATCTATAAAATGACAAAAATGCCCTTAAAACTTATAAAATGTCTGAAATACCCCCAACCAATAAAATGACCAAAATAAGCCCTAAACGTGTAAAATGGCCAAATACACCCAAAACCTCTAAAATGACCATAAATAACCTCAAACCTCTTAAATGACCAAAATATCCCGAAACCCTAAACCTCTAAAACAACCAAATACCCCCACAAAATATCTAAAATGACCAAAACACCCTTGGAACCTTTAAAGTGACAAAAATAGTCCTAAACCTGTAAGATGAGTAAAATACAATTGTAACCTCTTAAATTACAAAAATAGAGGTTTGGGGTATTTTGGATGTTTCGAGGGTATTTTTGTCGAGATCAAAGGTTCTAAGAATATTTTAGTCATTTTGTAGATTTTGAGGGAATTTTGGTAATTTTTTATGTTTTGGGGTATTTTGGTCATTTTTTAGATTTTAAGGGTATTTTAGTCATTTTTTAGATTATGGGGGCATTTTTGTCATTTTTAGGTTTTAGTGGCCTCAGCTTCACAGGAGCATCATATCTTTGTTTAAGCTTCTACTGATAATAAGCCATTTGGACCATGGCGGCCTCTCGCCGTTCCTCAACCAGATCCAGGCTTTTTTCCAAGAGGCCATCGTTATTTCTTGGGCTAAAAGAACTCGTCCTTAATGTGGGAAACCTAGATTCTAAAGGTATCACTGCCTCGACCCCGTAAGTCATGGAGAAGGGTGTTTCTCCAGTGGATCTTCGCGGCGTAGTCCGATATGTCCACAAAACGTGTGACAATTCCTCTACCGATCTACCCTTTGTGTCGTCCAGCCTCTTCTTAAGTCCATTGACTATAACTTTGTTAACGGCCTCAACCTGCCCATTTCCCTGAGGATAAGTCGGAGTGGAGTATCTATTTGTGATGCCCAAGTCATTACAATATTTCTTGAAAGCTCTACTATCAAATTGCACGCCACTATCTGAAATAAGTGTGTGAGGTACCCCAAATCTAGGGATAATGTTCTTCTCGATAAATTTCTTGGAGTCCACGTCCCTAATATTTGATAGGGGTTCAGCTTCGACCCACTTGGTGAAGTAATCAATTCCCACAAGTAGCCACCTTTTGTTTCCCACAGCCCTCAGAAAAGGCCCAACTATATCCAGTCCTCATTGAGCGAATGGCCAAAGACTAGACAAAGGATTAAGGACTCCACCAGGCTGATGAATATTGGGAGTAAACCTTTGGCATTGGTCACATTTTCTTGCGTAGTCCTAAGCTTCTTTCTGCATATTAGGCCACCAATATCCCTGAGTCAGAGCCCTATGGGCTAAGGATCTCCCCTAGTATGGCTTCCATAAATTCCCTCGTGCAATTCTTCTAAAAGTTCCTCCGTCACTTCAAGATGTACACACATCAGGTATGGTCCGGAAAATGAGTGTTTATACAACTTCTGATCCTTGGACAACTAGAACCGAGGCGCCTTTTGATGAATTTTATCTGCTTTAGACTTCTCCTCGGGCAGAACATTGCTTTTTAGAAAAGAAACTACAGGGTCTATCCAGCTAGGTCCGGGCCTTATTAGATGGATATGGACGGTACCTATGGCAGTTAAAGTCGGTTTCAAAAAGTCTTTGATGAGGATAATCCTAGGCAAACATTGAGCCGAGGACGTGGCCAACGTGGCCAACGAGTCCGCATGCATGTTTCCACTTCTAGAAATGTTCGAAAGGATGAAAGAATCAAACTCGGATTGTAAACATTTGACCTGGGTTAGGTACTCTTGCATTCTTAGATCCCTAGCCTCCATGGTCCCCGTCACTTGGCCCACAACTAACTAAGAATCCGAGGACATATGAACTACCTTTCCCTCCATTCTTTGTACCATATCCATACTGACCAAGATAGCTTCGTACTTAGCCTCGTTATTAGTGGTCGAGAACGCTAACCTCAATGATTTCTCGAATGTAATTCCTTTAGGGGATACCAAAACAAGTCCAATGCCTGATCCCCTCTGGTTTGCTGCCCCATCAACATAAACTCTCCAATTCAAAGGCCCTTTGCATGTGATCATGCCAACTGATTTTTCATCCATGTGCAATTCCTTTGCAGTTTCTTCTAACGATGGTTTAGTGAATTCTACCACCAAATCGGCGAGAACCTGGTCCTTCACCAAGGTGTACAGCATGTATTTGATATCGAAAGTTTCTAGAATAGTTCCCCACTTGGCTACCCTCCCCGAGTAATCAGCACTTTGCAATACTGACTTGAGAGGCAGTTGAGTCAAAATCACGACGGTGTGGGATTGGAAGTAGTGAGGAAGCTTTCGTGTAGCATTGACTACGACAAGAATTGCCTTCTCCAAAGGTAAATAACACACCTCGGCTTCATTCAAAGATTTGCTGACATAATAGACCGGTCTTTGTACCCCACCGTCGTCCTTTATCAGAACCAGGCTGACTGCATGGATAGCTACAGCTAGGTACACAAACAGGATTTCATCAACCTCCAGTCAAGACATGATGGGTGGCCAGGAAAGATATTCCTTAAGCTGATAAAAAGCTAAAGCACACTCTTCAGACCATTGGAATCCTTCCATTTATTTAATAATTGGAAAAAAGGCCTACACCTATCAGCGGACCGAAAGATAAATTGGCTGAGAGCAGTAGTCATCCCAGTCAATTTATGAACTTCCTTTGGATTTCGAGGTGGTTGCAGGCCCTGAATGGTTTTAACCTGTGTCGGGTTAACCTTTATTCCTCTATGAGTCACCATGTAGCCTAGGAACTTTCTGGAGTTCACCCCAAAAGAACACTTTGAGGCGTTAAGGCGCAGCTTGTACTTCCTAAGTGTTTGAAAAGTGTCGTCCAAATCTTTCACATGCATAGGTATTGTCTTACTCTTCACTAACATATCATCCACATATACCTTAATGGTCTTCCCAAGCTGAGATTCAAACATCCTGGTCATCATCCTTTGGTAAGTAGCCCCTGCATTTTTCAAAACGAATTGCATCACTTTATAGTGATAATTCCCCATAGGATTAATGAAGGCAGTCTTTTCCTGATCACCCAATGCCAATGGTATTTGGTGATAACCCTGGAAAGCATCTAAAAAACTCATCTGAGGTTGCCTGACCATAGCATCCACTAGCTGATCGATGCGAGGCATCGAGAACGAGTCTTTTGGACAGGCTTTGTTCAGGTCTGTAAAGTCCATACATACTCTCCACTTTCTACTCTTCTTTTTTACTACGACTGTATGCGCCAACCATTCTGGGTAGATTACTTCTTTAATAGCCCTAGCCCTTTTGAGCTTGAGCTTGAGCACCTCTTCCTTTACGGCCTCGGCATGCTCTTTCGAAGAACGCCGAGGTGGTTGCCTCCTGGGAACAACGGCAGGGTTGACGTTCAAATGATGGCAAATGAAACTTGGGTCAACCTCCGAAGCCTCATAGGGATCCCAGGGCAAAACATCGATATTGTTTTTCAAAAACATCACCAATTCCATCTTCTCTTATTATGGCAACTGTATCCCAACTTGAAAGAACCTTTCGGGGTCATCATTTATGAGAAACCTTTCCAAATCTTCACACATGACCTCCTCTGCTGTCACCGCACTGGGCGCATTCAGAGTCGTTAATTACTATAAGTCTACCACAGTCGAGGCCAAGGATTTTGATTCGGCTTGATGCAGTACTGCGACTGATATGCATTGCCTTGCTACTGAATGGCTACCAAGAATTTCTTCAATCAATCCCCCGAGGGAAACTTCACTTTAACATGTAAAGTCAAGGAGATAGCACACAAAGCATACAGCCAAGGCCTGGCGACGACCATGTAAGGAGAATATGTGTCAACCACAATGAAATATACATCGACCGTCTCCGAGCCCGACTGTACGGGCAATCAAATTTGTCCCTTTGGCATGACAGCCTTTCCTTCAAAGCTTATCAATGGTGAATCATAGGAAGTGAGATCCTCCAGCCCTAACTTAAGCCCCTTGAATAAGTCAGGGTACATAATATCTGCACCGCTACCCTAATCGACCATCACCCTCTTGACGTCATAATTCCCTATCCTTAATGTGACCACTAAGGCATTATCGTGTGGTTGAATAGTCCCAACCTTATCTTCATCAGAATCTCAAAATAGGCATACTCCCTTTGATCCTCTTCGGCCTCGAGTCAGACTCCTCGACCTGGGAATGTGACATCGCCATCACCCTTGTGGGACAAGAACCGATCCTGCCCGATGTAGCAAAGATGACATTAATCATTCCCAAAGGCATTCGAGATGAGTTCTTCTGATTATTTGAACCCGAATGATCTTCCTGTCTGTTGGGTTGATACAGGTGTTACTTCAATTTTCCCTCGCTAACAAGCTGCTTTAAATGGTTCCAAAGGGTCTGGCAATTCTCGGTAGTATAACCCACATCTTGATGATACTGGCAAAAGAGGTTCTGATTCTGTTTCATAGGGTCGCCCGCCATCTTACTGGGCCACTTGAAGTAGGGTTCCTTACGGACTTTCTCTAGCAATTGGTGCACTAGTTCTCGGAATACGATATTAACTACTTGAGGAGTGGCTGAACCACATTGCCCAGAGAAATCTCTCCTCGGCTTATTATTATGGTACCTGTTCGACCTAAAATCCCTTCTCTCCTGCGGGATAACCTTCGCCTTACCCTTACCTTGTTGTTGATCTTCCTCAACCCTTTTATACTCGTCAATGCGATCCATGAGGCGACGTACACTTCGTACGGGCTTTTTGGTCAGAGATTTCCTTAAATGATGATCAGTTGGGAGGCCCACTTTGAAAGTGTTAATCGCCACTTCATCAAAATCTTCGTCAATTTCGTTAAAAATTTCCCAGTACCTGTCAAAATACGCTTTCAAAGTCTCATCCTCCCTCATGGCCATAAATAACAATGAGTTCAAAGGTCGAGGGACTCTACTGCATGTAATGAATCGAGACGTAAATGCCCTGGTGAGTTCCATGAAAGAATCGACAGACCCCGGCTTTAGTCCGTTAAACCATCTCATAGCAACAGGCCCCAAACTAGAGGGAAAGGCTTTGCACATCAAGGCTTCGTTCTGAGAATGTACCGCCATCCTCTGATTAAAATGGCTCACGTGTTCGACTGGGTCTGTCCTACCATTATAGATGGTGAAGGTGGGCTGAGTGAACCGCCGTGGAAGCCGTCCCTTCTCAATTTTGCGTGAGAAGGGGGACTTGGAGAGTTAGTGCAATGCTTGGCTCATAGCATCGTTCCCCAAGCCCCTAGAGGGAAACTTCTTATGCTTATGACTTGGAAGCTCGTTCTTCTTATAAGAGTGGGTTTTGCTAGGGGGAGTCCTAGACCTTGGGCTATAACTGCTTTCTCGTGACCCCCTAGAGGAAGGATTAGATAGAGGTGAAGCCCACCTTCGTTTGACACGGCGTAGCTTTTTCTTGAGGTGGTCAATCTCCCTCTGCATGGCCTCAGCATCATCCTCATGAGTGGCCCTGCTCCCACCACACAAGTGGTTTGCATCAGGGTGTGGTGTATGCACACTTCCCTCTCGATCCCTCTAACGCTCGAGACGCTTAAAATGATCTTCGCGCTAGGACCCTTGAGACTCTGCATGACGCGAACCTAAACCTGTCATCATGTTCCAATTCTTTCAACACTCGATTTCCCACAAACGGCGCCAATTGTAAGAGCACAATTTGTACCCGGACCTAAAATGAGTGATAGGCTTAGGCCCAAAGAGCCGTATACAATGATATTTGTAGAGTATGGGTTTGAAATCTAGGTTAGGGATATTGGAAAGTTGACAAACAAGTTAGAATGCCGCAGTTTTTGGAAGTAATAGATGAATGTGACAGAAAAACCCTTCGCGGACGTTAGCCGAGGACAATTTGTATAGCCTTTCTTTCTCTAAGCAAAAGATTAAAATTGTTAGTTTCCAAAAAAGATCCTCCTTTCTTTCCTCTCTCGTCTTCTTATATTCTTCTTTTTTTCATGTTTCATCCACGTATAACACAAATCTTTTTCTTAGATACTTGTCCCATCCACCACCTTTTTAAAGTCTTCAAATAATAGCTGGAAGGCTGAATACTACTGTTCAGAGGTCATTTCTCCATTAATGTGGCCAGGGAGGTAGATGCAGGGCCTTTAATGTGATGGTAGCAACTTTTTTCTCAGATATTTCTCCCATGTTCCTGCTTCTAATAGGTGCTTGGATCACACCTTTACCCAACAGATCTTCCAGAATTCTATTTCGAAACCCTTTAGCAAGTCCCATGTGTTAGGATTTGTGCTCTTAAATCCTATTGTATGATGCTATATATAATATTATGTATGACATTATGTATGAAATGATGTATGACTTAATATTGTGATTGATAAAGTTAACTTATTATTTTCTAAAATAATGGTAACATGAATATGAGACATTATCATATAGTCCATGAGATGTATTGTATGTGATTTATGTGAAAAGTCATAGAAGATGTAAATCACAAGTTCTTTGTAAACTTAGAATTTATAGTTCATAGTCGGTGATGAAATTGGGCATTTCATCTGCGAAGACTATAACGTATCAACTAAGATGATTTGTCTTGATCATGGAAGTGGAGACTTCTAGTTGATATGTTGATATGTTGATATGTTTTAAGAGTTAAGACATATTAAACAGGACCACTGTGAAATTTATTATTCTCCTAATGACTGTCAAATAAATAATAAATCTCACGACTTCTATTTGCATAAACTCTTAATCTTGAGAGAATAATAGACCTGATCATGAGGCGTAGATTGCTTTAATATATTAGGAGTGAGATCTAAAGAGACAGTCAAAATCTCAGTATGTTGAGCAGTCACATTTAATCTTGATGGAACATATATTCTCTTGATGGAATTCATTGTCCCTTGATGGAGATATTAAATATTCCCTTAAGATAAGTTTAATGGGTTCAGTTATTCAGAGAGTTAAGCCTAACTACTTTAATAAGAAATTACTAAAGTATCTATTTATGAAATTGGATTTCATAAATATATAATGAATAACTTTAAAGGATTAAACCGGGTACTCAAGGATAAGATGTAGTAATTTTAAAGTGGCAGTCTACATTTATGACTTTGTGTTACTACAAATATTTTATGAAAGGGTTGCATGTATAATAAAGTCTTGGGATATAATTTATTAATAAGGCCTAGAGTGAAATTATATTTATATAGTGGTATTAAATATAATTAATGGTAACTTTGGACCTGTCAAGAGTTGACGGAAAAGCCCAAGGCCCATTGGAGCTAATGTCTTATTGGTCCCTTTTGGTCCCACTCCAAGTCACACACTAAAGCCCAATTGGGAAGGCACAATAGGCCAGCCCAATTAGGTAATCAGTTAGTTATAAAGGGAGAAACATACAGAATTTTTATTAGTAAAGAAATAAGAAACAGTGTGTGAGAGAGTATGAGACACACTTTCATTCTTCCCTTGAAAACTGATTGAGAGACCACACATCTTGAGCGTAAAGTGGAATTGAAGTGAAGATTAAAAGTGTTCCCAAGTGCTTCTAATCTTTGTTTTGAATTTCTTCACACCAAGGTACGTCATCTTGTTCTTAAATTCTGAAATTTACATAGTGCACGCTATCAATCATGAATGAAATAGATCATTGTTTGTTGCTTCCGCTATGTGTTTTGTATGAGATGCAAAACCAGTTTTTCCTTCAATTGGTATTAGAGTCAGGTTTTCATATCATGATTGTATAGCGTGTAATTAGATTTTAGAATTTAAGAAAACTGTTATCTTTGTGTAGACAAGGTTTGATTATCATGGTTTTATGAATTTACGTTATTAACGTTGGAATTTGTATGCCATGATTCATATATGGAAATAGATTGAATCCATATGTCATAATATGGAATTTATCTATATATATATTATATATATATATATATATATATATATATATATGATTGAAGATCACTCTGTGATGTTCATATGCCATAAAGGATTCAAATATAACTGTATGTCTAGGCGGTTAATTATCTAAAGGTATATGTTTCATCATCTATTCACGCGAAAGCATAAATGACCAAGGATATATATATATATATATATATATATATATATATATATATATATATATATAAATACTCCAGAAGAATGGAATTGTACAATTTATTTATTGATAATTGACATGCTATTGTACCGCCATGTTGAATCACTTGGATTCTTTTGCATTGCTTGGAGAGTATATCCTTAATGGCTTTTGGTTTATATATTAGTAATTGTTATGTTTGCCCTGTACATGATTTTGTTATTGTATCTTTTGGCATTCAATGAATGACTTCAATATTTTATGCATCTTTTGTCCTTTATGGCCATGGAAAAATAGAATCCGTATATAAAGGATTCCACCATCTGAAAGTACAACAGTTATATATATAATATATATACTAATCATATATTGTATATATTGTATTATATATATCATAATATAATATAGTTTTGTAATATATGAGTTTATATTACGTTATATATATATATATATATATATATATATTCATATATTAATGCTAGGATTATAAAATTTATTCCTAATGAGATTAGGATTATTTTTTTCAAAGTGTCTAGCATTATTATGGTTTTTCATCTTAAAAACCTTTAATTTAAAATATCTAGTGGGAGAGAGATACAAGGGTTGCATTTCACGGCCTCCATTGTTGGTTCATAGTAGTGTGAAATATATATTTGCCTTTGCCTCGAGCTTAGCAATTCATGCGGAGAGTATTTATTTCATAGTCCTACAAGATTGAATTTCCTGGTTTATAGTGGTTTGATAAACATCTTGTTTTAGCTTCGAGCTTTGAATTCCATGCGGAGGGTGTTTTATCATGATACTACAAAATAAGCCTGTTAAAAGGATGAAATGTGGTTACACATGATTCTAGACAATGGTATACACTAGAATAAGTAATATAGTATCCTCTATGCTAAGTTCTTACTATTATTACTTAAAGACTAAATGTAAAATGACATATTATTAGTGTTTGATAAGAGTTATCATGATAGCACTAATAATGAGAATAGTTCTCAATCAATCATAGTATTTTATGTTCACTCTATGCTGAGGGATATTGCATATGAGATTGGGTTGTCGTTGCATATATTATTTTATAGTTTTATTAAGGTTCCATATTATATGCTTATATGCTAAATTGATAATGTCCAGTTTACTTATTATATTCATGTTTATTATTTTCAGATTTTATCATGGCATCATTTAGCCCACTTGTTTTTATTTTTAACCAAAACAAATTGATTGGATCCAACTATGTTGACTGGAAAAGAAATTTGGACATTGTTCTTACTGCTGAAGAGCACAAGTATATACTTACTCAACCATGTCCTAACTTTCCTTCATTAGATGCTCCTTTTGAGGAAAAATAGCGATATGATCGTTGGCAGAAATCTAATGAGATGGCCAAGTACTACATCCTAGCATCTATCTCAAATGTTCTACAGCATCAAATGCAGGATGTAGAACTTGCTTCAGATATAATGCATAGTTTGAAGGAGATGTTTGGTGAGCAAGACCGTTCTGCAAGGCAAGAAACCATGAGGCAAATTTATAATACCAAAATGGCTGCAGGAAGTTCAGTGAGGGAGCATTGTCTTAGGATGATTGCTAATCTGAACACATTAGAAGTTTTAGGTGCTGACATTGATGGAGAATCCCAAGTATATATGATACTCCAGTCACTACCAGAATCATTCAAGGAATTCAGACTTAATTATAATATGAACAAAAAGATTTATTCTTTGTCTGAATTAATGAATGAGTTAGTGGTGGCGGAAGGCATCCTTGGTACTTCTAGTGTTGAAGCCAATGTTGGTCAAGCTTCTACTTCTCAACCTAAGTCGAAAGGCAAGGGTAAAAAGAAAAAGAAGAAGGACTTCACTAAGAAAGATGGTAAAAAAATTGCCTTAGGGGTTGCCAACAAAGGAAAGAAAACCAAAGGAAAGTGTTTCCATTGTGGTGAGAAAGGACATGGAAAAGGAATTGTCCAACATTCAAAGCTGCCAAGAATAAGTGTACGGAAAGTTCCTTTCTTCTTGAAATATGTTTGGTACAAAATCTAACAGATTCTTGGTGTGTGGATTCAGGGTGTACTAATCATATCTGCAATTCTTTGCAGGGGTTCCAGAAGACCAAAAAGTTGAATGAAGGAGAACTATTTCTTACTTTGGCTGATGGGAGCAAGATTCCGGTTGTAGCTATTAGAGTGTTTAATTTGTGTTTTAAGTCTAGAGTTTTAATATTGGAAGACTGTTTCTATATACCTAATATTCGTAGGAATTTCATTTCTGCAACTTACTTAGGTAAACATGGATATTGTGTTATCCTGAAAGACAATGTTGTAATAAAGAAGGATAAAATGTTTATCTGTTCTGGCAATATTGTGAATGGTCTTTATATTTTAACTCCTGATAAGCATGAATTATACAATTCTGAATTAGATAGTAGCTCTTATGTAAAATCATTAAAGAGAAAGTTTCCTTCTACTAGTGATGCATATCAATGGCACTTGCATTTAGGTCATATCAATTCAAGTAGGATTCAAAGACTAATCAAAGATGGACTTTTACAACCCATGGACTTCGATGGTTTTCTAGTTTGCGAATCTTGTTTCGAAGGTAAGATGACCAAATGACCTTTTAATGCAAAGGGTAGAAGAGCCCAAGATTTGCTAGAACTAGTACATTCAGATGTATGTAGTCCTATGTCAATCCAAGCAAGAGGTGGCTATGAGTATTTCATTACTTTCATTGATGATTACTCTAGATTTGGTTATGTGTACCCAATAAAACGGAAGTCCGAAGCCTTTGAAAAGTTCAAAGAGTTTAGGGCTAAAGTTGAGAATCAATTGGGTAAACACATAAAGGCCATTCGATCTGATCGAGGTGGCGAATACCTTCTTGGTGATTTCAAGGATTACTTGACTAAAAATGGGATTATATCTCAGTTGACTGCACCTGGAACTCCACAACAAAATGGTGTAGCAGAAAGAAGTAATAAGACTCTTTTAGATATGGTTAGGTCCATGTTGAGTTATTCGACTCTACCAATTTATTTTTGGAGATATGCCTTAAATATTACAATGTATCTTCTAAATTTAGTACCTTCGAAGTCTATTCCTAAAACACCTGTAGAATTGTGGAATGGGCGTAAGCCTAGTATGAGACATCTCCACATTTGGGGTTGTCTAGGACATGTGTTGAAAGGAAAGTCTAACATGTTATAGTCTAAAACAGAAGTAGTATTTTTGGTAGGGTATCCAAAAAGAACAGTTGGAGGTTTATTCTATGGTCATAAGGATAATAAAGTGTTTGTTAGCACAAATTCCAAATTCTTGGAAAATGACTATATGAATAATTTTACTCTTAGAAGTAGAGTTGTCTTGGTTGAAATGAATGAACCTATAGTTGAACAATCAATGGATAAAACTAGGGATGATGTGACTGTATTAGATACACCACAAGATACTACTCATGAGATGTCTAGTACACAGGTGCCTCGTCGTAGTGGGAGAATTGTTCGGCCTCCTATAAGATTCATAGGTTTGGGAGAAACTTATGAGGCTATCTCAAAAGAGGCTGAATTGGATCCTTACACTTATGATGAAGCAATGAATGATATAGATGCACATCATTGGGTCCAAGCTATGAAATCTGAATTAGATTCTATGGATTTCAATCATGTATGGGATCTTGTAAAGGCACCTAACGGCATTAAACATGTTGGTTGTAAATGGATTTACAAGAGAAAGAGAGGGATAGATGGAAAAGTTGAAACCTTTAAAGTAAGACTAGTGGCGAATGGGTATACACAAAAAGAAGGTATTGATTATGATGAAACTTTTTCTCCAGTAGCCATGCTTAAATCTATCAGAATTCTCTTATCCATTGTTGCTCATTATGATTATGAGATTTGGCAAATGGATGTCAAGACTGCATTTCTTCATGGCAATCTTGAAGAAGAAATATACATGTTGCAACCAGAAGGTTTCATAGCAAAGAACCAAGAGCATATGGTATGCAAGTTGAATAGGTCCATTTATGGACTTAAACAAGCATCTAGGTCATGGAACATCAGATTTGATCAAACAATCAAGTCATTTGGTTTTGAACAAAATCTTGATGAACCATGTGTGTACAAAAGACATCGAGACAAAGTAGTAATGTTCCTAGTGCTTATGTTGATGATATTCTACTCATTGGAATGATGTAGGGGTAATGTCATCGGTTAAAGTTTAGTTGTCAAGCCAATTTGATATGAAGGACTTGGGTGAGGCTAAATTTATTCTAGGAATCAAGCTTTGGCGAGATCGCAAGAATAAGATGTTAGGCTTATCACAAGCTGAATATATAGATAAGGTTTTAGAACGGTTTAGCATGCAAAACTCCAGGAAAGAATTGCTTCCTTTTAGACATCGAGTTTCTCTGTCTAATGACCAAAGGCCTAAGACTTAAGAGGAAGAAAATATGATGAGACAAGTTCCTTATGCTTCTACAGTAGGAAGTCTCATGTATGTCATGCTTTGTACTAAACCAGATATTTGTTATTCAGTTGGCATGGTCAGCCAATATCAATCAAATCCAGGACCAAAACATTGGCAAACTGTAAAATATATTCTCAAGTATCTTAGGAGAACGAGAGATTATATGGTTGTTTATCATAGTGAGGATTTAATTCTCATTAGCTATACAGATTCAGATTTTCAATCAGATCTCGATTTCAGAAAATCCACTTCAGGATGTGTTTTCACCTTAGGAGGCGGAGCCATAAGTTGAAGGAGTATTAAAAATCTTATATTGTGGACTCCACCATAGAAGCCGAGTATGTTGCTACTTGTGAAGCAGCAAAGGAGACTGTTTGGCTCAAGAAACTCCTTTCTGATCTTGGTGTTATGAGAATGGAGCAAGTTCTCATCACATTGTTTTGTGACAACAGTGGAGCGGTTGCACAATCCAAAGATCCAAGGAATCACAAGAAAGGAAAGCACATTGAGAGGAAGTACCACATCATTCGAGACATTGTTGCTTGTGGAGATGTTGTGGTAGCAAAGATTGAAAGTGCAAATAATCTAGCAGATCCTTTTACCAAAACCTTGCCTCAAAGGACTTTTGAGTCACATTTGGAAGCAATGGGAGTTAGATTAGTGCACAATAGTCTTTAGGGCAAGTAGGAGATTGTTAGGATTTGTGATTGATAAAGTTATTTTATTAGTATCTAAAATAATGGTAATATGAATATGAGACATTATCATATAGTCCATGAGATGCATTGTATGTGAGTTATGTGAAAAGTCACAGAAAATGTAAATCACAAGTTCTTTGTAAACTCAAAACTTATAGTTCGTAGTCGGTGATGAAATTGGGCATTTCATCTGCGAAAACTATAACGTATCAACTAAGATGATTTGTCTTAATCATGGAAGTGGAGACTTCTAGTTGATATGTTTTAAAAGTTAAGCCATATTGAACAGGACCGCTGTGAGATTTATTATTCTCCTAAAAATTGTCAAATAAATAATAAATCTCATAACTTCTATTTGCATGAACACTTAATCTTGTGAGAATAATGGACTTGATCATGAGGTGTAGGTTGCTTTGATATATTAGGAGTGAGATCTAAAGTGACGGTCAAAACCTCAGTATGTTGAGCAGCCACATTTAGTCTTGATGGAACATATATTCTCAAGAAAAAATTTATAATCTCTTGATGGAGATATTAAATATTCCTTTGAGATAAGTTTAATGGGTTCAGTTATTCAGAGAGTTAGGCCTAACCACTTTAATAAGAAATTACTAAAGTATATATTTATAAAATTGGATTTCATAAATATATAATGAATAACTTTAATGGATTAAACCGGGTACTCAAGGATAAGATGTTGTAATTTATAAAGTGGTAGTCTACATTTATGACTTTGTGTTATTACGAATATTTTATGAAGGGGTTGCATGTATAATAAAGTCTTGGGATATAATTTATTAATAAGGCCTAGAATGCAATTATATTTATATAGTGGTATTAAATATAATTAATGGTAACTTTGGACCTGTCAAGAGTTGACGGAAAAGCCCAAGGCCCATTGGAGCTAATGTCTTATTGGTCCCTTTTGGTCCCACTCCAAGCCACACACTAAAGCCTAATTGGAAAGGCCCAATAGGCCAGCCCAATTAGATAATTAGTTAGTTATAAAGGGAGAAACATACAGAATTTTTATTAGTGAAAAAATAAGAAATGGTGTGTAAGAGAGTGTGAGACACACTTTCATTTTCCCTTGAAAACTGATTGAGAGACCACATATCTTGGGCGTAAAGTGGAATTGGAGTGAAGATTAAAAATGTTCCCAAGTGCTTCTAATCTTTGTTTTGAATTTCTCCGCACCAAGGTACGCCATCTTATTCTTAAATTCTGAAATTTATACAGTGCATGTTATCAATCATGAATGAAATAGATCTTATTTGTTGCTTCCGCTATGTGCTTTGTATGAGATTGAAAACCAGTTTTTCCTTCACCATGGCCTTTACTGGGCCTGTCCGAGGAGATACTCCTCCTCAGACAACTCCTCGGGACCATTACAGTGCGAATTGACCTGTGGGCCTAGAAGACTCTGATTGAACAGACTTATACCAACTAACCAGGCCCAAGGCCCAAACGTGCCTTTAAGCATTTTTACCCCCCACAGTAGAGTTTCAACAGAACTCATTTGTGTGAGCAATTGGATTTTTTTTTTCTCTTCATTCATTTTTACTTCAATAGTTTAGGTTGATTTCAGCATTCTCAAATAGTAGAGTAGTAGAATTTTCGTTAGGCTCAATTTTCTTAGAGCAAAAATTGTGTCATTATTGAGTTTTTCTTGGAGTTGTGATTTTTTTTTTTTATGCAGCAGCTAGAATTTATATGTTTGAGTAAAGTAATACAATAATTTATATAAAATTGGCTAACCCACAAATACAATAATTTCTATAAAATTGGCTAAGCCACAAATCAAATACCATTGTACAGCAACAAACTAATATTAATATAATTCTTATAAATAAATAGTATCTCTCTCACCATGACCACTCTAACTATCACTGCATTTTCTCAACTAATGCATACCAACCAATGGATATTCAAAGAAATTAAAATTATTATCCTAAATGTATAATGCACCACCAATCAAACTACCAAACATGCTAGAACCTGAGTCCTCCATCAATTCTAAATAATGCATATTCTTATATTATGATTAGGGGAAAATACAAAACAAAAGGGAGTGTGCCCACACATGGGGTAACGTGAGAATTGTAGAGAGTAAATGGCAAAAAAGCGAAAGCAACATAGAGTAATGCAATTAAACAGGGAAACAATACAAAACAACCCAATGAAACCAAACGGCATGCTGAGGTAGAGTAAGAGTGATAGAAAAATCAAAAACAAAAGTCAACACACCGTATCATCTACCTAACGCCAATAAACGATTTAAGGGGCAAAATCCTTAGAAAATGTAAATGCCAACCTAAAACCAAAAACACTACCTCGTTTAGATTTAAAAAAAAAGAAGAAGAAAAAACTCCCACACTGCCACAATTCTACACTCCCACATTTAGATTAAAAAAAAAAACAGTCCACTGCCACAGAAATACACTCCCACATATAGATTAAAAAGAAACACTCCCACCCAAAAAAAAAAAAAAAAACACTCCACAACCCACGTTTAGGTTTAAGAAAGAAAAGAGAGAAAAAAAAATGAAAACGCAATCCCTAATTTAACTCAAATACCCCAAACATAAAGCATTCTTACCCAAATTCCTTAATCAAAATCAAATTTAACCCAAACACCTAAATTGATATTAATCCAACCAAATATAACTATATAATGAAATCCATAAATTTTAACAATGAAAAAGAAAATTTACCGTGTGGGTCATAAGAGTTTGATGGTGGTGCGAGATCGGATTTTGGCAGGCATATGGCCTAGTGAATTCCCTCTCTCTCTATGCCAGCCTTTTTTTTTGGGTTGTATCAAAATGGTTCTCCCTCTTACAAACTCTGTCTTTCTCCTTCTCTACCTCAAGGTTGGTTTTTTTTTTTTTTTTTTTTTAATTGAAAAACATTAGACGGTGTTTTAAAGTTGTGAAATAGTATTGTAGGGGCATTGGGCTCGGTAATTTACAAAGGATGGCCCAATAAAGTCTTTTGGGCTAAAGGCCCAAATTCGAGGACATCAAATGATTTAGGAGTACGTGAATGTACCGCATAAAGAAAATGCCAAGTAAAGATATGATAAACGAATGACCAATTATGTTCGAGGAATAGATTTGTCCTCGGATTGTTAAAGCCGAGGTCATAAGAAGAGAGGTTTAAAGTCCCCGGGCTATGTTATAAGAAATCCTATGACTACGGGAAGACACAGCACACGTGGAGGACACTAGAAAGAGAGGTGGAATATCTAAGATAAAGTTGCTGCCACTGCCCATACATTAAAAGCTCTGTAAATTGATATACTGATTGCATAGATGGAAAGATGGGACCTGAGCTTGAGGTTTGGAACTTGGTCCCTGATCCCAGCGGACTTCGGGGAAGAATTGATGGGACAAGTATCCAAAGTCAGCGTTACAACCATGAGTGGAAGATGATAAAGAGAAGAAGAGGAAGTATAAATAAAGGAAAAGACCTTCGGAAGAAGGAGAGGCTTTTTTCAGTAAAGAAGAAAGACAAGAGTACACGATAACCCATAATTGTAACCAACCTTAGGAAGTAATATTGAAAACTATCCTCGGATTGTGTCCGAGGAGGAGCTTTCAGTCATACCCTTACAAATAACCCTTTATTTTGTACCATTGGGCCTCGAACCTGTTTTCATTTCTTCGTCATTTAAACCATCCTTGAAGTATAAATTACGAGCCCACTCTGATGAGAATCAACAAGCATTCAAGGATCCATTGCATGTTCCAGTTGGGCCTATTACAAGAGCAAGATCCAAGAAGATCCAAGAAGCACTTAATGGGCTGATTCAAGCTATTGGGCTGATTCTAACGCAGGACATTCTAAGCTTGGCCCAAAGGAAGATGAAAGTGTAATAAATTTAATTCAAGCTATTTAGGTCTGATCTGACTTAATATGGAGTGATTTATGGCATGAATTAATGACTGATTGACTTTCCAGCTCTGTATCAGTTAGGGCAGATTTTTTCCTATTTTGGATTTGCTAATTTCAGACCAAATCAACTTTTATTTAGGGTTTTAGTATTTAGTACGTTTTTTAGGTATTTTCCTTGTTTTTAGGTGCATTTAATGCTTTTTAGGTCAAACTTGATTCCTGATATGGTAAGGTATCAATTAGGAGTTATTTTAGAATATATTTCTTGTCAGTCAAGTTTTGTGGAGTCCTTAAATAGGCCCTAAAGTCTGTAAACGTTTTGGGAGAAAATTATTGAATAAAATTCAGAAAAGGTGAGGCTTTGCTCTCTTTTGGTTCTTGAAGAACTGTGAACTTATCAAGGGTCTTCCTTGTGGCGTTCAAACTTTATACTTTGGTTCGTGATTCTTTATAATCATTGGGTCAAGGTCAGCTTATACCTTTGGTTCGCGTTTCAATTATAAACGTTGGGTCAGGGTTTCTATCATAAATCTGATTTTTAGCTTTCCTGGGTTAAATATTCCAATATTTTTGTTGGTCTCAAAGCGTGTCGATTGAGGTTCGCATCACACTCTCTACAAATTTATTGTAAAAAGGCCCTTCAAGCCTATTTCCTTTCAGTTGGATATTGGGAATTTGAATTGTGTCCTTACAATTGGCACCGTCTGTGGGAATTTAGTCTTTGAGGAAGTTTAGAACATCATGGTAGGATCAGGACCGCAACGCAGCGCGGAGTCCGTAGGCTCCCAGCATGAGGATCACTCCTTGCATCCTGATCGCGGAGAGAATCGGGAAGGTAGTGTGCATACTACACACACTATCAGAAGTACGAGCCATTCACAAGGAGGAAGCAGAGTTCCTCACGAGAGGAATACCAAGGCTATGCAGAAGGAGATTGACGGCCTAAGGAGAAAGTTGTGTCACGAGAGGCGAAGGCGAACTCCTTCGGTCTCCGACCCTTCTTCAGAGGGATCTGAGGATGACAATTACAGGCAGATGTCCAGGACTCCCCTGGGTGAACCTTTTTCTTCCGAGGAGGACAACCTTCATGGGAGGCGTGGCAGAGACTACTCCTTTAAGGGCTTGGGAAATGACGCGATGGGTAGGGTGTTGCACCAAATCTCCAAGTCACCCTTCACGTGCAGGTTAGAGGAAGGGAGGTTACCTGGACACTTCACACAACCGGCCTTCACTATTTACAATGGTCGGATGGATCCTGTGGAGCACGTGAGCTATTTCAGCCAAAGAATGGCAGTACATTCCAAGAATGAGACCTTGATATGCAAGATCTTTCCCTCTAGCTTAGGGCCCGTGGCCATGAGATGGTTTGATGGCTTGAGGGCAGGCTCTATTAGTTCTTTCAAAGAGCTTACTAGAGCATTTGGTTCTCGCTTCATCACGTGTAGTAGAGTTCCTTGGCCATTGGATTCATTATTATACATGGCCATGAGGGATGGGGAAACCCTTAGAACGTATTCAGATAGGTATTGGGAGATGTTCAACGAAATTGATGGAGACTTCGATGATGTGGTGATAAGAACCTTCAAGGTCGGCCTACTGACGGAGCATGACTTAAGGAAGTCTTTGACGAAGAAACCTGTCAGAAGCGTACGCCGACTCATGGATCGCATCGACGAATACAAAAGGGTTGAGGAAGATCAGCAGTAGGGGAAGGGCAAGGCGAAGGTTATCCCATAGGAAAGGAGGGATTTCAAGTCAGACAGATACAACAACAATAGGCCTGCAAAATATTTTTCTAGACAAGCTGGTCACATGCCCCTATAGGTGGTCAACACCGTTTTCAGAGAACTAGTGCAGCAGCTGTTGGAGAAAATCAGGCATGAGTCTTTCTTCAAATGGCCAAATAAGATGGCAGGGGACCCTTTGAGACACAACCAAAATCTCCATTACCATTATCACCAGGAGAGGGGTCATACCACCGAGGATTGTCGCATTCTGTGGAATCATTTGGAACAGTTGGTTAAGGAGGGAAAGTTGAAGCAATTCATGTACCAACCTAATGGGCAGGGAAACCAAACAGGAGTGGCAAACCACAACGGCCCATTGTCGAGACCTCCTCTAGGTACAATCAATGTAATTTTTGCGGCACTTGGAAGGACTGGCTCAGCTCCTTTCGGGTAATGTCTGTGGCTCGGACGTTGGCCGAAAAGTCAAGAGATCAGTCGAAGAGAATTAAGGTGAATATCCTACCAGTTTTGGGTTTCTTTGAAGACGACAAAATGGGGACTATCCAGCCTCATGATGATGCCTTGGTGGTAACCCTGAGAATAGGGGACTATAATGTGAAGAGGGTGATGGTTGATCAAGGCAGTGGTGTAGATATCATGTACCCAGACTTGTTTGGAGGCTTGAAATTAAAGCTTGAAGATCTTATGGCATATGACTCACCCTTGATAAGCTTCGAGGGAAAGGTTGTTGTTCCAAAGGGGCAAATTAAACTGCCTGTACAATCAAACCCAGAGGTGGTAAATGCGGATTTCATCGTGTTCTATGCCTATTTTCCCTATACGGCTATTGTGGCAAGACCTTGGCTGCATGCGTTGGGAGCTGTTTCCTCAACCTTGCATGTCAAGGTTAAATTTCATTCTGGAGACCAGGTGGTGGAATTACTTGGGAGTCAGTCTGTGGCTTGACAGTATGTCACGGCTGCAATTCTGCATCAACCTGAGCCAGAGTCCTCGGCCTCGGTTGGCGGAGAGGCGTAGCAATCAAAGTCTTTTGCCACAACCAAAGTAGATGAAGCAGCATGTGAAGAATTAGAGAAGATTCTCATAGACGATGACCCTGAGAAGTTCTTTCAGGTAGGGGTTCAATTGCCACAGGAGGAGAAGGCGGAGCTGATTTTGTTTTTAAAGAAAAATATGGATGTATTTGCATGGAATGCTTATGAAGCCCCTGGGGTTGATCCGAGCTTCATTTGTCATCATTTAAAAGTCAATCCAACTACGGTATCGAGGAGGCAACCACCTCGGCAGTCCTCCAAGGAACATTCCGAGGCTGTAAAAGAGGAAATGTTCAAACTCAAGAAGGCGAGTGTTATCAAAGAAGTTTTTTATCCTGAATGGCTAGCCCATATGGTGGTGGTGAAGAAGAGGAATGGGAAATGGAGAGTTTGTGTGGACTTCACAGATTTAAACAAAGCTTGCCCGAAGTACTCTTTTCCAATGCCTCGAATTGATCAATTGGTTGACGCTACTGTTGGGCATCCTCGGATGAGTTTTCTTGATGCTTTCCAGGGTTACCACCAAATACCTTTGGTTGTGGAGGACTAGGAGAAGACTGCATTTGTCACTCCTACAAGAAATTATAATTATAAGGTAATGCCCTTTGGTTTGAAAAATACAGGGGCTACCTATTAAAGGATGATGACAGGAATGTTTGAGGCACAGCTGGGAGAAACTATTGAGGTATATATGGATGATATGGTGGTAAAGAGTAAAGCAATTACTACGCATCTGGAAGATCTGAGCAACACTTTCCAAACACTAAGAGAGTATAAATTGCAACTCAATGCCTCTAAATGTTCTTTTGGTGTGGGATCGGGCAAGTTTCTAGGCTATATGGTGACTCACCGGGGAATTGAGGTGAATCCTGCTCAAGTTAAGGCCATAAACAACTTACACCCACCTCGGAATCCTAAAAAAGTGAAGAGGCTAACAGGTATGACCGCTGCCCTCAACCGATTTATATCTCGGTCTGCGGGCAGATGCAGGCCTTTCTTTCAGTTGTTGAATAAATGGAAGGGCTTTGAATGGACCGAGGAGTGCACGGTGGCTTTCCAACAGCTTAAAGAGTATCTCTCACAACCACCCATTATGTCTCGACCAGAAGTTGATGAAATTCTGTTTGCATATATTGCAGTAGCTAACCATGCAGTAAGTTTGGTTCTTATCTAAGATGATAATAATATCCAGAGGCCAGCTTATTATGTAAGTAAGTCTCTGCATGAGGTCGAGGTGAGTTATTTGCCACTAGAGAAAGCTATCTTGGTGGTGGTGCATACTACACGAAGGCTTCCCCATTACTTCCAATCTCATATGGTTGTTGTCCTTACACAACTCCCTCTTAAATCAATACTTCGAAGGGCGGATTATATGGGAAGAATTGCCAAATGGGGAACTGTCCTAGGAGCTTTCGACATCAAATATATGCCTCGCACCTCTATAAAAGGGCAAGTCATTGCGGATCTTGTGGCGGAATTTGCTGAGCCTTCATTAGAAGAATATATTGAAGGGTCAGGCATGGGTAAAAAATCAGTAGGCATGATTTCATACAAAGAGCCTCCGTTATGGAAAGTACATGTTGATGGAGCAGCAAATCAGAGGGGATCTAGTGTAGGGTTAGTTTTGATATCCCCGGAGGGAATTACCTTTGAGAAATCTTTAAGATTGGGGTTCTCGGCCACCAACAATGAAGCAGAATATGAGGCCGTCCTCGTAGGGATGAACATGGTTCATAGAATGGAAGGGAAGATGGTGCAAATGTTCTCAGATTCACTATTGGTGGTAGGCCAAGTAGAAGGGAAGCTAGAAGCAAGAGATTCCAGAATGCAAGGATACCTAACCCAGGTCAGGTGTATGCAATCTAAATTTGAGTCTTTTTCTTTATTACATGTATCCAGATGTAGGAATACCCATGCCGACTCCTTAGCCACACTCGCAACATCCTCAGCGCAAAGCCTGCCACGAGTTATCCTTGTTGAAGATCTGTTGAAACCCACTGGAACCGATGGTAACGCCACTCGAATTCTTCAAATTAGGACAGGGTTTAGTTGGATGGATCAAATAGTAACATTTCTTAGAAATGACATCCTGCCTGGAGAAAAGGCCGAAGCAGATAAAGTTCGTAGAAAAGCAACTCGTTTCTGGTTATCCGAGGACCATAAATTATACAAACACTCCTTTTCGGGACCATATTTGTTATGTATGCACCCCGAGGCAGCGGAGCTACTTTTGGAAGAGTTGCAGGAAGGGATTTGAGGAAGTCACTCGGGGGAAAGGTCTTTAGCTCATAGAGCACTTACTCAAGGCTATTGGTGGCCCAATATGCAGAGGGAGGCGCAGGATTATGCGAAGAAGTGTGACCAATGTCAAAGATTCACTCCAAATATACATCAACCAGGAGGTGTCCTTAATCCTTTATCTGGTCCTTGGCCTTTTGCTCAATGGGGTTTGGACATTGTTGGACCTTTCCCAAAAGCAACAGGAAACAGGCGATGGCTCCTCGTCAGAACGGATTATTTCACCAAATGGGTTGAAGTTTAGCCATTATCAAATATCAGAGACATGGAAGCGAAAAACTTTGTATGGAAGAACATCGTTACCAGGTTTAGCATCCCTCATACTCTCATTTCAGATAATGGTCTACAATTTGATAGCAAAGCCTTTAGGAAATATTGTTGTGATCTAGGCATCACGAATACTTATTCCACTCTAGCTTACCCACAAGGAAATGGGCAAGCCGAGGCCGTCAATAAAGTAATAGTGAGTGGACTCAAGAAAAGGTTGGGTGACACTAAGGGAAGATGGGTGGAAGAACTACCAGATGTCTTGTGGACGTATCGAACTACACCATGAAGATCCATAGGAGAAACACTCTTCTCCATGACTTATGGAGCTGAGGCAATAATACCCTAGAAACTGGGTTCCCAACCCTAAAGAAAAGCTCCTTCGTTCCAGATAGCAATGATGATCTATTGAGGAGAAATTTAGACTTAGTTGAGGAACGACGAGAGAATGCTATGGCTCAACTAGCTTATTATCAACATAAGCTCAAGCAGGGGTATGATTCTCATGTAAAACTGCGGCATCTTACACCTGGCAACTTGGTATTAAGGAAAGTTTTGGGCATAACAAAGAACCTAGCATGGGGAAAACTGGGGCCCAACTGGGAAGGACCTTATCGTATTACTTCGGTCGCAGGAATAGGGGCTTACAATCTTGAGGATTTGGATGAACACGTTGTACAATGTCCTTGGAATGTAAATAACTTACGAAGGTACTATTATTAAATAAAAGGTAGTTCGGCCATTTTTGTTAAAACTGCATTGCGTTCATTGTCTTCGTTCATCTAAGTATCAAACTAAAGCTTAGTGTGCCTGGATTCTCGGACCACATACCTCGTCTAAATTGATATTTTTTACCAAGTACTAAACAGAACCTTAGTTATGTCTGGTCCTCGGATCACCTACTTTGGGAAAAATAACATTTCAATTGCTTCATCTAAGTATTAAACTGAAGCTTGGTATGCCTGGATCCTCAGACCACATACCTCGTCTAAATTGATATTTTTTACCAAGTGTTAAATAGAACCTTAGTTATGTCTGGTCCTCGGATCACCTACTTTGGGAAAATTAACATTTCAATTGTTTCATCTAAGTATCAAACTGAAGCTTGGTGTGCCTGGATCCTCGGACCACATACCTCGTCTAAATTGATATTTTATACCAAGTGTTAAACAGAACCTTAGTTATGTCTGGTCCTCGGATCATCTACTTTAGGGAAATTAACATTCCTTTTCTTTTTTATTAAAGTATCAAAGCTTGCTATGCCTAGGTCATTAGACCATATGCCTTATTTCATATATTTGACATAGATCAACTAGAGGTCTAAATGAAAAATCAATTGCTTAAAGTCTCCCTGACATAGTGATAAACGGATAAGAAATCTATGAGCATTTCTTAATGCATCTCTTGACATATTGAACCTGCCTATGGTTATGGCTTTGACTTTAGTAAGGGAAAAAAGATTACTATTCTAAATATATAGAAAAACCAATATATGATCAAAACAAAACAAAAGTGAAGGCCATTAAACAAAGAAAGTAGAACTTATGCTTACATTAGATTCAAAAAGTACTTTTGTGATTACAAAGAACTTGCGAAATTACACTTAGTAGAAAATAAAGAAAAAACCAAAACTAAGGAAAAGTAGTCATTGCTTCAACTTTATCTTCAGAGGGCCTTTAGGGTCTCGAGGAGGTGGAAGCTGCACCGAGGACTCATCGGCAATTCCTTTACCTTTGGGATCATCCTTCAAAGTTATCGGATGTGCTTGATCACCCAGCTCATCCTTGGAAGATTCATGAAGGTCACTTGAAGGCTGTATGTCTTCTAGTGCCTTTTCTTGTATTGGATCAACTTGTTTGAGGAGATCTTCAGAAAGAGCTGAGTCTTTAGCCAGTTCACCTCTCTTATCCTCAGATACCTGGGCAGCTTCATCGTCAGCTTGAGGAACATCAGAAGCTCGAATTGCTGGAGGATAGTAGACACTCTCTGTTTTCCAAAGAGTAGAAGAGGCATCAACCCCAGCTTAGGAAAGTGCCTCATTCCACACTTGGAGGCAGTAATGTCTACATACCTCGGGAACTTGAGCCTTGAAGGACTGTGATCTCCTTCACACCTATCTCGTAACCTTCTTGTTCAGCTCGATCCTTTGAATTCTTGGCCTCTTCTTTTGCCTTTTCAGCTTTTCCTTTTCTTCAAGGGCTTTCTCTTTGCCCTTGATGGCCTCCTCTTTAACCCTCTCATACTCCTTCAGATCTTTTTTGAGATCCTCAATAAGCTTTCGCGCTACAGCGAGGTTCTCGTTGGCTTGTCGGAGCATCAGTCGTTGGTCCTCGGCCTGTTTAGTGGTTGTTTTGAGACCAGCCTCTAAACCGGACTTTTCACTCTCTGCCTTAACCAACTTGGTTGAGACCTCCTGCAGCTTCTTCTTCTGAAGGTTCGAGATCCTTTGGGCAGTTTCATGCCTTGATTCCTCGACCCTCAGATATTTGTAGGAGTTGATGGCAATCTCTTCTGCCCTATGGGCAGATTGAACAGCCTGTGAACAAAATATATATATATATATATATATCTGTATAAGTTTTATAAAATATATATATATATATAGACAAGGTTTAGAAGAAAAACTTACCATTGCAAGCTCCTTCTTCAGAATCATAAAGACATTCTAGTCTCTTTTCTTTTGAAGCTCACCCATGTCCTCGAGGAGCAGCAGCGCTTGCTCCAAAGCATCTGCCACACATGCAGCAGTCCCCTCATCAGAGTTTCTGATGGACCGTCCACGGTAATAGCCTGGTCGTCCATGGTCATGTCAAGGAGCCATAGAGGAGCGCGTACGGTCACCTGCGATTCGGTCCTTTTGTCCGACCTAGTCTGCACGGTACGGGCTTGCTTACCACCCTTTTCGATCTCGGGCTCTTTAGGAAGAGAGCCCTTTCCTACCTCCATCACTTCCTTTCCCTTCTGCTGATCCCTTTTCCTTTTAAGGTCAGCCGGATTGGTGCGTTGTGTTTGGGAAGGAGGAGGAGGAGGAGGAAGCCTAGACTCTGGGCCTTTGTCAGCGCCTTTATCTGGAGCCTTAGGGCGCAGTTCCTTAGGAGGCTCTTGAGAGCCTGCCTTACCCTCAAGCACATCTTTTAAACTAGGCTTGACCTTGCACTGAATGCCCATGTTATCAGATTGTTGAACAGTGGCTTGCAAGACTTGTGAGGAGGTGCCGAGGATAGAAGTTAAATCTTCGGGAGAGTGGGGTTGGTTAAAAACCTCGAACTCTTCCTCGGAATCAAATACCTCGACTATGTCTTCTTCTTCCTTTACATTAGGATGGGAAGACGTGGCTTCACCAAGAATGGATTGTGTAGGAATAGGGACTAGGGGAATCCCAACTAAATAGGTTGTGGTGGTTGTATTGGTTGTGTGACCAAAGTACCTTAGGGAATAGGAGGCCCCTCCGGTAGCAGGAAACCTTCAACGGCAACGCTAATCCGAGGAAGACATAGGTCCTTGGCTTTGATCACGCACTTCGGCGCTTGAAAAGCTTTGGAAATTGGAGTGTAGACGAGGATGAGATGAGCCGCTCGGAGTTGGCCGTCAGTATGCACAAAAACTTCGGCTTGTAAGATCCTGTCTAACCGTCCAAAATCAACAAGAAGAGGATGACGATCCGCTGCGTGTGGATCTGTAGAATTATCGAAAAAGAAAAGGGTAAGAATAAATAGAAAGACAGAAAAAAGAAAAATATATATATATATATATATATATATATATATAATATATAATGTTTTGAGGGTTCTAGATAAAATAAAAAAACTTCACCTGGAGTCCCTTCCCTTGTCGGACAGGGTAAGCCGTCGTGCCAATTTCCTGATACGATCAAGAAGTCATTTTTTAGGCCCTTATTAGATTTGGCCAGACACTGAATTAGCCTAACCTCTGGGTATCTAGATTTTAGGTAATATTCGTCTTTCTTTGTTAGGTAATGGAGGTTATAAACCCAGTTCACATCGTGGTGAGTGAGCCCTAGGTTCATCTTTTCATTTAAGGCATCTATAGAACCTAAGATCCTAAAGACATTTGGGGCGCATTGGGTGGGAGCTAATCTAAAAGCCCTAAGATAGTCCCTAGTCACGGTTCCCATGGGGATTCTCATTCCCCATTCGATGAATGCAATCATCTGGATTACAACCTCCCCCGTTTTTCTTTTTACAAAATATTCCTCCTCATTACAGTACCTAATTGATACGTCCGAGGGGATTTGGTACTTAGCCTTGAACTGCTCTATTTTTTTGTTTGAATCCACCAGGGATGCAAATCTACCCATCTTTGAAAAAGAAGATGTGAAGAAACTAAAAAGAAAATTATGCCGAGGACGAAAGATATGTAGAAAAAGAAAAAGAAATGGAGAGAAAGAAAACAAAAGAAACAAAGAACTGATAAGAAGGGGAGAGAGTGTGGGAGAACTTACTTTAGAAAAGAAGAAGGCACGGTCGCCTCGGATAGGGTATTTGGTGAAAAGAGAAGGCACGTGAAGGTAGCAAAGGTGGCAAGTACGTTATAAGGTTACTGTAGTGTGAAATACTTGAAGGAAATTAGTATTTATATATTAATAGGAGTTATGAAGCGGGAGAATTCCCACCACAACCCAGGAATGGCTCTCAACCGTTGGATATGTGTCACATCGTGGAAACACAGGGGACATCGAGACGCCAAAAATTAATTTAGAGGCGCTTCATATGCCGAAGCATTGGAAACACGCGACGGGTAATTTAAAAGTCATTGTCCCCTTTAGCGGTATTGACAATAATCCGCAATATAAAAAGGAGATTTAAGTCGAGATCCTCTTTTCCTCTCGAGGTGAAGAAATAAAGAATCTCGAGGGGCTATTGTAGGGGCATTGGGCTTGGTAATTTACAAAGGATGGCCCAATAAAGTCTTTTGGGCTAAAGGCCCAAATTCGAGGACATCAAATGATCTAGGAGTACGTGAATGTACCGCATAAAGAAAATGCTAGGTAAAGATATGATAAACGAATGACCAATTACGTCCGAGGAATAGATTTGTCCTCGGATTGTTAAAGCCGAGGTCATAGGAAGAGAGGTTTAAAGTCCCCAGCTATGTTATAAGAAATCCTATGACTACGGAAAGACACGGCATACGTGGAGGACACTAGAAAGAGCGGTGGAATATCTAAGATAAAGCTGCTGCCACCGCCCATACATTAAAAGCTTTGTAAATTGATATACTGATTGCATAGATGGAAAGATGGGACCTGAGCATGAGGTTTGGAACTTGGTCCTTGATCCCAGCGGACTTCGGGGAAGAATTGATGGGATAAGTATCCAAAGCCAGCGTTACAACCATGAGGTGGAAGATGATAAAGAGAAGAAGAGGAAGTATAAATAAAGGAAAAGGCCTTTGGAAGAAGGAAAGGCTTTTTCAGTAAAAAAGAAAGACAAGAGTACACGATAACCCATAATTGTAACCAACCTTAGGAAGTAATATTGAAAGCTATCCTCGGATCGTGTCCGAGGAGGAGCTTTCAGTCATACCCTTACAAATAACCCTTTATTTCGTACCATTGGGCCCCGAACCTGTTTTCATTTCTTTGTCATTTAAACCATCCTTGAAGTATAAATTACGAGCCCACTCTATACAAATTTATTGTAAAAAGGCCCTTCAAGCCCATTTCCTTTCAGTTGGATATTGGAAATTTGAAATGCGTCCTTACAAGTATAATTTATCGTCTTCTATCTATACTATTATTTAAGCGGCTGCACCTGTTTGGACATGATTTTTTTTGTTCCAAAATACCCCTACACCCCTAGGTTTAAGTAGAGACAGAACCAAATGATAGTTTGGTAAAAATACATGTCTAACTTGCACTAAAATATTGCCTACAAAATAGGAACACTCTTCCACTAACCCACTAACCCACTTCTTCAAAGTAACTATGAGCCAACAATACTTTCCCAATATAGGTAGCTCATGTGATTTGGGGTCCTTTAGTCGGGTTTTGATCAAACCTTAGTTTTAGGTTGGTATGATAATATCTTGATTGTTTTTCTTTTGATGAAGAAACCAACAGTTGAATTTGAAGGGTGTTAGAAAATTTCCACATGGGTGAAAAATCGTGAAAATGCAACTTCAAATCTTACTATCAAGATGGTCAAAGTTGTTTGAGGGAGGAATGTGTCCATTACAAGTGACACTTGGGTGGTCTCTGATTCAAAAACCTACTATTGAATTGAAATATTATGGTAAAATGTTTATGTTAGGGAAATTATGTTGAAATTGAACGATTTTTGAGAATATAGTGGTCAAAATGGTAAAACATGGTCAAACCTTGGTCAATTTCACATTTTGCTCTGGAATAATTAGATTTGACTTAATTAAACTAGGTGAAACTATATTGTTGGCACTTGAAGTTTATCTTGCTAGTGTGATTAGTCCTTCAAGATTCAAGTAAGCCATATTGGTCTCTTAAGTTTAAAAAATGAGCACTATTAGTCTTTATATTAACTATCGTTAGTGCTATTGCCTATATGGTGGCTAATAGCAAAGTGACCTAGATTTTTTTTTTTTTTTTACCAAAGTGACGCGTATAGATGGTAATAGTCACATTTAGAGAATTTTTCAGGTTAGCAACTTAGCATATGAGTCATTTATTTTTTATTATTTTGTTCAAAACTTTTCTAAGCCCTTTGTTTATTTCATGTGAATCGTAACCCACCCAAAACATGCTCATCCTCTTCTCCTAACGAGTGTCATTGTATCTGACATTGTCATTGTCGCCACCATTAGCCACACTTACCTCTAATCCAAACAACTGTCATCGTCACTGCATCAACCAACACAAACACCTCTTTGTCCGTTACCAATCTCCAAGGATCTTTAGCGGCTGCTAATAATCAATTAAAAATTATTAGAATAAAAGCAATTTTTTCTCATTATAATAAATAGAGATCAATTAAAACTATATGAAAACTTTGTAATTAAATAGCTGATGTGGCATTTGACACTTAAGTTTCCATATCAATTTGTAAATGCCACATCAATTAAAAGATGCCACATCATTTTTCCATTAGACACGTAGATAATAATACTAATGGCAGTTAACAAAAGGAGTAACAACACCAATTTTTTAAACTTGATGGACTAATAGTACTTATTTGAAACTTGAGGAACTGATTGTTCTCACAATATAAATTTCAAGGACCAATAATGTAGTTTCACCATTAAAATGAATTTAGCCATTTAGGAAGGTTTGAGTGGGCTTCGTGGGGTTGATTTGTAATTTTGGGTAATGACACTCACCATGGCTTGATTTCAATTGGATGCATTTGATACCAATGTGATAATCTTTAATTTTGGATAGACTTAATCTCAATCTCACTCTTGTTAAAGTATTCAAAATAACAATTGAACATTACTGGTATATGGTACTAGAAAAAATTATTGTTGTTATAATATTTATTATATTAATTTAAACACTAATAAAATAATGTTTAAATTTATTAGTTTGTTGTGTAGGTATAGATAATATATAGGGTAAATTGCAAATTACACTCCTAAAGTTTGGGAGTGTTGGATTTTACACCCTAAAGTTTCAAAATTCTAGGGTGTAAAATCCAAACATTTCCAAATTTTAGGGGGTTAAATCCAAATTCTAAAATGTCAGGGTGTAAAATTTAAACACCCCCAAATTCCAAAATGTCAGGGTATAAAATCCAAACATTCCTAAATTTTAGAGGTGTAATTTGCAATTTACCTTATATTTTGAAGTGAAAAATATTTTTTCGCAAAAAAAAAAGTTGTTAGAACAACCGTTAATTTTGTTATGTTAACATGATTATTGCCGTGAAAAGATTCTTCATTAGTGTTAAATAATTCTGAATGGTAGTTGTGGGAGCTAAAAATTATTGAATAAATAATTGGGCTTTGGGCTTGATCGGTTGGTACCAGTTTGATTTTGTCAGGGGGCCTCTAAGCCCACGAGTTGGTCTACGCTGCAAAGGTCCGAGGAGTTGTCCAAGGATGAATGTCTCCTCGGACAGGCCCGGTGATGACCTTGGGACTTGCCAAGAAGGTTAAAGGCAGAATTTTGGAGAAAGCTAATGGGTATGAGGGTGATCCAAGCACCCTTTAGAAGTAAGGACGTGAGAGAAATATCTAAAGAAAAGGCTGCAACCTCCACATTAAAGACCTTGCACCTACCTCCCTGGCCGCATTAATGGGGAAATGACCTCTGAACAGTAGAGTTCAGCCTTTCTGCTATTGTTTGAAAACTTCAAGAAGGTGGCGGACGGGACAAGTATCTAAGGGGAAGATTTGTATGACATGTGCAAGAGCCAGTAAAGAAGAAGTATATAAGAAGGCAAGAGAGGAAAGAGAGAGGGATCTGCACTTTTCTGCTAAAAAAAAATAGGAACTAAGGATTGTAAACATTGGCCTAGAAAGAGAACATTTATACGAATCATCCTCGACTTACGTCCGAGGAGATCTATTTGTCATACTTGTTTATCATTTGCACAGATTGTAACATTCTAACCTGTTAATTGAACTTCCAACATCCCGAACCTAGATTTCAAATCCATAATCTACAAATTTTATTGCATAAGGCTCATTGGGCCTGAGCCGAACATTCGTTTGTGGGTTTGGGTACAATTGTGCAATTACAATTGGCGCCGTCTGTGAGAAATCTAGCGTAAAAGGAATTGGAACATCATGGCAAGCTTGGGTTTTCATCATGCAAAATCTTAAGGATCGCAACCCGAAGATCTTTTTAAGTGACTCGAGCACCGGAGAGATCAAGAGGGAAGCGTTCATACTGTGCATCCTAGTGTGAGTCATACGCGAGGTGGAGGCAGCACCTCCCATGAGGATGATGCCAAGGCCATACAAAGGGAGATTAACCACCTTAAGAAGAAGCTGTGCTGTGTTAGGTGAAGGCGGGCTTCATCCCCATCCACCCTTCTCTAGAGGAATCCTTGGGAAGCAGTCACAATTTAAGGTCTTGGCTACCCCCCAGCAAAACCTCCTCCTACGAAGAGGATGACCTGTCGAATCACAGGCGTAGGAAGCTCCTCTCCAGGGGCTTGGGGAACGACGCTATGAGCCGAGCATTACACCAACTCTCCAAGTCACCCTTTTCACGCAAGATTAAGAATGGAAGGCTCCCCAAGCGGTTTACCTAGCCCACCTTCACTATTTATAACGGCCGGACAAATTCGGTGGAGCATGTGAGCCACTTTAATTAGAGGATGGTAGTGCATTCTCACAATGAAACCTTGATGTGCAAAGTCTTTCCTTCTAACTTGGGACCCGTCGCTATGAGATGGTTCAATGGGCTAAAGTCGAGGTCTGTCAGTTCGTTCGGGGAACTTGCTAGGGCATTCGCGTCTCGGTTCATTACATGCAGCAGAGTTCCTCGGCCATTGGACTCGTTATTATCTATGACCATGAGGGAGGGGGAGACGCTGAAAGCATACTCTAACAGATATTGGGAGATGTTCAATGAGATAGATGGAGATTTTGATGAGGTGGCGGTTAATACTTTTAAGGTGAGCCTTCCTACTAATTATGACTTGAGGAAATCCTTGACTAAAAAGCCCGTACGAAGTGTACGTCGCCTCATGGACCATATAGACGAGTACAAAAGGGTTGAAGAAGATCATCAGTAGGCTAAAGGTAAGGCGAAGGTTATCACTCAAGAGAGAAGGGATTTCAGGTCGGACAGGTGTCACATAATAAGCCGAGGAGAGATTACTCTAGGTAGCTTGGCTCAGCCACTCCTCAAACAGTTAATACTGTATTTCGAGAACCAGTACACCAACTACTGGAGAAAGTCCGTAAGGAACCCTACTTTAGATGGCCTAGTAAGATGGCAGGGGACCCTGCGAAGCGGAATCATAATCTTTTTTGCCAATACCATCAGGATGTAGGTCATACTACCAAGAATTGTCGAACCCTCTGGAACCATCTGGAATAGCTTATTGGCGAGAGGAAATTGAAGCAGCACCTGTACCAACTAACGGTCAAGGTAGTCAGTCTGGTTCGAATAATTAGAAGAACAACTTATCTCGACCGTCCCTGGGAACGATTAACGTTATCTTCGCTGCACTTGGCAGGACCAGTTCCTGTCCCACCAGAGTAATGGCAGTTTTGCACTCCTAAACCGAGAAGTCAGGCGCAAAGCCGAAGAGGATTAAAGGGACTATGTCGGTCCTTGGATTCTCGGAAGAGGATAAGATTGGAACCATCCAGCCCCATGATGACACCCTGGTGGTCACTCTGCGGATAGGGAATTACGACGTCAAAAGGGTGATGATCAATCAAGGCAACGGTGTGGACATTATGTACCCTGATTTATTTAAGGGGCTAAGGTTGAAATTGAAGGATCTCACTCCTTATGATTCGCCGCTAATAAGCTTTGAAAGGAAGGCTGTCGTACCAAAGGGGCAAATTTGATTGCCCGTATAGTCTGGCTCGGAGACGATCGAGGTGGATTTTATTGTGGTTGATGCGTATTCCCCATATACGACCATCCTTGCTAGGCCTTGGTTACACGCTTTGGGTGCTGTCTCCTCAACTTTGCATGTTAAAGTAAAATTCCCCTTGGGGGGATTCACCGAAGAAATTCTTGGCAGCCAGGTCGTTGCAAGGCAATGCATATTGGCTGCAGTACTACATCAAGCTAAATCAGAGTCCTCGGCCACGATTATGAAGGACTTATAGCAATTAACGACTCTGGATGCGCCCGATGCAGTGACAGCAGAGGAAGCCATGTGTGAAGATTTGGAGAAGTTTCTGATAGCCGATGATCCCGAAAGGTTCTTTCAAGTTGGCGTACGTTTACCACACCAAGAGAAGATGGAATTGGTGGAGTTTTTGAAGGACAACATCGATGTCTTTGCCTGGGATCCGTATGAGGCTCCCGGGGTCGACCCAAGCTTCATTTGTCATCATTTGAACATCGACCCTGCCATTGTTCCTAAGAGGCAGCCACCTTAGCGTTCCTCTAAAGAGCACTTCGAGGCTGTTAAAGAAGAAATGCACAAGCTCAAGAGGGCCAGGGCTATTAAAGAAGTTTTTCTAGCCGGAGTGGTTGGCGCATACAGTTGTGGTGAAAAAGAAGAACGAAAAGTGGAGAGTATGTGTGGACTTTACAGATTTAAACAAAGCCTGCCCAAAGGACTTGTTCCCAATGCCACGCATCGATCAGCTTGTGGATGCCACCATCAGACATCCTCGGATGAGCTTTTTAGATGCCTTCTAGGGCTATCACCAAATTCCATCGGTGGTGGATGATCAGGAGAAGACTGCCTTCATTACTCCAACAGGGAACTATCACTACAAAGTGATGTTGTTCGGATTGAAGAATGCAAGGGCTACTTACCAAAGGGTGATGACCAGAATGTTTGAGTCGCAACTTGGAAAGACCATTGAGGTATATGTGGATGATATGGTAGTGAAAAGTAAGACAATACCCACGCACGTGAAAGATCTGGATGACACCTTTCAAATACTTAGAGAGTACAAGCTGCGCCTTAACGCCTTAAAGTGTTCTTTTGGGGTGGGTGCCAGAAAGTTCTTAGGCTACATAGTGACTTATAGAGGAATAAAGGTGAATTCGGCATAGGTCAGAGCCATCCAAGGCTTACAGCCACCTCGGAATCCAAAGGAAGTTCAGAAGCTGACCGGAATGATCGCTGCTCTCAGCAGATTTATCTCTCGGTCAGCTGACAAGTGTAGGCCTTTCTTCTAACTGTTGAATAAATGGAAAGTATTCCAATGGTCCGAGGAGTGCGTTTTGGCTTTCCAGCGACTTAAGGATTATCTTTCCCGGCCACCCATTATGTCTCGGCCGGAGGTTGATGAAATTCTGTTTGTGTACCTAGCTGTGGTCGTCCATGTAGTCAGCCTGTTCCTTATAAGGGACGACGATGGGGTGCAAAAACCGGTCTACTATGTCAGCAAATCCTTGAATGAAGCTGAGGTACATTACTTGCCCTTGGAGAAGGCCACGCGAAAGCTTCCTCACTATTTTCAGTCCCACACTGTCGTGGTTTTGACCTAACTGCCTCTCAAGTCAGTGTTACACAGTGCTGACTACTCCGGAAGGATAGCTAAGTGGGGAACTATTTTAGGAGCTTTTGATATCAAATACATGTCGCACACCTCGGTGAAGGTTCAGATTCTCGCAGATTTGGTGGCAGAGTTTACTGAACCATTGTTGGAAGAAACTGCGAAGGAATCACACATGGATGAAAAATCAGTTGGCATTATCATGGACAAAGGACCACCGATTTGGAAAGTCCATTGATGGGGCAGCCAACCAGAGGGGGTCTGGTGTCAGACTTATTTTGGTATCCCCTGAGGGAATTGTCTTCGAAAAATCTTTGAGATTAGCGTTCTCGGTGACTAATAACGAGGCCAAGTACGAAGCAGTCTGGTCAGTATAAACATGGTGTGTAGGATGGGCGGAAGGGAAGTTCATATGTTCTCGAATTCTCAGTTAGTGGTCAGCCAAGTGACAGGGACCATGGAGGCTAGGGATCCAAGAATACAAGAGTACTAACCTAGGTCAAACATTTACAATCTGAATTTGATTCCTTTATCCTTTCTCATGTTTCTAGAAGTGGAAACACACATGCAGGTTCGTTGGCCACCTTGGCGACGTCCTCGGCTCAGTGTTTACCTAGGATTACTCTCGTCGAAGACTTGCTAGAGCTAACTCTGACCACTACGAGTGCCGCCCATATCCACCTGATAAGGCCTGGACCTAGTTGGATCGACCCTGTGGTATCTTTTCTGAAAAGCGACATTCTTCCCGAGGACAAGTCTGAGGTGGATAAGATTCGTCGAAAGGTGCCTCGTGTCTGGCTCTCCGAGGATCAGAAATTGTATAGACGCTCATTCTCTGGACTATACTTGTTATGTGTGCACCCCGAGTCAACGGAGGCACTTTTGGAAGAATTGCATGAGGGAATTTACGGAAGCTATACTGGGGAAAGGTCCTTAGCCCATAGGGCTCTGACTAAGGGATATTGGTGGCCCAATATGCAGAAGGAAGCTCAGGACTACGCGAGAAAGTGTGACCAATGCCAAAGGTTCGCTCCCAACATTCATCAACCTGGAGGAGTCCTTAATCCTTTGACCAGTCCTTGGCCTTTCGCTCAATGGGGATTGGATATTGTAGGGCCTTTTTCGAGGGCTGTGGGAAACAAAAGGTGGCTACTTGTGGGAACCGACTACTTCACCAAATGGGTCGAAGCAGAGCCCTTAGCAAATATTCGGGATATCGACTCCAAGAAGTTTATTTGGAAGAATATTATAACTAGATTTGGGATACCACACACACTTGTTTCAGATAATGGCGCACAATTTGATAGTAGAGCTTTTAGGAAGTATTGTAGTGATATGGGCATCATAAACAGATACTCCACCCCAGCTTATCATTAGGGAAATAGGCAGGTCGAGGCTGTTAACAGAAGAGGCTGGATGACGTGAAGGGTAGATGGGTAGAGGAGCTACCACATGTCTTATGGACGTATCGAACTACGCCGCGTAGATCCACTAGGGAGACACCATTCTCTATGACTTATAGGGTCAAGGTAGTGATACCTTTAGAATCTGGTTTCCCCACGCTAAGGACGAGTTCTTTTAGTCCAGAAGATAACGATGGTGTCCTAGAGAAAAGCCTAGATTTGGTTGAGGAACGGCGAGAGGCTACTACGGTTCAAATGGCTTATTATCAGCAGAAGCTCAAACGAAGGTATGATGCCTATGTGAAGCTAAGGCCACTAGCGCTTGGGGATCTAGTGTTGAGAAAAGTTGTGGGTACGACCAAAAACCCTGCATGGAGAAGCTCGGACCAAATTGGGAAGGACCCTATTGGATCATTTTTGTACCAGGTATAGGATCATATTGCTTAGCTGACCTAGATGAAAAAATTGTGCAACGCCCCTGGAAAGTAAACAACCTGCGAAGGTATTATTATAAATAAAAAGCACTTTTATCATTCGGGGTTCAAATTATGAATGTGTGTTTGGGTTTGTCTCTTACAATTACTAAGTATCAAACAGAAACTTGGATGTGCATGGTCCTCGGACCACATGCCTTGTGGAAATTGATGTCTTATCATTTGTTAAACAGAACCTTAGTTATGCCGGGTCCACAAACCCTCTACTTTGGAAAAATTAACATCTTAAATTACTATTACTAAGTATCAAATAGAAACTTGGACGTGCATGGTCCTCGGACCACATGTCTTGTGGAAATTGATGTCTTATCATTTGTTAAACAGAACCTTAGTTATACCGGGTCCACAGACCCTCTACTTTGGGAAAATTAACATCTTAAGTTACTATTACTAAGTATCAAACAGAAACTTGGACATGCATGGTCCTCGGACCACATGCCTTATGGAAATTGATGTCTTATCATTTGTTAAACAGAACCTTAGTTATGCCGGGTCCACAGACCCTCTACTTTGGGGAAATTAACATCTTAAGTTACTATTACTAAGTATCAAACAGAAACTTGGATGTGCATGGTCCTCGGACCACATGCCTTGTGAAAATTGATGTCTTATCATTTGTTAAGCAGAACCTTAGTTATGCCGGATCCACAAACCCTCTACTTTGGAGAAATTAACATCTTAAGTTACTATTGCTAAGTATCAAATATAAACTTGGACGTGCATGGTCCTCGGACCACATGCCTTGTGGAAATTGATGTCTTATAATTTGTTAAACAGAACCTTAGTTACGCTGGGTCCATAGGCCTCCTACTTTGATGAAGTTAACGTTTCAAGTTACAGATCCTAAGTATCAAATAGGAACTTAGGTATGTATGGTTCTCTGCCTATGTACCTTGTTCAAATTGATACCGTACTTATTGCTAAGACAAAGTTTGTTTATGTTAGGTCCTTGAATACTTTAATTTAGAAATACTAGCGTAAATCCATGTTGTATTAATGTTGAGATTTTGATGAAGTATTTTGATCACTTTATGCCTCAAATCGAATTCTAAGTTAGCTTGTTAGTCGTGCATTGTTGTGTTACACATGTTATACTCTTGAGGCGTAATTTGTAAAGTATAAGCTAAGCATGTGTACTGTTGTTTAAAGTTACGACAATTCAAATATTGAAAGTGAAGTTGGTTGTTCCACTCATTCTTTTTTTTCTTTTTTTTTGTGCTAGTGAGAAGTTTTATAGTAAAAAAGTACAAGTCAAATGAAGATCAGACAAGACAGTCTTTCATTAATTGCTTCTAATATATATATTACAAAGAAAGTCTTTGTTACAAAAACAAAGAAGTCCTAGGCTCGGCCCTAAACTTTGGAAGGAAGGTCCTGCTCGGAAGTGCTGCCAACTTCGGTTCCTTTTAGCTCCATCTCAAAGGAGGATTGGACCTGTTTTCCCTTGTTTGCCACTACTAGTGGAGGAACGTTAGTCTCAACACTTTGGCTTGCAGCCTTCTCGGCACCTTTACCCTGTTCCTTCTCTTTGTTGGAACTCGTAGGTTCTGTAGGAGCAAGAATGGGCTCTGGGATCACAAGAGGGGGTATGGAAGGAGCTGTCTCAAGGGCAGGGGCGACAGGAGGAAGTTCTTCTATTTCATGTATGTCTAGGGGAAGCCAAATGTTCTCGGGCTTCCTTAGCTCAGAAGTTGAAGGAACCCCTGCTACACTTAAGGCTTCCCCCTAAACTTGCTGGCAGTATTCCCGGCACAGCGTGGCGAACTCCTCTGTCAACTGATCTTCTGTTGCCGCTACCCCTTCCTTGTAAGCAGCCTTCTTCGCGGCCTCCAGCGAGTCCTTAAAGGTGCGAGCCTCGTCCTTCATCTTCGCAAGCTTTTTCTTCAAGTTGGAGTGCTCCTACTGAGCCTTGGATAACTCTTCATCCTTCTAACGAAGAAGCTTGCGTTGTCCCTCTACCTGGGTCTTCGTCGTCTTCAAGTTGGCCTCGGCACTGTCCCTTTCCCTTTTTAGCTTCGCCAGCTGTGTGGTGAGCTTCTCATTTTGTGCAAGGGCCTAGCCTAGGGACTTCTCGGTCTCCAACTGAAGTTCTAATTCTAGTCCAGCCTTTTCCTGAGAATCCTCCACAAACTTCATGGCAGCAAAAACTTCCTGGATGGCCTGTGACAGAATATCAAAAGGTCAAACTCATAAAAATGTCTCCTAGCAGTTAGGTGCAATGAAAAAACAATAAGGTGAAGATAAGATTTAAAACTTACCGAGGCCAAGTCCCTTTTTAATGAAAGGAACAGGTGGGATTGGTTCATTTTTTCCAAGGCTTCCATGTCCTTGGGCAGCAGAAGAGGACGTTCCAAGGCATCGACTAGGTAAAGAGCATGGCCTTGTTGGAACATCCTAATGTTAGACTGGCTAGAGATGGGTGCCCTGTCCAGCTTAAGCTCGGGAGACTAATTAGCCGGTGTGCGGCGCACTTCGGTAAGATCCTTGATCTCCCCGCTTTCCACTTACGAGGCAGGTCTTTGCTGTTGGGGTTGTTGTTGTTGTTGCTTCTGTATCTTCTGTCTCTCCCTATTAGCATCCTCGGCCTCACCCTTCCTCTTCTTCTTAGGCTCCGCACAGGAGGCTTAGGATTGGACGGAGGAGGGGGTAGGGGGCAAGGATGGAGGGACCTGTGACCCACCTGCCCCTTTTTTGGAGACTCTCTCAGCCTTCTTGTGCATCAGTCCCTTCAGGACGTCCATCTTTTCTTCTTCGGAGCTAGAGTTAGGGCAGGCAACTACTAAACCTTATATCCCCGAAGTCTCTGCAGGCTCATGCTCCTCGTCCAAGAGAATGACAAACAAGTTTCCTCGAGGCCTTTCAACGTCTTCGAGTTGAAACTGGTTTATCTCCTCGTCCAACGAGTGCGGCGAGGATGCTTGCCCTTCTTAGACGGTGGTTGTCTGAGAATGCATCGAGAGGGGAATTACTGCAATTGGGCACGTGTATAGAATGATGGTGGGATTGTCGGGGAGATCGTGATCAGAGAGGAAGCCTGGTCGTGCGACGTTTATCCTTCTACGTCGGTTATCCCCCGCGATGATTGCGTTTTCTATCTCTTGGAAATCAGATGATATAGGATCGTATCCTAATATCAAATGTGCTGCTCTCACTTGTAAATCTTCACTTACGAATACTTCTGAGTGGAGGACGCGATTTAAGTCGGCAACGTTGCAAAAGTTCAAGCATGGGCGTACGTGCTGTTTATCTGTGAGAAGAAACATCGGAGAAGACAAATATGGTCAGATTAGTAGTAAACATAAAAATTAGACGCAATAGTGAGCGATAAGGATTAAAGCAGTAAAAGGCAGTGGGGTTGGATCACGGGTTAAGGAATTTAACTCCTAAGGAGTCACACCTAGATCTCCCTATACGACTGGGCAGTGAGGGCCGTCATGCCAGTTCTCTGACGCGATGAGGTAGTCGTCCTTCGTGCCTTTGTTAGATTTAGGCACACAGGAGATCAGCCTGACTATACTGGACTGCGATTTAATGTAATACCCTACGTTTTTGAGTTTGTGGCACTCGTACATAAAGGCAACGTCGTGCCATGTGAGGTTTAGACCCATTTGCTCGTTTAGAGCATCGACACTACCTAAGACCCCAAACATGTTAGGTACGCACTAGTCTGGGCATAACCTATGGTTGCGAAGGTATTCACTAGTCACATTTCTCATAAGGAGAGTCATTCCATCTTCTATGAAGGCGATCATTGGAATGATGACTTCTCCGTCTCTCCTGGCACTACCTACGACTTCTATTGGACAGTATCTCAAGCCTATGTCGTTGGGAATATGGTACTTGGCCCTAAACCCTTCCATACCAGCATCAGAATCAACTAGACACTTAATTCTACCCATCTGAAGGAAGTGAAAAGGAAAGTTTTAAGAAGAAAAGGAGTTTAGATGGGAGCTGAGGACAGAAACTGAGAAGGAAGGGTAAAGGAAAGCAAAAACTTACTAGAGTTGATTAGGCGATTCTTCACGAATTTCTAGAGAGAAAAGGTGATGATTGATACTTTGATGCGATTGATTTCTGGAGAAATGAATGAAGGTGCGGGTTCCCAAGCGTTTTGACGTGTGGGAGGCGGCCTCAAAATTAAATTTGTCCCGCTCAAATTTTCAGGGGCCAATTGGGATCGTTGGATGTTCATCTTACAGCTGAATGTGGAAAACTGGATGTAACTTGTGGTCATAAATGCGCCCATTCCGGGTTTCGAAACGTCAGAAGGCATTTTCAGGGAACGAAAAGACCCCCGCACGTGTGACGGTCTATAGAGCGCATGGAATATGTACTATCTGGTTCAAAAATCTATATTTCTCCTCGGCTGGGAGGAAAAAATAGAGTTTTGAGGGGCTATTGTGGGAGGTAAAAATTATTGAATAAACAATTGGGCTTTGGGCCTGATCGGTTGGTACCAGGTTGATTTTGTCAAGGGGCCTCTAAGCCCACGAGTTGGTCTACGCTGCAAAGGTCCGAGGAGTTGTCCAAGGATGAATGTCTCCTCAGACAGGCCCGATGATGACCTTGGGACTTGCCAAGAAGGTTAAAGGCAGAATTCTGGAGAAAGCTAATAGGTAAGAGGGTGATCCAAGCACCTTCTAGAAGTAAGGACATGAGAGAAATATCTAAAGAAAAGGTTGCAACCTCCACATTAAAGACCCTGCACCTACCTCCCTGGCCGCATTAATGGAGAAATGAGCTCTGAATAGTAGAGTTCAGCCTTCCTGCTATTGTTTGAAGATTTTAAGAAGGTGGCAGATGGATAAGTATCTAAGGGGAAGATTTGTATGACACGTCGAGGAGCCAGTAAAGAAGAAGTATATAAGATGGCAAGAGAGGAAAGACAGGGGGATCTGCACTTTTTTGCTAAACAAAAATAGGAACTAAGGATTGTAAACATTGGCCTAGAAAGAGAACATTTATACAAATCGTCCTCAGCTTACGTTCGAGGAGATCTATTTGTCATACTTGTTCATCATTTGCACAGATTGTAACATTCTAACCTGTTAATTGAACTTCCAACATCTCGAACCTAGATTTCAAACCCATACTCTACAAATTTTATTGCATAAGGCTCATTGGGCCTGAGCCCAACATTCGTTTATGGGTCCGGGTACAATTGTGCACTTACAATAGTATTCTTGAAGCTCAAGTTCATCCAAAATGTTCTTATGCGTGGAGGAATATACTGCAAGCTAGGGACGCTATTGAGAAAGGAGCTACTTGGAGGGTTGGAGATGGTCAGAAAATTGATGTGTGGAAGCACCGGTGGTTGCTTGATCCCACATACAACAGGATTAGCTCCCCTAAAGCTAACTAGTTGGTGGTTTGGGTTTGTGATTTGTTCCTCACTAATATAAGGGTATGGAACTCTAGTAAACGAGAGAGTTGTTTCTTGCCTTGGGAGGCCGAGATGGTCCATAGGATATAGGTGATCGAGACTTGGAGTGAAGATATTCTGATTTGGCCTTATACTATGAATGGTAGGTATAGTGTGCATAGTGCTTACTGTATGTTAGTTGCGGAAGAAGGTCAAGGCATGTCGAGTTCTTGATCTTTGGGTGACTCTAAGAAGTTTTGGAAGAAAATTTGGAAGATTTAGGCTCCTAATAGAATACATCATTTTCTTTGGCAAGCCATAAAAGACACCTTTCCCATGAAACAAAACTTGAAAGCAAGGCATGTACCGGTGGATGTTTCATGTGATTGTTGTGATGATCATCCCGAGACTATCTTGAACTGCCTTTGGTTGTGTGATGAGGCACGATCAGTTTGGTGGTCAGATTTGGGCTTCCAGTTTTTACGCTGGAAAAAATGTCGATCCTTTTATGATCTAGTGGAGGTTCTACTTAATGAAGGCTCAAGCTATAGGATTGCCTTGTTTGCTACAATCGCTTGCAAATTATGGCAGAGGCAGAATCACTTAAGGGAAAGTCAACACTCCTGGCAACTTCAGGAAATTAGTGATTGTGCAAAGGAATTAGTTCAGGAGTTTCATGTGGTGCATAACTCAGACTTGCCTGTGCTGATTTGTAGACCTTGAGCTCGCTGATGTCCTCCTTCATTGGCCTACTATAAGGTGAATGTGGATGTTGCTATGTTTGAACACTCGGACTGCACAGGGATGGGGTGGTGTTTCGGGACCATGAGGGTTGTGTCATTGCTGCTTTGAGTTAGTGAGTTACCTTGTCCCAATTGGTTGAGATGGTTGAAGCCTTGGCTTATGCCTCAGCTAGGAGAGCAGTTTCAACTACAAATACTAATGTTTGGGTAGAAGAACATTCTAGTGATTTGGATGATATGTTCCAATCTAATTTTATTGTTCATTAATAATATTTTTCTTACCTTTTTCTCAAAAAAAAAAAAAAAAAGTTTTTTTGGCACAAAAAGGATTTACTTCTCACGTTATTTTTAAAAGATTTTTTTTATTTGAATATTTTAAGCAACATGATTTACCATATTATTATGTGATAATGACATCCTTTTCATAGGCACAAAACGTTTCGCGCAATAAATTTTTGTTTTTAAGCTCAAAAAAGGTTGATGCAAAAAGTCCATTTTCTCGTGTTGATAAAATTGACCAGCTGTATTTGTTTTGAAATTTTGAAAAGGGCCCGAAGCTAAATTCTAGTCAGCCAATTTTTTAAGAATTTTGATGAAACCACGATGCATATTAAGTCATACCTAAAAACAAAAAGTTCAATATATTACGCGCCCCCCCCCCCCCCTCGAAACAACAAAAAAAAAGCAAGAAAAGTGAGAGCTGGTTTCAGTTTTACCCAATACTAAAGAATAAATTGATAATAATGTTACTTGTACTACACACATCTGCCTCTAATATAAAAGTACTCATGTATATTCTATTATTTTGTGAAATAAAATACTATTCATTCTGTTTTTTTAACATGGTATCAGAGCCATTGCTTTGATCTTTTCTTAGCACTTTTGTCTCTATTGATGTTACTCCATTCTCAACATTGCTTCCATCATCATAGCAGCCGCCGCAGTCTATCACTTTTGAACCTCCAACATCTCCCAGCCGTCATCCTTGGGTTCCGGACCTACAACCACTTTGAGGAGTCCCATAGTGCAAAGACCACAACTCTTTTCATCACTCCTACGAATATTGCTTCGATTAATTTTCTGCAGGTACCACTGAGATCATCTTGCGCCGATCTACACAATCGTGGAAGCCTCGCAGCCATCGAAGACCACACACACCCCCACACACTACTCAAAGGTTCTGCACCGAAGCTCACATGCTCCACACCCCTCAACGCGCCACCTTTATTCTTCACTCACCACCATGTGCCGTCATGCACTTCCACGAGCCAGAGCTCCATCCACTGATGTCATCAATTACGTCATCTACACCACATCAGCACTAATGACATCATCAAGCCACGTCATCCAATTAGTGTCACGTCATCTTGCTTACATCAGCACTCAGTCAGCGATTACATCATCCCACTGATGTCATCCATGTTAACTTTTGACTGTTAACTTTTTGTTAGAGTTGACATTTTGCAGTCCAACACTCCTTACCCACCCTTTCGCGTAGATTTCATTTTTGAAGTCCATTTTTGCATATTTTGCTTCTAAATGAAGAATAAGGACAGTTTTCTTTTTATTGCAACAATTGTTGTCGACAATCCAACAAACGTTTTTGCAATTTTTGCAAACATCTCAGCCATAATATTGACACTTGCTATCAATGCAATAAATCAGTTATTTCCATTTCTACTGCTACTATTGCTAACACTGAGAGTATCCAACCAATGGCTCTTGTCTCCACAAAGTCCAAGTCTTATGGATCAACTATCACCATTTCCATAGTTGACCTACAAAACATCATCGCTAATACCATTCGTATGGTTGGTAAAGCATCTTATTCCTCTTCTCTCTTAGTTGAATCTAGTATGTCTCCTTCCTCTTGGCTTATAGATTCTACTTGTTGCAATCACATGACACTGCACTCTTCCTTATTTTGTCAACTTGAACTTGCACAACACTCTCTTAATATTCGCGCAACTAATGGTTCCACAATGTTTGGTCATAATATAAGCTTTATCTTGACCTCCAACCTCTTAGTTTCTAGGGTCTTTAATGTTCCTAACATTTCTTGCAATTTATTTTATGTGGGATAACTAGCTAAGTTGGGTTATTGCATTACCTTTGATTATTCTAGGTGTATTGTGCAAGATCTGAGGACGAGACAAGAGCTCGGGCCCAACCCTAGAGTTGGGCGTATGTTTCCCATGGACAACCTTCGTCTTCTACCTGTTGCTTCTATTTTTGATGTTGCTGTAGCTGCTGTAGTTTCTTCTACTCCTTCCCTTGCACTTTGGCATGCCTAGCTTGGTCACACATCTTCCTCTCAGGTACAACACTTGGCTTCTAGAGGTTTGTTGGATTTAGTGTCCATAGAAAATTTTGATTGTATTTCATGTCAGTTAGGAAAACAATCAGTTTTGCCTTTCAATACTAGTGAATCAATGTCCACTAATATCTTTGACCTAATTCATTCTGATGTTTGGGGCCTTCCTCTATCTTTAGTATTGGTAAATCTCGATATATTGTTGTCTTTATTAATGATTATTCCCGTTATAGCTGGATTTTTCATATGAAATTTGTTTTGGATTATTGCAAGTATATTTTAATTTTGCAAAAATGGTTAAAAATCAATTTTCCAAACGTATCAAAAAATTTTGATCTGATAATGCTCTTGAGTACACTTAATATTCTTTCCAATCTGATTTCCATTCCGATGGCACTGTTCATCAACTAACTTGTCTAGATACCTCTCAGGAAAATGGTAGAGCCGAAAAAAACTTCGTCATACTCTCCTTCTCTCTGTCAAAGTTCCTGGTCCTTTTTGGAACGAAGCTGCTCTTCATGCTATTAATCGCATTCCAAGTCCTATTATCCAAAATCAAACTCCATATGAGCGCCTTTTTGGGTCACCTCTAGACTATCACCATCTCACTCCTTCGGTTTTGCTTGTTTCGTTCTTCTTCAGCCACATGAGCATAACAAACTTGAGCCTCAATCTAGACTTTGTTGTTTTCTTGGCTATACTAAAACTCAAAAGGGTATCGGTATTATGATCTTGTCTCTCATCATCTTCCCATCTCCCACAATGTTGTCTTTTGGAAACATCACTCATTTGTCGAGCTCTCTCACTTTCGTGCCTCTCTATCTACCTCATCTGTCTTGAAAATTTTCCCAGATGAGCCACATATTCCTTCTATAGTTACTCCTGATCCTCCTATAGACTTCTCTTTGCAACCACCAAATATTTTTTATGCCTCTCTTGGATCACCCTTTAATGAATAGGTGGAAGATGAGCCACCCAACCTTGAGCTTGGGCCCCCAACTCTTACTCTACCTAAAGACCTTGCATAAGACATTCCACCTCGTCACTCAACACAAGTAAGATCCATTCCTGCACATTTACTTGAGTATCATTGTTATACTACCCTTGCTACACTGCACGAGCCTCACACCTATCGTGAGACATCTATTGACCCTTTATGGCTGATTGCAATGAAAGAGGAACTTGATACATTATCAAAAAACCATACTTGGGATTTGGTGACTCTCCCCTTTGGAAAATTTGTGGTTGGTTGTTGGTGGGTCTACAAGATCAAGACTCATTGTGATGGGTCCATTGGGCGCTATAATGCTCGTCTTGTTGCAAAAGGTTTTACACAAGAGTATAGGATTGATTATGAAGAGACATTTGCTCCAATTGCTCATATTTCATTTGTTCGTGCCCTCTTAGCTGTTGCCATTACTAGTAAATGGGACAATTTTTAGATGGATGTCAAAAATGCATTCCTTAACGAGGATTTAAGTGAAGAAGTTTATATGCAACCTTCTCCTAGTCTTTTTGTTGAATCAAATAAGGTTTGTCACCTTTGACATGCACTTTATGGCCTTAAACAAGCTCCAAGAGCTTGGTTTGCCAAGTTCAACTCCACCATCTTTTGCTTGGGTTACACTGCCAGTCCTTATGATTCTGCCTTATTTCTTCATCGCACTGACAACGGCACCATTATGCTTCTCTTATATGTAGATTATATGATCATAACTGGTGATGACCTTAGTGGCATTCAAGAACTCAAGGATTTTCTCAGTCAGTATTTGGGATGAAAGGTCTTGGACATCTCAGCTATTTATTGGGTCTTGAAACCACTCATTCCACAGATGGTCTTTATATGACTCAATTCAAGTATGCTTCTGAACTTTTGTCTCGAGCTGGACTCACTAATAGCAAGACTGTTAACACTCCAATTGAACTTAATGCGCATCTGACTCCCTTAGGGGGGGGAAGCCATTGTCTAATCCCTCTCTTTATAGATGATTGGTTGGCAACCTAGTTTATCTCACTGTCACTTGTCCAAACATTTCCTATGTTATTCACCAGGTGAGCCAGTATCTGTCTACTCCACGATCGACTCACTATGGTGTTGTTCTGTGCATTCTTCGATACTTGAAGGCACTCACTTCCATGACCTTTTCTACTCAGCTCAGTCTCCTCTTGTTCTCCGTGCATTCTCTAATGCTGATTAGGTAGGAGATCCCACTGATCGTAAGTCCACCACTAGTTATTGCTTTCTTCTTGTTTCTTCTCTGATTTCTTGGTGAAGCAAGAAATAAACCCTTATGGCCCACTCCGGTACTAAAGCAAAATATCATGCCCTTGTTAATACCATATCTGAGCTCATTTAGCTACGATGGCTTCTTAAGGACTTGGGTGTGTCCACATCCTCTGCTGCTCCTTTTTATTGTGATAACTAGAGTGTCATTCATATTACTCACAATGATGTCTTCTATGAATGAACTAAACACATCAAGATCGATTGTCATTTTATCCGTTATCATCTTTTCCATAGTGCTCTCAAGCTATTCTCGGTCTCCATTAAAGATCAACTTGCAAATATCTTCACAAAGTCACATCCTAAGGGAGGCCATCGTGCTCTGGTTGACAACCTCAAGTTGATCTCACATTTACCTTGAGTTTAAGAGGGGCTGTTAACGTATATTGGGTTGTGGGCTTTAGGCCCATCTTGTTTACTTGTATAGCACTCTTACTTATACTACACACATCTGCCTCCTATATAAAGGCCCTCATGTATATTCTATTATTTTTTGAAATACAATACTATTCATTCTATGTTTCTAACAAAATGCATTAATTGGTACGGTAATTCAATCTTCATTTTACATTGATATCATTTAAAGTACATGTTTTCCTCGTTTAATTTTCTCTACAAGCATGGTCATTTAGAAGGGAGTGAAGCTACAAAATAGGGGAATCGAACCCCAACTGTGCCTAAGCTGCAATTAAACCCGATTTGCAGGCTTTACTCCATCTTCTTCAAAGCTACCACCTTCTTCTTTCCCATAGATCTGCACTTGGTTTCTCTTACTCAAACTGTCATTTCGAAGCCAGTTTGTTCCATTTAGACTTGCACTATACTTGTTCACTAAGGAAACCAAAAGCGTGCTCAGATAATTCCCAAATGAAATAGCCAACCAAAACAGTGCCATAGCAGTGCTCCTCATGCTTTCTGGTGCCTGGTCGTAGAAAAACTCAAGATGTCCTATGGCAAGGGGGGAGCTAGAAATTTTGGTTTGGGGGGGCCAAGTTGGTAATGCTAATATATTAGTTAAGACAAATTTCTACATATACACATACATATAAATTAATTTACTAAGAGAATTTATCATCTTCTAAATTTTAATGAGTACATAAAAGTCATGTATTTCTTCTATTAGACATGTACAAAAATTTATCAATTTCTACATAGTTTAATTTGTTAAACCTCTTAAATTAAATGATTTTAATATAATTTCTCTTTCTTTTAAGAGCACCATTGAAATGACTCAAAATTTGGGGGGGCCAACTTCAATTTTTACATGGTACATTTTTTAAAATGTAAATAATATATATACTATAAGATAATTTTTAAAAATTTTGGGGGGGCCTTAGCCCCCCACTCTTGTGTGTGGCTCCGCCACTGTCCTATGGACATGAAAGCTTCAACAATCCCATGAAGGCAATACTGTGGTACAAGCCAAAATACTGATATAGGGATAGTAGGATGAGGCTGATCAATGAGACCATATGCTAAAGCCGCATTTTTATGCTTCACTTCCACAAACCCCGGCAACTAGAGTGGCGAATATGGAGATAACAAACTCGATTCCCATTCAGTGCAAGAAGGTGATGCCATGGTCAAGCCCGGTAAATTTGCGGGCTAAGGGAATGAAAATTTGGTCATAAAATGCAATTGTGGTGAGCATGGAGACAACGGTGAAGACAGTCATGGAGCCAGGAGAGATTTGGAAGGAATATGTGAGGTGCCTATTCATGGTTTTGGCTTGTAGGAGTGAGAATGTGCTTTGTTGTGCATAGGCTATGATTAGAAGGATGCCTACGAACCATATAGGACCCATTCGGATCACTAATTTTAATTCTTCTACTCTATGAATGGTGTTCAGCCTCCAAAAGTTCGGTTCTTTCCTAGATTTGATCATTAGGTTGTCTTCTTCAATCACAATGGCTGCCTTATCAAGAAACCTGAATTCATAAGCAAATGCATGCTAGATATTAGTATTTGATTGACTCAACTTACTTGGTTTAGTGATTGCTTTTTTTTGAAAGGTAGCTAATGTATAATTGTACTTTGAAAAAGTAAGAAAAAAATTATTATAAAAAGTTGGTCAATAATCAAAGATTCAAAATAAGTTAAAACCTTAACAAGAAAGTTCATGACCTCAACAAATTGTTGTGTGATAGTACTTAATCACTCATAGCCTGACACTAGTTTGATGCAACTTATTAATTTGGGAACTCCCTCTCAGGTGAGATCATATATGTTATAATTTATAAGTGTAATATGTCATTAGTGACAAATTATTAACAATTATTGATAATTTATGGTGATTAGAGTAATATCACTTTTATTTGATGTTAGAAAATTTGGACCCCGGTTGATAAAATTAACAACTTTTAAACTCAAGTTATTAATTAGATTTATTATGAATCAAACTTGTTAAAACAAACAAGCATCAATATCATATCAAAACTAAGTGCAAGGGAAAAATAAATAAGACAAGATATGATGACCCAAGAAAACCAATGAAACCAACCAGTTTCATAGTAAAAAATCTGGGGGGAAACCTTCCCGAAAAATAATTCACTATAGTAAAGAGAAGTTTCAGATCTAGTACAAAACCTCTATCCCTAGACTCTACAATCCCCATAGATGAACTCACAACAGAAACCTTCTACCGCTTCAGGACCTCTGAACTCTTCAATATATGAACGCCACTCTTTGATGCACGGATCCCAGTACGTGACTCACTCCTTTGCATGAATCCTAGTACGTGACTCACTCACCAACTTGAGAAAGAAGAATGTTGGCTACAAAGTTCTTCACTTCATCAATAATGAAGATTAAGAAGCACTTGGTTACAAAACCCTAAGGCGCAAAAGACGCAGTAGCTTCTTTCAGAGAGAATAAGGTTTTGGTCACCTTTTGCATATGTTCTTCTTATATTCTCTTATGTGACGGCCTCTAAAATAAGCCTTATATATGTCTAAGATTGTGAGAAAAGAAACCCTACATAAATACAAAAGCCTTGCCCAAAAATCAGATCTGAAAATTTTGATTTTCGTAACCTCGATAGATACCTCAATAGATAGCAGGTGTCGAGCCTCATTAAACCTCAATAGATAGCTATTTGTCGAGTAGGTGTCGAGCAGCTGTCCGCAGGTGTCCAACAGATGTCTAGCTATCTATCCAGCTTTAGTGACACCTTTTCTTCACTTGTTTCTTGGTCCAATCTTCATGGCTTTAATATTAGACTTGAACAACATGTTCTTTGAAGTATTAAACGCATCTTAGATGTACATAAATACAAGTAAAGTGCGTTTTGTTAAAAGATTAGCCAACTACATAAAATATGTCCTTAACAATCTCCTAGTTTGGTAATCCGTGACGAAACCACAACAAACAAATTAACATATGAGAGAAGTCATAAATCACTCAACTCATATTCACTTGTTTAATACAATAAAATCTACCCTAATATAAACTCTTGAAAAACTTTCCATGAAGAGAGTTCATGGCATAGAAGACTTTGACAACCTGTATTTCTGAAACACTTTAAACAAAACTCATCAAGGCATCTTAGTATGAAATAGAAATAAAAGATTGTGTACAAAATAAAGAAGTATGTTTATAAAGATAGAAAAGAAACAACACATGTAGAGGTAGGTGAATAAAACATACATCATCACATATATATCAAAGATAAGCACAATGTATGTAAACATGGTCATAAGACCTAAGGTGCAAGAACAAGAAGCTAAAAGAAGCTCCTACAATAGCAAGGAGGTAAACACTCCCCTTAACAAGATGAAACACATCTCCTTCTTACAAGGGCATGTATTTCTCCCCCTAACTTGTAGAATCTTAAACAGAAACCACGAATTCTAAAACAATGCATGCAGAGGATCTCGATGGATCGAGAGGTGTCGAGTCATCTGTCGAGGAATGTGTCGAGAAAAGCAACGTCAATAGATAGAGCTATCGAAAAGGTGTCGAGCAACAAAGCAAATACACGAGAACAAAAGCTCGATCAATCCACCAGGTGTCGAGAAGCTATTGAGAGGACAAAAGTTTTCTCAATCTATCCACCAGGTGTCGAGAAGATGTCGAGATTACGATAAGAAAAAGCTAAGAAGCTCGACAAATAGCCAGGTATCGAGGAGGTGTCAAGCCAGCTTTTAAAAACAGTTTTTCGAGAAGGGAAAAACACAGACATGAATGCAATCACGCATGCAACTTAACCAATGATCCAATCAACATATTAGACTCTCAAAATCATCTCTCAAACAATAAAGAGTTAAGCATATAGCTCCCAAAAAACACACACACACACACACACAAAACAAGTCTAACCGATTTTATATTTCAAAAACAAGTCAAGACAGTTTAGTGAGTATACATCAACACATGTAAACCTTGTGATGGCCAAATCACATTGTACCTGCACATGTATCAAAAGTAGCAAAGAATATTGCATCTTGTGTGTGAAAACATCGCAAGAATGCATAAGTGTCTCTATGTTATAACGATTTGTGATATGAGAAAATCACTTTAACTCACACACAATCATAATTTTTTGATGGGGACTATCACCTTTGGGTTACATCCTATAACTCCCACATCTCCTAGAAAACATGCTTGCAATCATATTTAAAGCATTTTGTTCGTTTTGATTTTATCTTCTTTGCATATTTTCTTTTTATTAAGAAAATCATACATGGGTATATAAATGAGAGAAAAGAAATACCCAATTATGTTAAGCTTTTGACATTACACTTTTGCTATGCTGAAGCATACAAATGTCATTAACATTGCACTTTTGCTATGCCGAAGCATACAAATGCCTTATCATGATTGGTGGGTAATAGTGGTGAGATGGTTATTTATGTCTTTCTCTTAGGATTTTCTAGTCCTTCCCATCAAAAAGAGTGATAAGAGTATTAAGTACAAGAAATCACTTAACCTTACTCATCACAAACAAAGAGTCACAAAACTCACTTATTTAGTTGTGCATAGGAATGCTCATCTAAGCTACAAGAGATACAAAGTTTAGAAAACTCTATTTCAAAGACCATTTTAAGGTTCACAAGAACCATGTATACAAGCACACACTGTTTTTGTATTTTTCTAATTTTTTATTTATTTTTTATTTTGAAAAAAAAACAAAATAAAAACTAAACAACCAAATAAAAACAAACAAACAATATGAAAGCACAAAAGAAAGATGCATATGCATGAAAGCATGATAGAAAAATGCAAATGCATGAAAACATAATTTTAAAGGTAGATAAGAAATCATGCAAAGAGAGTCTTACTTTAGATAGAAAGAATTAAAGCAGAGGACAAACAAAAAAGACAATTAAGTCTTAGGATCCTCTATCACCCACATAGCACGAATTTTTGGCCGTGAAGATAAAAATGTACGTGTCCTAATATGACTACTAAAGAACATAGAAGAATTAGAATTCTTCTGAAATTGAGTTAAAAAGCTCAAGACTTTTAATAACTCACCAAGAATAGGTACAGAGCCTTTAGACAAAGGATGAGACCTATTGGACACTCGCTTATGAGGAAACAACTTGAAACAATTAGGATGAGTGTGATCGAAAACACCACAATGATGACAAACATAAGTAGTTTTAGAGCTACTCGACTTCCTAGAAGGAGGTCTAACCTTAGAGGTTGACAAAGATCTTAACTTAGGACAATTTGACCTAATATGACCAACAATATGACAATGATGACAAGTGGGGACAAATTTAGAATTTTTATTCAACCTAGGAGGAGTTTTAGACATAGGTTTAGAAACTTCAGTGTTAACATCAAATTGTTTACCTTTGTCTATTCTAACAATATTAGCTTTTAACTCTTCATTATTCCTTTTAAATGGGGGAATATAAAAATCTTCTTCTTTTGAATTAGGCTCAACAACAAGTTTGGCACTAGTTAAATTTTCAACTTCAGCTTTAAATTCAACTAGTTGCTCTTCCAAACTCTTAATTTTGTCCACCTGAGATGAAATTTGATATTTAAAATTCTCATTCAAATTATTGGCTTCATTCAATTTTGCAATCAAATCATCTTTTTCAAGCTTGACCTTTTTAAATTTAGTTTTTAATTTTGTAGAACATTCAAGAGATTTCATACAAAAATTATAAAACTTGCAATAGGCATCTTGAATATCATTATTATCATTCAACACAAGATCATGCAAACTAAAACAATTAAGAGTTTCCATGACAACAGGGGTTAATGGATCACACAGCAAAGATTAAACTCTAATCAGAGTGTGCCTGCTCTGATACCACTTGTTGAAAAATTTAGACTCCGGTTGATAGAATTAACAAGTTTTAAACTCAAGTTGTTAATTAGATTTATTATCAATATCATGTCAAAATTAAGTGCAACGGAAAAATAAATAAGACAAGATATGATGACCCAGGAAAACCAATGAAACCAACCAGTTTCACAGTAAAAAACTTGGGGGGAAACCTTTCCGAAAAGTAATTCACTGTAGTAAAGAGAAGTTTCAAATCTAGAACAAAACCTTTGTCCCTAGACTCTACAATCCCCGTAGATGAACTCACAGTAGAAACCTTCTACCGCTTTAAAACCTCTGAACTCTTCAATATATGAACGCCACCATTTGATGCACGAATCTCAGTACGTGACTCACTCCTTTGTACGAATCCTAGTACGTGACTCACTCACCAATTTGAGAAAGAAGAATGTTGGTTGCAAAGTTCTTTACTTCATCAATAATGAAGATTAAGAAGTACTTTGTTACAAAATTCTAAGGCGCAAAAGATGCAGTAGCTTATTTCAGAGAAAATAAGGCTTCGGTCACCTTTTGCGTATATTCTCCTTGTATTCTCTTATATGACGGCCTCTAAAATAAGCCTTATATTCGTTTAGGGTTGTGAGAAAAGAAACCCTACACAAATACAAAAGCCTTACCCAAAAATCAGATCTGAAAATTCTAATTTCCGTAACCTCGATAGATACCTTGATAAATAGCAGGTGTCGAGCCTCATTAAACCTCGATAGATAGCTCTCTGTCAAGCAAGTGTCGAGTAGGTGCCCGCAGGTGTCTAGCAGGTTTCCAGCTACCAGCTATCTATCCAGCTTTAATGAACACATTTTCTTCACTTGTTTCTTGGTCCAATCTTCATGGCTTTAATACTAGACTTGAATAACATGTTCTTTGAAGTATTAAACACATCCTAAATCTACCCAAATACAAGTAAAGTGTATTTTGTCAAAAGATTAGCCAACTACATAAAATATGTTCTTAACATTTGAGTTCATTATTAACATTGTTTTTATTATTCATCAATCATAGTAGGTATAATAATTTAGGATCAGAAACCATAGGCTGCTTCCTCTTCTTGTACGCTGCTACAAGCACTTGAACCAACCGGGTAAATGGACTCCCAACCGAATCCAAGTTCCAGTAAAGCGGTTTCCCAATAATAAAAGTAACAATTGAAATTAACATTGCAATGGTGGGAATGCCAAGGCCCCAACCCTATCCAACGTTATCTTGAATATAAACAAGCAGTGTCACAGCCAATAGTACAGATGCCCCCATGACAAAATAGTACCAGTTGAAGCAAGTCCATGTCTTGGTGTTTTGGTTTGGATCCGACTCATCAAATTGGTCTGCCCCGAATGACACCACACAGGGTTGGATCCCACCCGATCCCATGGCTTGTAGTAGGAGAGATATGTATAGTATTGCCTCCTGTCCTGCATCGGCTTCTTGGCACACTTGATTACCTTTACATGGGGGTGGCCTTAGTTGTGGCAGTACTGCTGAGAGTGTTAAGCTAATCATGCCTGTACGTATATTTTCCAAATTAGGAAGAACAAAATTTCTTGTTTAGATAAAGATGATACAAAAATGGAAGAAAAAAAAAAAGAATTTTTTTTTGTTTGGGGGGGGGGGGGAAGAAAACACTTTTTTGTTTCCTATATTTTGGTTAAATATTTAAATTGGTTTTCAAATTTTTATAGCTTTCATTTTGGTTTTTATATTTTAAAATTTGTTGTCATTTTGGTCCTTACCATTCTTTCACTTAAGAGTGCACAGTCAATCCACCAACCCGCCAAAACCGACTCAACCCAACCTAACCTAACTCGCTAGGTTGGGTCGGGTTTTAAGCCTTAATGGGTTGGGTTGGATTACAAAAAAAATTTTGATAGCGGGTTGGGTTGGGTTTGGGTCATAAAATTTCAAACCCGCCAAACCCAACCCAACCCACCCATATATTTAATATATATATATATATATATATACATATTTAAAATATATTATATAATTAATAAATTTTTTAAAATAACCTACTCTTCCTATCCTATATAAAAGCTAATTAATTCATACAAACCCTAGTAAATTGCTATTGTTGTTTAGTCATTAGTGTTGTTTGCCTTTAAGGAATTACATTGATACTAATTTTGAGTTTTTTTAATATATTTATATTTATATTTTTGTTACTCAAATTAATAATAATAATTTGTCCAACCCATGGGTTCAATCCAACCCAACCCGACCCATGTGGGTTGGGTTGGGTTGGGTTGAATTGTTTTTGACCCACCATAGTGGATTGAGTCAAAAAATTCCCTCAACCCAACCCATGCACACCCCTACTTTCACTTACTAAAACTGCTCAATATTAAAAATTTAGCTATTTTCAATCATGTAATCATTTTCTGTAATTGAAATAACTATAGGGATCATTATGATAGCAAATTTAAAAGGAGTAAAGTAAAAGTTATGAAAAGTCGAAAATTAAATTGAAATAGAGCCAAAATATAAGGAACAAAAATGAGTCCTTTCTTATATATATAATTTTTTTTTTAATTTGAAGCATAGAAAAATTCAGACATTTTTTTTATGAAACTAAAATCAAGATTTTACAAAAAGTAATTGAACTTAATTTTGACATACGTATTCTGGTATGAATAGTAAAATGTTTTTTGGGTTAACCTAATGTTTTTTCTTTTATAAAAATGCTCAGCTCAAGGTGTTTGTTACTTACATGTTACAAGTACTAAATATGAACTATGTTGCGTAAATTTAATGCATACTAGAGAATCTGGAAATCAACGTTGTTTTTTTTTTGTTTTTTGTTTTTTTTTTTTTTTTTAATTCTGGAAATCTTCCATTTGCCTTGCTTGCAGTCTGTAAGGAAGATTTCCCTCTCTTTTTACGCCTTCCTTTTAATGAATTGCAGATTATCAAAAAGAACAAAAAAGAATCTAGACTATTATGGAACTCACTCATATTTATTATCATAAAATTTATTTGTTGTTTGGATAATCCTTAAGGCAAGCCACTCAAAATTTCTTCAATTAAGCAGGGGATTCTGTTTTTTTTTTTTTTTTTTCCTATAGTACTTGATAATATATAATAATTGAAAAAATCACTCCATATTGTCACATGGATATTCTTGGCAGAACCTCAATATTTTTTAGGAATCTGTTTGATGTATGTCATGTACACACCTCACTTGTTTAGAGAGAGAGAGAGAGAGAGAGAGTCTTAACTATTTGGTATATGATGGAAGCAACTGTTATGGTCCAGAACCGACCAATATATGCATCAGAGATGAAGGCCCCAAGCAACGGTGTCAAGCTTGCAGTCCCTCCAAAGTTAGTGAGGGTGTTAGCTGCTTTGGTTACTGGCATATGCAGCTGTGTTGTTAAGTAGTTAATCATACTAGTATTAAATCCTACCACAGCCAACTTCTCACATATCTCGTTTGCTACACACAAATGAAAAGGAGATCATCATCAAAACTAGTATCCTCAAAAACCAAAAGAAGCAAAAAAGAAAAATAAGTTTGTTGTACCAGTATTGCGAAAGCGTACAAAAGATGAAGGGCATTGTGACCAACCCTACATTTCTTCTTCCATGGTTCCCTTTCTCCTTCATCTTCTTAGCTTGCCAGTACTTCAATGGCACCCTAAAGCCTATTATTTACAAGACCTGTGGACTGAAAGTTTGAACGCATTAATTAGTTGATGGAACTTGTCCGTGTACGATTTGCACGATTGTGAAAATATATTAGAGGTTTTTTTTTTCATAGAGCGCGAGGGAAATAAGTTTTAACACACTACAACTTCACTCAAAAATCATTACAAGTTAATGCTAATGTCGTAAGAATATAATTTATTTATTTATTTTATAATTGGTAATATATTAGTTTTTAAGACTTATGTTATTAAATTTGTTGTTACACATGTATGGCCACTAATTATAAGATGTTTAGGATTACATGTGACTAGTAAGAGTAAACTTTGTATGAAAATTAAAACAATAAATGATGGTCCATGACAGGGTTGGACAGAGAAGTTATTGTCATCTTTAACCTCTTTTTCTTCTTCTTTTTTCTCAACTCGTGCATCAGATCACTGATGATATGTGATTCGGAGATGGGGACATATGGACTGACTGAACTTTTTTTCATTATTATTATTGGCTAAAAAAAAAAAAAAAAAAAACTATCACAATTCAAAATGCAAATTTGGTATAGCTGCCTTAGAGCATCCCCATCCGAAAATTATATCTTATCTTATTTTATCATCTCAAAAAGTTACTTTATCAAATTATATCATACCATTTTACAATACTCCTAGCATCCTAACTTTTATTTTACAATACCACACATTAAAATAATATAAATTATACAATAAGATAATAAACAAATTATATCTCTCTCCTTTCTAATTTCTGTCACTCTCTCAACCACAGCACCACATAGCAACCATCCTCTCAACCACACCACCTCCAGACATCCACCACTGTGACCCCAAACCCAACCAATCCTAGCAAATACTAACCCACAAGCCAACCACAAACCCATGAAAAAATAACTAAAAAAAAACCCAATGTCACTCTCTTTGAGCAAAATCAAAACCTAGTCTTGTCATCCAGCCAAAATCAATAGCAAAATCAAAACTCAAAATTCATAGCAAAATCAAACCCGATCCACCAATCTCGCCACCCACCGATCTCCACCATGCCAATCTCGCCACCCACCTATCTCTGCCATGCCAACCTCGCCACCCACCGATCTCCACCGTTGTATGACCCACTCGTCAAAACCCATGCCGATCTCAACCCATCGATCAAAACCCACGCCAATCTCGACCCACTCAATCCACGCCACGACCCAACCCAGCTCTAGTGTCAAGCTCTTTTTATTTTTGATAATCTAGTGTTAAGCTTTGAACACGAGAGAGAGAGAGAGAGAGAGAGAGAGAGAGAGAGAGAGAGTGGGTGAACTCTGAGGACTGGTTTATCAAAAGAGAGAGAGTGAGGGAAGATAAGGAATAAAATAGTATTTTTTACTTTTACAATTGTGATACAATACCATCACAAATTTGTGATGGTATTGTAGCATAATTGTAAATTTTTTTGGGTTTACAAGTCTAAATGTTGGGTGATTTTTGGGCTTTAATGCTAAATCATCCCTACATATCCCATTTGGCAGTCCCAATGGGAATGCTCTTGGTGAGTAAACTAAGAAAGATACCTGGTGCAGAGTCTAAATTAAATATAAAATAAGAAGAAGTAAAGGAAGATACCTGGTGTAGAGTCTAAATTAAATATAAAATAAAATAAAATAACATAAGAAGAGGAAGAAGAAGGAGAAGAAGAAGAAGAAGAAGAAGAAGAAGAAGAAGGTATTGGTTCTAAGCACTATATGTGCATTTGGCATGGCTTAATTTTGCCAACTTATATTACTATTCAGTTTATTTTTACTACTATATATGAGTCTCACTGTACTATTTCAACAAACTTTACCTTTATCTACAATACTTTTAATATAAAAAAAAAAATATTCAATTTTAGTAAAATAAGTGGATTCCAATAAGATTACATATCTAGGACTATGAAGGATACATGAATGTATCTTCCCCTACATTTGCATGTCAAAAGTTTTATAGATTGTTCTCCTCTCCTTTCATTTCCTTCCGTTTCAATAGTGTTGGCCTTCTATTAGGCCAGTTAGATGGTCACCTAAGATCTCCATATATATGTATATACTTAGAGCATTAATTAAACCCTAAATATTAGTCCATATATATGTACTTTTAACAAAGAAAAAAATATTAAAAAAAAGAGTTTAACTTACCTCTAGTCCTTTTCTAACTAGAAATGTTTTTTTTTAATACAATGACAATTGGTATTGGGTTTTAATCTCCATATTTTATTTAGTTAGTGAATGATGTGATAGTTTTTTTATTAAAACAAAAGGAGATTACCACCGCACATTATTGACGCAATAGTCACTTCATAAGTATAAGTACTTGTATGGTGTGGGGTGTGAGGAGTAAGGGTCGAGGTTCAAGTTTCTAGGAAGAAATTTCACACACATATATGCTTAAATTGGGCTAAAGTAGAATTCTATCTTGTATATAAAAATTTAAAAAAAAAAAAAAAAACAACAACAAAAAAAAAAAAAATTCTCTTTTAGAAAGTAAAAAAGTAAGCCAAACCATTAAAAAAAAAAAAAAAAAAAAAAAAAACTCTTTGTGTACAATGCTATAGAACTCACTTTTTTTTTTTTTCTTTTTTTGGTGATGGAACACATAATCTCTTGACTATCCACTCTCGGTGTGAGTTTTTAATCTCTCTCTATCTTTCTTTCTCAGTAAACCAAAACTGAAAACTAAAATCAAAAGATTCAAAAGAGAATCTCAAACCTCAAATTATTTGTACTCGTTGCTGGGAATATTTCCATTTTCTCCATTCAAAGCACTACAAAGAAGTGATTTTTTATGCTTTCTTTGCAACTGCTCTAAATTTTTTGTGCCTGTCTTCACCCTTCTTTCATTTTTTTAATTCTTAAAAACGTTTAGATCCATGTTAAGCCTCTTTCATTTTCTTTTTTTTTGGGTACAAAGAAAAAGTTTTATTTATTCAAACAGACAGTTTAGGAGAGAAAATAATTTGTTACAAAACACTTTCTAAGAGTGCCCATTTGACAAACTTTCTTAAGATACTTTTCATACACAAAACTTGGGTAAGACTCATATACAAAATTTCTATCCATTTGCAAGTTTCCCCTTTTCGCTAGTCCATTAGTCATTCCATTAGCCTCTTGGTATATATGAATCGGAAGGACAATTCACTCGCAAGTGATAAGGAGCCTACATTCATTAATTAAAATATAAAGTAGTGGCATATAAGCACTATCATGTGTTAGCCATTGCATAACCAAAACGAATAGCTTCTAATTCTGCTACATTATTGGTAGTTGTTCATAAATGAATAGAGAAACCTTTTAACCAAAACCCATTAAAATCATGAAAGGCTCCTCCTCCACCAGCTCTACCTGGATTACCGAAAGAACTCCTATATGTGTTTAGTAAAAGACTTTGTACGTTTTTAGACCCCTTAACATAATATGCTCAACCTAGTTATTTTGCAAAGTGATTACTTAGATAAATTATTCAGTTCTAAGTTAACACATATAAATCATATCATGTGAATAATGCGGAAATATAAAGAACACAACGATATAATAACCTGGAAAAACCAAATCGGTAAAAATCTGGGGAGGATTTAACCTAACTATCCTCAAGGTAAAAAAGATCTACTATGAAAGAATTGAAATTTGGACAATAGAACGTAGACCACTAACATCCTATTGCTATCTTGAGTAGCAAACTTACTACCACGACCACATGACAGCTCCGAGTCAACGGATTACTTCTTTTCTTGATCTATTGCAACCACAAGTTCTTTATGCAGCAACTGAAGCAATCACCAAGCTCTTGACATGAATCTTGATCTTGATAACCCTAAGTGTGTATGAAGGTAAGCTCCTCTAGATCTCACAAGAGATTCAACACACAACACATCAAAGACCTCTAAAACATAGCTAGGGTTTTTCTTTTTATACTTGGAGTAAAACATAAAACCCTACACGTCATATGGGCTTGGGTTGAATTGAAATTTCTACAGAAAAAATAATCTGCACGTGGTTTGATCGATTGAGCCTTGCAAATTTAATCCAATAAATTCTACAATCACTCAATTCCAATTTTACAAATAAACATACTTTGAGTAAGCCTAAAACTAGACTCAATGTTTTGATCATGGTTTGCCAACTTAATACTGTACGTTTTTAGACTCCTTAAACACAACCAGATTAACCTAGTTATTTAGCCAAGTGCTTAACTTAGGTAAATTATGCAGATCTACGTTAACACAGATAAATCATATCATTGAAATAATGCGAAAAAGTAAATAATACAACGATATGATAACCCAGGAAAACCAAACTGGTAAAAAACCTGGGAAGGATTTAACCTAGCTATCCTCAAGGTAAAACAGATCCACTATGAAAGAATTGAAGTTTATACAATAGTGACTTAGACTACTAACATCCTATTGCTACCTCGAGTAGGAAACTTACTACCACGACCACATAACAGCTCTAAGTCCACAGACTTCTTCTTTCTTGGATTCACAACAAGTACAAGCACTCTCACTTGTGTATCTTTAAGCTCTTAATGCAGCAACTGAATGATCATCAAGCCTTGACATAATCTTGATTCTTAATAACCCTAAGTATATATGAAGGCAAACACCTCTAAATCTCACAAGAGATTCACATACATAGCATAAACAACAACTGCAACAGCCATAAAAATGTGGCTAAGGTTTTCCCTTTCATACTTAGGGCAAAACATAAAACCCTACACGTCAAACGGGCTTGGGCTGAGTTGGAAAATTCTGCAGAAAAACAATCTGCACGAGCTTCGATCAATTAAGTCTAATTTTCGATCGATGAAGTCAGACAGATTTACACAGTAAATCTTGTAGTGCACTTGATTCCAACTTTACACATAAACATACTTTGAGCAAGTCTAAAAAAAGACTAAACGTTTTGAACCTAAAGTCTTAGAATCCAACAAACTCCCCCTTTGGTAATCCATGAAAAACACAAACTAAACAAAGTATTCAAAGTTACAAAAATAGCCCATTACAAAACATTGCCCAATAAAAACAAATTCAACCTAACTACTATCTATCAGTTGCAAATGTAAATAGCAACATGATTGAATCAACCCGTATATTCCCGTAACACTCAACAAACACATAAATGCATGTGTGGAAAATACAAGTAACCAAAATAAATTCATGATTTCACATAATCATAAACTACAAGACATATATCATGAATAATCTCATAAGTATAAATCAATAACCAATGTAGCACAATGTTAAACAAGAAACAGAAATAAACACATCATAGTATGTCCTCCTATCATAGACAACTCAAATAAAACAAAACACATCATGAGCCAAAAAATATAAATACATGATGAAGCACCTAGATACAATCTAAATCTCCCCCTATCAACAAAATCTCCTCTTCATATGTACTCCCCCTTTTTGTGACAAATTGCCAAAGGGCACTCACTCATCATCGAAAGGAGGTGGTGGAGGTGACTGCCTGAAACTCACCAAATTCGCTCTCAAAGCCTGAAGCTCGGTAAACACGTCCACGAAAAGCTGACCATGAGCCACCTGAACAGTCATGACAATGTCTAAATTACGACGAATGATAGAAACATCTGAAGTAAAAGGTGAAGGAGCAGCAGCAGCAGTTGGATCAACATAATCATCAGTAGCCAGATCACTTGAAGAAGAAGGAGGAGGAGGTGCACCAGAGGAAAAATCTACTTTAGGACGTTTAAAGCTAGCTCACATCTGAGTAGCCCTCTGCTTAAGAAATGTGGCACCTATATGAGCTATAATATGAACTGGCTCAGATGCTGGAAACTCATCTAATCCTAAATGCAATAAAATTTGATGAATAAAAAGGGGAAAGAATAGACCATGAGTAGTAGAACTACTCCTATGAACCTCAATCAAAGAACGAATGAAAAGATGAGAAAAACTCATAGAAGAGTCTGTGACAAGCGCATACAAAAATGCACATCTCTTTAAAGAAATAATGTGCAGGTGAGAGATAGGCCAGATGGAATGGCAAGAAATCTGAAAAAAGAGATAATGAATCTCGGTTAACTCGTGAGAAGTGATCCAAGGATCAGAACCCCACTAGATAGAAGTCCCAGTAAGATATGACATAATGTCATCAAGGGGTGGAGACTCATCGTAAGGATAAATAGGATGTTGGACCAAAGGCACCCCGAGAGCATCAGCCACTACCGAAGGAGTAATGGTGTACTCTTCACCCCGTATCCAACTCCTCACCAGAGTTGTTAAGGACATATTTTATGTAATTGGCTAATCCCTTGATAAATCGGACTTTACTTGTATTTGAGTAGATTTATGATGTATTTAATACTTCAAAGAACATGTTGTTCAAGTTAGTATTAAAACCATGAAGATTGGACCAAGAAACAAGTGAAGAAAAGGTGTTTACTAAAACTGGACACCTCCTGAACACCTGCTGGACACCTGCGGACAGCTGCTTGATAGCTAGCTATCTATCGAGGTTTAATGAGGCTCGACAGATGCTATCTATCGAGGTATCTATCGAGGTTACGGAAATCAGAATTTTCAAATCTGATTTTTGGGCCAGGCTTTTGTATTTGTGTAGTGTTTCTTTTCTCACAACCTTAGACATATATAAGGCTTATTTTAGAAGCCGTCACATAAGAGAATATAAGGAGAACATATGCAAAAGGTGACCGAAGCCTTACTCTCTCTAGAAAGAAGCTACTGCGTCTTTACGCCTTAGGGTTTTGTAACCAAGTGCTTCTTGATCTTCATTGTTGATAAAGTGAAGAACTTTGCAGCTAACACTTTTCTTTCTCAAGTTGGTGAGTGAGTCACGTACTAGGATTCGTACAAAGGAGTGAGTCACGTACTGGGAACCGTGCATCAAAGGGTGGCATTCATATATTGAAGAGTTCAGAGGTTCTAAAGTGGTAGAACGTTTCTGCTGTGAGTTCATCTATAGGGATTGTAGAGTCTAGGGACAAAGGTTTTGTACTAGATCAAAAAATTCTCTTTACTATAGTGAATTGCTTTTCAGGAAGGTTTCTCCCCAGGTTTTTTACTGTGAAACTGATTGGTTTCATTGGTTTTCCTGGGTTATCATATTTTGTCTTATTTATTTTTCTGTTGCACTTATTTTCATATGATATTGATGTTTGTTTATTTAAACAAGTTTTATGCATAATAAATTAATTAACAACTTGGGTTTAAAACTTGTTAATTGTATCAACTGGGGTCTAAATTTCCCAACAAGTGGTATTAGAGCGGGTACACTTTGATTGGATTAATTTCCTGAGTGTGATCCTTGACCCCCGTTGTCATGGATCTTGGACAATCTCTTTTGATTCCTCCTTTATTTGATGGAACTAATTATGCGTACTAGAAACTTCGTATGAAAGTTTTCTTACAAGCTTTAGGTTAACAAGTATGGTAAGCTGTTGAAGTTGGCTAGATTAAGCCAAAGGAATCGCCTGTGGATTGGGATGATGCAACAATCATAGCGGTAAATTTCAACAGTAGGGCCTTGAATGCTTTGTTTTGTGGGGTGACCAATGAGGAATTCAAGAAAATATAGTCTACAGAAGTTGCCAAGGAAGCATGGACCATTCTCGAGATCACCTATGAAGGTACCTTGGTTGTGAAGACTGTGAAGTTTCAAAGACTCACTAGCAATTTTGAAGAAATAAGGATGGAGGAGGATGAGACCTTTGATGAGTTTTATGCTAAACTCAAGGATATTTTGAATTATGCTTTCAACCTTGGAGAGTCTATAGCAAATTGTTAAGAAAATCCTTAGGTCTTTACCTGAAAGATTCCATGCCAAGATTACTGTCTTTGAAGAAGCAAAGGACATTGATCAAATTCCTTTGATTGAGCTTGTAGGGAACCTTCAAACCTATGAGATGGGATTAGGCTCAATGGGAAAAGGTGGAAAGACTAAAAACTTGGCTCTTAAGGGTATAGAGGAATATATTGAGGACTTTGAAGATAAGGATGAGGATCTAACCTTCAAAACTAATGAGATTATCAAGCTTCTTTAGTTTAGGAAAAAGGATAAGGACAAACCTCCTAGAAATCTAAATCCTCTAGGAAGGGTAAGAATGAGAAGCCCCTCATCCAATGCCATGAGTGCAAAGGTTTTGGTCATATGAGGATAGAGTGTCTAAACTACCTTATGAAGGAAAAGACCAATAAGTCAGAAGATAAAGGGCCGGTTGCTACTTAGAGTGACACCGATAATGACTCTTCTGATGAGTATGTGGATGAATGTAGTCATGTTATGGCCTTTGCTGCCTCAACCGATAAGGTGATTATGGAGAGTGCTAGTGACAGTGAGGATTCTTCTAATGATGAAGCATCCAAGAAGATGACCCTTCAAAAGCCTATGATAAGCTATGCACTGAATTCATAAAATCTGAAAAGACTTCTTATCTTTGTAGAAAAGAGCTTAATGAGGTAAAAACTAAAAAAGCTGATCTGTTCGTCAAGCTAGATGAGACTACAAAGTTAGTTGAGACTCTCATTGTGGAGAACACCTCATTAGAAGAGAAGGTCAAGAATCTTGAGGTTTAGCTTAGTAAAACTAGAACTCAAATAGAAAGAATGTCTAGTACAAAACTTGATGAGGTTTTGAGTGTTCAAAAGCCTAGTTCTGATAAGACTGGCTTAGGATATGCTGTCTCCTCCGGCCCCTCCTCTTCCATGGCTTCTAGATCAAGGACTGACATTGTGCCTCAATCCGAAAAAGGTAATAAAGGTATGAAATCCAAAACTATTTTGACTAATTTTAAATCCTTTGTTAGACCTCATGTTTGTCACCATTGTGGTGTTTCTAGACACATTTGTCCTAATTGCTTTAAGTTGTATCCTCAAAAGCAAGTATCTAAACGGTCACAGGTTTCCTCTCAATGATTTACACCTTTGTTTGGAGAGTTATTAAAAGTTTTGAGCTTTTTAACTCAATTTCAAGAGAATCTTAATTCTTCTATGTCCTTTAGTAGTCATACTAGGACACGTGTCTTTTCATCTTCACGGCCAAAGACTCGTGCTGTGTGGGTGAGAAAGGAGTCTAAGACTTAATTGTCTTTTCTGTTTGTCCTCTGCTTTAATTCTTTCTATCTAAAGTAGGACTCTCTTTGCTTGATTTCTTATATGCTTTTGAAATCATGCTTTCATGCATCTGCATCTTTCTATCATGCTTTCATGCATATGCATCTTTCTTTCATTCTTTCATGTTTGTTTTTGTTTGAATGTTTAGTTTTTATTTTGTGTTGTTTTCAAAATAAAATTGAAAAATCAGAAAAATACAAAAACAGTGTGTGTGTCTGTACATTGGTTCTTGTGAACCTTAAAATGGTCATTAAAACAAAGTTTTCTAAACTTTGTATCTCTTGTAACTTAGATGAGCATCTCTATGCACAACTAAGAAAGTGAGCTTTATGGCTCTTTGTTTGTGATGAGTAAGGTTAAGTGATCTCTTGTACTTAACACTCGTATCACTTTTTTTGATAGGTAGGACTAAAAAATCCTAAGAGAAAGGCATAAATAACCATCTCACTACTGTTACCTGCCAATCATGATATGACATCTGAATGCTTCAGCATAGTAAAAGTGCAATGTCAATGAGATCTATATGCTTCAGCATAGCAAAAATGCAATGTCAAAAGTTTAACATAATTGGGTATTTCTTTTCTCTCCTTTGTATACCCATGCATGGTTTGCTAAATAAAAAATATATATATGCAAAGAAAATAAAAGAAAAAAGTACAAAAATGCTTTAAATATGATTGCAAGTGTGTTTTCTAGAAGATGTGGGAGTTATAGGATGTACCTCAAAGGTGATAGTCCTCATTAAACAGTTATGATTGTGTGTGAGTTAAAGTGATTTTCTCATAACTTTGAGACACTCATGCAATCTTGCGATGTTTTACACACACAACACGCAATATTCTTTGCTACTTCTGATACATGTGCAGGTACAATGTAATTTGGTCATCACAAGGTTCACATGTGTTGATGTATACTCACTAAACTGTCTTGACTTGTTTTTGAAATATAAAATCGATTAGACTTGTTTAGTGTGTGTGTCTATGTGTTTTAGGATCCATATGTTTAAAATTATGTTAAGAGATGATTTTGAGAGTCTAATATGTTGATTAGATCATTGGTTGAGTTGCATGCGTGATTGCATTCATGTCTGTGTTTTTCCCTTCTCGAAAAACTATTTGTAAAAGTTGGCTCGACACCTCCTCTACACCTCCTCGATACCTGTTGTCTATCGAGCTTCTTAGCCTTTTCTTATTGCAATCTCGACACCTAGTAGATCGATCGAGATATTTTTTGTTTGCTCGATAGATCCTCAACACCTTCTTGATCCATCGAGGTATGCTTGATAGCCTCTCGACACCTCTCGATCCATCGAGATCCTCTGCATGCATTTTTTCTCATGTTTTGCATGTTTCTTTAATCTTATCATCCATAGCATCTTGTTTCATTACATCCATGCATTTATTTGGATTCTTTGTACCGCCTTGATCATTTTCGATCATCTTTATGTTTCTTGAGTGAAGCTTTCTAGCTTCTTGTACCCATTGTCAATCGTGACAAAAATGGGGAGAAATTGGAGAATTTATGGTTTCTTTCTTTAAGATTCTACAAGTTAGGGGGAGAAATACATTCCTTTGAAAGGAGGAGATGTGTTTCATCTTGTTAGGGGGAGTGTTTACCTCCTTATTGTTGTAGGAGCTACTTTTGGCTTCTTCTTCTTGTACCTAGGTCTTGTGACCACTCTTACATACATGATGCCTCTCAAGTGGTATATCTATGATGATGTATGTTTTCTTCACCTACCTCTACATGTGTTGTTTCTTTTCTATCTTTATACACAAGTTTCTTTATTTTGTATGCAATCTATTATTTCTGTTTCACACTAAGATACCTTAATGAGTTTTGTTTAAGTGTTTCAGAAATACAGGTTGTCAAAGTCTTCCATGCCATGAACTCTCTTCTTGCAAAGTTTTTCAAGAGTTTGTGTTAGGGTAGATTTTATTGTATTCAACAAGTGAGTATGAGTTAAGTGATTTATGACTTCTCTCATATGTTCATTTGTTTGTTGTGGTTTTGTCACTGATTACCAAAGAGGGAGATTGTTAAGGACATATTTTATATAGTTGGGTAATCCTTTGACAAACGCACTTTACTTGTATTTGGATAGATTTAGGATGTATTTAATACTTCAAAGAACATGTTGTTCAAGTCTAGTATTAAAGCCATGAAGATTGAACCAAGAAACAAGTGAAGAAAATGTGTTTACTAAAGCTGGACACCTCCTGGACACCTGCTATACACTTACACTTGCAGACAGCTGCTCGATAGATAGCTATCTATCAAGATTTAATGAGGCTCAACAAATGCTATCTATCGAGGTATCTATCGAGGTTACGAAAATCAAAATTTTCAGATCTAATTTTTGGGCCAGGCTTTTGTATTTGTGTAAGGTTTCTTTTCTCACAACACTAGACATATATAAGGCTTATTTTAGAGGTCGTCATATAAAAGAATACAAGGAAAACATATGCAAAAGGTGACCAAAGCCTTATTCTCTCTAGAAAGAAGCTACTGCGCCTTTGCGCCTTAAGATGTTGTAACCACGTGCTTCTTGACCTTCATTGTTGATGAAGTGAAGAACTTTGCAGCCAACATTTTCTTTCTCAAGTTGGTAAGTGAGACACATACTAGGATTCGTGCAAAGGAGTGAGTCACGTACTGGGATCTGTGCATCAAAAGGTGGCATTCATATATTGAAGAGTTCAGAGGTTCTGAAGCGGTAGAAGGTTACTACTGTGAGTTCATCTACGGAGATTGTAGAGTCTAGGGACAAAGGTTTTGTACTAGATTTGAAACTTCTCTTTACTATAGTGAATTGTTTTTTGGAAAGGTTTCCCTCCAGGATTTTTATTGTGAAACTGGTTGGTTTCATTGGATTTCCTGGGTCATCATATCTTGTCTTATTTATTTTTCCGCTGCACTTAGTTTTGACATGATATTGACATTTGTTTGTTTTAATAAGTTTTATGCATAATAAATTTAATTAACAACTTGGGTTTAAAACTTGTTAATTGTATCAAACGGGGTCTAAATTTCCCAACAAGAGTGTTGAAATCATAGGAGTGGATAGAGAGGTTCAAGTAAAACTCTCTAATCAAGGCAACCGGAGGGGGATGTGAAATGTCCAACAAAGGAAACCAACCCCTACACTCAAAATTTCTTTGAATCTCACCATTTAACTCCTCTAACACTACCTCCTCTCAGCCCAGATACTCCTTTGAATGTTCAGCTTCTCATTGGTTTCCTAGTTTTTCTCACTAAGGAACCTCTCACTATCAAAGGTAGGGACAGAAGAAAAGGAGGATTTCCTATTTGCTCTAGTCTTCCTAGACATGAGGCTAAAGATCAGAAAGGAAAGACAGAAAAGAGACAAAAGACAAAAACAAGAAGAACCCAATGGCAGACTGCAAGTTAGAATAGAAATATTATAGAAACGAACAATCTATATGATGCATGAACAATATCAACACATGATGCATGCTCTAATGCAGTGAGAATAAGTTCAATTGCACTTTAAAATCACAAAATTGGCTTGAGCATAGAGTTATATCAAAAACCCCAAATCTTGAAAACCCATTTTCAAAAAACTCAACAAATTGACCAATTGATCATTACACAAGATAGTTAATTGAATATAATGATCAAATCAATTAAACAAACAAGTCAATTTCATCAATTAAAGTTTAATTGAACAAAATCCCCAATTCGGGTAGTTTCAAACCCTAGAAAATTCAAATTTTCCAAAATCAATAAATTGGTCAAATTAATTCACAAAGATCAGATTTATATCATCCCACAACAAAAACCCATTGATCAATTTAGAAAGAAAACATTGAAATCACCAAAATCTCCAAATATTCATAGGTTCATAATTTCCTCAAAATGCATGAAAAATATGCATGAAACATGAAAATAAGTGAAAAAGGAGGGGCAAAAGAGTCTTATTGGCCTTAGAAGACAAAAACCTTGCAAAACGTTTGAGGGAAAACGACAAAAAAATTGCTTTGAATCCTTGACCGATCAAAGAGTGAGAGAAAGAACTTTTTGAAAAAGTTTGAATAGTGACAAACACGTGAAAAGCTTATGTTTTAAAAACCCTCTGAATGATTTTCGATCGATTGAAAAACAGGTACGATTGATCGAAAATTTCATTCGATAGATGCAGCATCAATCCAGCATCGATCAAGCCAGACAAATTCAAACCAAAAATTTAATCGCAATTTCGATCGATCGAAAAACAAACTCGATCGATTGAAAATCTAGAAAAATCAAAATTTTGAAAAACAGAGCATTTTAATGCAGAAACTCCTCAAAGCATAGTATTTTATGAATGAAATGCATGAGTATGAGATGAAAAGTGTTTCAAAAACCCTTGAATTTAACCCTCATTATCCAAAAGTAAGATTTTAAATCAAATTTTCCTTAAAAACACTTTAAACACATTTTGCATCAAAATCAAGGTTCTTTCAATCTTGGATGACCACAACAAGATCACACACAATTACATGTATCAAGTTTAGCAAAGAGTAACTTGTGGAGTGTGTGCAACTAGTAAAAGCTTGAGATACATGTGAGGTGATAAGTAAATAGTAATCAATCACAATTTCTACAAAATCCATCACATAAATTTAAAAGAGTCTATCCCTTAAAGAGTTATATCATATAACTCCCACATCTGCTAGAATAAAAGCTTGCAATCATGTAAGTTTCTTGAATTTGCCTCATAATGTACACACCAATTTTATTTTTCTTGAAACTTATTAAAATAGCCAAGATAATGTACACACCAATTTTATTTGATTATGAAGTTATTATAGCCCAATAATGTACACACCAATTTTAGCATTAATTCGAGGCTACACCTTATGTTCTTTTTGTGCATGTGTTACACTTTCTCGAGTACAAAATCATATGATATGCATTAAGGTGTTCATGATTGGCTAGTAAACAGTGGTGAGATGGTTATTTATGCTTTTTTCATTAAGTTCAAGTCCAACAATTAAAGGCATGTGACTTCAATATCAAGATCATGTGATCAAAATAGTGCAAAACACATTTGTTTTCCTTTTCCTTTTTTTTTATTATTAAAAAAAAAAAAAAACCTAGCATGAAATGCACGAATGTTATGCAATGCAAATCCTAAAAACAAAAACAAACCAAAATAATAAAAGAATAATGGCTATAAAGAGTAGAGAGCTGAAGCACAAGAATCATGTCAGAAAGACTCAATTAGATTGAGCATTTTGCATCCAAAACTTTTAGATTCAACTCTAGCATTGGAGTTATTATTCTGATTAGAATGATAAGCAACTCTAGAATTGGAATAAAGGTTTAAAGCCTTTACCAATTCACCAATAAGTATCATAGGATCTTGTGCTTGAGGCACATATACTTTTGGCTTATTTGCTCACTTAGCAGCTTGCAACTATAAACAGTTTTGACGAATGTGCCTAGACTTTCCATAAAAATGACAAACCCATGCAGGTCTATCATGCAACTTATCCTTAGGAGGGTCAGGAGTCTTAGGTTTAGACTCTTTGAGATAAACCCTAATCTTCTTAGGAGAAGCAACTTCCACTGGTTTGACAATCTCACTCACGGGGGGCTCAAAAGAAAGAACAAAGTTTATGGAATGTGTTTTAGGCACGGAGATGCTTTCCACAAAACCTAAACCAGTTTTGTCTGAAGGAGACTTCTGGACACTCAGCATGTAATCAAGTTTGGAACTAGCAGACCTATTGTTTGTTCTCTAGCAACAGATAATTCAAATTCCAAGTTCTTAACTTTATCAAGCAATAGCATGTTCTTAGTCTTCACATTATTTAATAATTCATTTGCATCAAACAGTTTCATCAGCAAATTTGTCTTATCAAGTTCAAGAGATGCAATTTTCTTTAAGCCTAAATCAACATTCATAGCATCCTTTGCAGCAACCTTGCAAAGCTTATTATAGGCTTCTTGTGAATTTGCATCCTCAAAGAGTTCCCCATCAAAGGATTCTCTTCAACAACAACACTTTCATCAACTATAGCAGTAGTTATTAAAGCAATGAAGTTTCCATCCTCATCACTACCAGACTCATAAACAGAAAATTCATCATCACTAAAGGTTACAGCCATAGCCATACCTTTAGACCTCAAGAATTTAGGACATTCTGATTTCACATGACCATACCCTTGACACCCAAAATATTGTTGACACATAGAATTACTAGAGGTTTGGCCTACCTTTTCTTTAGGTTTTTCAGTATTATTCACCTCAGTGGGATCATTCCTCCTAAAATTTCTAGGTTCAGCATTGTTTTTACCTCTTGCCCTTCTGTTATTGTTCTTAAGAAAGTTTCTAAAGTTCTTGGTAAGATAAGCTATCTCTATAGCAGATAGCTCATCATCAAATCCATTCCCTTCAACATCATCAACTGACTTAAGAGCCATTAATTTGGATTTGTTTGTCTTGGGTAGGTCTAACTCATAAAACTGAAGAGATCCTACAAGTTCATTAACAAGGATGGAGTCAACATCCTTACTTTTAGTAATGACAGTCACTTTGGGTCTAAAATCCTTAGTCAAAGATCTAAGTATCTTCCTAACAATCTTAGGTTGATAACAAATTTCATCCAAATTTTAAGCAAAGTTAACAATATCATTAAGTTTAACATAGAACTCATCAAAAGTTTCAGCATCAGACATTCTAATACTTTAAAATCTAGAAGTTAACTACTGTAACTTATTAATTTTGACAGCCTTTGTGCCTTGATGCACAGTTTGGAGAATATTCCAAGCAATATGAGCAACCTTAAAATTTGAGATTCTCTTGAATTCCTTCATAGAAACGGCATTAAAAATAGCGTTCATGGCTTTACTATTAAAAGTGGCTGCTTCTTTCTGAGAAGTTTGCCACTCACTAACTAGAGTAGTGGGCTTCTCCCATCCATACTCAACAGAATTCTAGACTTTCTCATTAATGGATTTCAATAATGCTTTCATCCTTGCTTTCATCCTTACATTCTAGTAGGCATAATTGTTCCCATCAAAGTGAGGTGGAATCACAAGAGAGTGACCATGTTCCATGACAACAAGGGTTAAGGATCAACTCTTAGATCAAAGGATCTAAACACTAGAGCTAACCTGCTCTAATACCACTTGTACCATTTTAGACCCCTTAAACACAATCGGATTAACCTAGTTATTTAGCCAAGTGATTAACTTAGGTAAATTATCTAGATCTAGGTTAACATAGATAAATCATATCATTGAAATAGTGCGGAAAAATAAATAACAAAATAATATGATAACCCAGGATAACCAAACTAATAAAAAACCTAGGGAGGATTTAACCTACCGATCCTCAAGGTAAAACAGATCCACTTTGAAAGAATTTAAATTTACACAATAGCAACTTCGACCACTAACATCCTATTGCTACCTCGAGTAGAAAACTTACCACCATGACCACGTGACAACTCCGAGTCCACAGATTACTTTTTTTTTGGATTCACAGCAAATACAAGCACTCCTGCTTGTGTATCTTCAAGCTCTTAATGCAGCAACTGAGTGATCATCAAGCTCTTGACATAATCTTGATTCTTGATAACCCTAAGTATATGTGAAAGCAAACACCTCTAGATCTCATAAGAGATTCACATACACAGCATAAACAACAATTGCAACAACCATAAAAATATAGCTAGGGTTTTTCCATTTATTCGTAGGGAAAAACATAAAACCCTACACATCAAACAGGCTTGAGTTGAGTTGAAAATTTCTGCAGAAAAGCATTTTGCACGAGCTTCGATCGATTGAATCTAATTTTCGATCAATCGAGCCAGCAGATTTACACAGTAAATCCTGCAGTGCACTCGATTCCAACTTTACACATAAACATACTTTGAGCAAGTCTAAAAAAAAGACTAAACGTTTTGATCATGGTTTGCCAATATTACAAAATGAAGTTCTAATACATTTGAACCTAAAGTCTTAGAACCCAACAAATACAAATTGAAGTTCTAATACATTTAGTTCCTAAAGTCTTAGAACCTAACAAACTCCCCCTTTAGTAATCCATGACAAAACACATCACAAAAAATAAAATGCTCAAAGTTACAAATAGCCCATTTAAATTTAAAATGCCCTAAGCACAATTCAACCTAACTACTATCTATTGGTAGCCAGTGTAGACAACAGTCATGACTGAATTAACCTATATATCCTAAAATACTCAACAAACACATAAATGCATGCATGGAAAATACAAGTAAACCAAAATAAATTCTTGATTTCACAAAACATAAAACAAAAGACATATACCATGAACAACCTCATAATATAAATCAATAACCAATGTACCATATGTGAAACAAGAAACAATAAAAGAAATGAAGCATAAAACATAGTGTCTCCCCGTAACATATACAACTCATAAAAAAGGAATACATCATCACCAAAATAAAATGAAATACATCAAGAAGCTCCTAGATATAATCTATGCACTCCATAACAAAAACATCCCATATCTCCATGTACATATGTACTTTCCCTTTTTGTGATGAATTGCCAAAGAGCAATCATGACTCATCATCAAAAGGTGGAGGTGGTGGAGTAGAACCTCTAGCACCTACCAAATCTACTAGTAAAGCCTGAAACTTAGTGAGCACATCCAACAAAAGCTAACCATGCGCCGCCTGAACGGTCATCACGGTATCCAGCATACTCTGTATAGAAGCATCACTCATGAAGAAGGTGGAGGATCCACAACAGCTGTTGGGTCAACAAACTCCTCAGCAGAAGGGTCACTAGATGTAGGAGGCCTAGATGTCACTTATAGAAGACTCAAGTCTAGGGCGCTTAGAGCTAGTTTTCAACTGAGCCACTCTTTGCCAAAGGAAGATGGAACCTATAAGAGCTATAATATGAACAAGCTCAGATGTAGGAAAGTCCTCTAAACCCAAATCTAAAAGAATCCTATGGATAAAAACTGGAAAAAAAAAAAAAAAAAAAAAAAAAAAAAAGACCATTAGATTTTGCACTACTCCTATGAACCTCAACAAGAAAACGAATGAAAAGAGTAGAAAAACTCAGAGCATCGATAACAAGTGCATACAAAAATGCACATCTCTCAATAGGAATAGTGTGTAAATGAGAGATAGGCTAAATGGAATGACAAGAAATTCAGAAAAATAGATAATTTAGCTTAGTAAGCTTATGGGAAGTAACACGAGGATCAGTACCCCAACTAACGGAAGTACCAGTAATCAAAGACATGATGTCATCAAGAGGAGGGGTCTCAGTGTAAGGGTACACTAGTTGTCATACCAAAGGTACACTAAGAGCAGTGGCCACTACAGCAGGAGTAATGACACACTCTTCACCCCTTATCCAACTCCTCACATATTGAGTGTTGGAATTATCGGAGTGGACAGAGAGGTTCGAATAGAACTCTCTAATCAAGGTAGCTAAAGAAGGATGCTCATCCTCTAAGAGTGGTAACCAACCCCTACGCTCAAAGTTCCTACGTATCTTCAGATTTAACTCATCTAGAATGACCTTACACTCAGCCTAAACTGACCTAAAAATGTTAATCTCCTCATAGGTTTATTACTTTTTCTCGGTTCTAAACCTATCATTGTCTAACACAAGGGTAGAGGGGATGGTGGTTTTCTTGGCTCTTGTCTTCCTAACCATGATGCTAAGGGTTGGAAGAAAAGATAGAAACAAAGAAAGAAACACAAGGGTAGACTGCATTAGAGAGGGTTAGAGCACAAAAATCTCAATAAATAACAATTTATATGATATATGTAATGAATGCACATATGATACATGCTCTAATGCATTGAAATTTGTTCAATTTTACTTCATAAACCATCAATTGACTTGAACACAAAGTTTTAGACCAAAAACCCCAAATTTTGAAAAACCTCATTTCAAAAAATTAAACCAAATTGAGATACTAGTTGGGAAACATCATATAATGAGTTAATCTATCAATCACACAAGTCAATTTTACCAAATTAAGCCCAATTGAACAAAATCCCCAAATTCACAAAGTTCCAAGCCCTAGAAATTTCAATTTTCCTTAAATCACAAAATTGTTCAAAGTAATGCATGAGGATCATGATTATATCATCTAAGAACAAAATCCCATTGAACTAAATTGATTAAAAACAACTGAAATAATCTCAAATCCAAAAAATGCTTTGTTTGAAATTTTCAATGAAAATGCATGAAAAATGTTATTTTAATGAAAAAGTAAGGGTAAAAGAGACTTACATAAGCTTGAGGACAAAAACCCTTGAGAGATTTGAGGAAGAAAACGACAAAAATGGCTTAGATTGGATCGGTCGAAGAGAAATAGTGAAAAGAGTGCTTGAAAAGTTTTGAATAAAATGACAAACACGTGAGAAAAGTTCTTTTTAAAACACTCACTGACCGAAATTCGATCGGTCGAAATTTAGCTTCGATCGATCGAAAAATAAATTCGATCAATCGAGCATCAATCGAACTAGACAGTTTCAAACCAAAAATTATATTGCACTTTCAATTGGTCGAGAAATAGCTTTAATCAATCGAAAATCTAGAAAACTCAATTTTTTTAAAAAATGGGGCAATTTTATGCAGAAACTCCTCAAAGAACAATATTTCATGAATGAAATGCATGAGTATGAGATGGAAAGTTTTTCAAAAACACATGAATTCAACCCAAATCTTCCAAGAACAATATTTTCAATGTTTTTGTCCCCAAAACTCAAACAGTAAACACATTTTGATTCAAAATCAAGGAACATATAATCTTGGATGGCCAAACACATTCACACACAATATCATGTACTAAGTTTAGCAAAGATTAACTTGTGTAGTGTGTGCAACTAGCAAAAGCATGAGATACATGTGAGGTGCTATGTAGATAGTAATCAATCACATTTTCTACAAAATTCATCACATAAGTTTGAAAGAGACTACCACCTAAAGAGTTACATCATATAACTCTCACATCTCCTAGAAAAGAAGCTTGCAATCAGGGAAGTTTCTTGATTTCCCTCATAATGTACACACCAATTTTATTTTTTTTTAGTTATAAGATATGCTCGTTTAGTTATGACAAAGCCAAATTTTACAATTAGGAAAATATAAACACAGAAGCTTCTTTTAGCCAAATTTTTTTATTAATGTATTAATATATTTTTTTGGCTTGTGGCAAATCCAAGCTTCTTTTTAACTGAAATGCTCCACACTAATCTCAAAAAGATTTAAATACAAAAGCTGCTACTCTTGGCATAATAAGTGGAACTTTTAAATTACATTAACACTTATCTTAAATAAGTAGGTTGCTGAATTAAATAAATTCTACTCAATTCAAGACACACCAGCAATTTTTATAGTAAGGCTAAATTGTCTGCTACACAAAAGCTAATTGGAAATTATGTTTCAAACAAAACATATGTATGCACATTTATGTTACCAATATCAACATGTAATTCAAAGTTTAAAGAAAATCAAACCAACCCATCAACAAAAAAGTAAATAATCGCTATGTTTTTTCTAGAACAATTAGGTAAACAACCATTTCACTATTTCAATAAGGATGAAAAGTTTTCTATCAGATTATCCTAAATACTTACTCTGAAGCTTCCTTCTATCATAGTGATTTACACATTCAAATGGCTTGTTAAATCCTCTTCACTAATTCAAAATTGAGGCATTCAAACCTGTCATGATGGCCACATTTCAAATAAGTACAGGCCTTAAATTTATTTAATACAAATATGCACTTTTCCTCCCACAGAAGGTTAAATACTCCTAGATATAACCAAAGGGCTAAAGACTTTTCAATTTGATCTAACCAATCAAATCCAACACCTCTTAGCACAACAATTTATATCAATTGTATCCATCACCTATTTGGTCCCTCAAAATAAATACAAGTTATAGAAAACAAAAAAATTTCTAGCATGACATACTTTGCAAAACATAAAAAACATGTAAAATCTACTTTTTCTTCTTTGTATTTTCTTTTAATTCCAGAACCCATCATAAAATTAAAAAAAAAAATTATTTTTTAAAAGGGAAATACAAATCAATTATTGGTATATCTTTGAATCAGTGACCTTTACCTACCACACCATATCAAAAGATTCATAATCCAAAAACACATGCTTAGGCATCCCTGACAATGAACACCTCTCTATCTTGCTGTGATCAAATCAAGCCTACTTCATTTAGTAAAAGCTGAAATTTACAATTAGCACACATGTTTTCACAATCCCACCCCATGACAGTTTATAATCCAACCTAGATTGCTTAATGTACAGGTCACGCTTTTAGACTCAAAGTCAATACGCTATAATGTGGGGTTGATTCTGATGCCAAAACCCATATCCCCAATCCTGTAGTAAAATTTGATATATTGAAAGGAACCAAAATTGAGGGAGAACCTATATTAGGGTTTCAAGTATTGATAATAACCAATTCTAAATCAAAACAAAATTTGAACCAATTTCTTAAATCAAAACCAAACAAAATAGCCAAACCTAAATCCTATTAAACACCCAAAATTAATATAAAAGATTTTACTTGTAGCCATTCCAGCAGTTTGATGTTAGGTTTACTTTCACTTTCTTCAATTGAAGCTTACCGTCGCCGGGAAGAGAAAAAGCTCTGCGTTTAGGTTTTCCATTTTTGGGTTCCTGCGTATGGGTCTTGCAGTGTTTGTTGGGTTGAGTTTGTGTTTGCGTTTGAAGGAGAGACAGAGAGTCAGAGACTGAGAAATAGGGTTTTGTATCGGCATCTATTTAGGAGTTGAAGAGAGTAATTTTTTTGGGATTGTTTTGGGGAGAAATAGTTAAGGGTTTTAGTTTTTTCTTTAATAGTTTTTTTTATTTAAATAATGTGATGTGTAAAAATGTGGGAGCTTCAAAGATTTCAATTATATATATATATATATATGTGGGATATCAATTCTCTTTTCGATCGCGAGCTAACATCTAGTAATTAGTGTTACTTCCTTATCATCTTTTTTTTAATAAAATATTTGACAGAATAAAGTTCATGATAATAAGTTCTGAAACAAATAATATCTTGAAAAAATACCTACAATAACTAACTGATAATAATAATAATAAAAATAAAGATATTCCACACCATCGATCATCTTAAACAAGGTTTATCTTAGAAAATAATCAGTAGTAGTGAGTATAATTTTCTTTCGATAATTTAGACTGCTTTTCATTGCTTTCGCTTTCCCTAGTATAAAGAGCCAAGACAAGTGAGTGTTTTGGCAGGCGCAAAGTTTAAAATGTGGCCAATGTTGAAGACTTAAAGAGCAGATATATATGAACATCTAGCAGGCGCAAAACTCCAAGAGCACCATAACCCAATGATAGGAGGTGCGCGCATGAACCATAATTTCTGTGTGATTGACGTAAGAGATGATGAAAGCAAAGAGAGTGAGAACAAAAAAGAAACGTACCCAGATATACATGAACAGCTAGCAGGCGCAAAACTCCAAGAGCACCATAACCCAATGATAGGAGGTGCGCCCATGAACCATAATTTCTGTGTGATTGACGTTAGAGATGATGAAAGCAAAGAGAGTGAGAACAAAAAAAAAACGAAAGGAACCCGATTCCATTTACTCATAAAATTTGGAGTAATTTTTATAATTAAAAAAATAAAAAAATTAGTATAAAAATTTAAATACATATTTTTAATTTTTAAATAATATTATATATATTTTTATAAAATATTTATTTACATATATTTTTTTTAAATATAAATAATATTATTAAAATAACGTTACCAAACTGACTTTAGTCGTCACATTTTACCTTCCATTTTACAGTAAAGCTGACTAACACGTATCTCGATTTTGCATAATAATAATTTCATGATTTGGTCTCGCCCACAGGTTGCATGTGACATTTCTCTCTCCCGCAATTCTAGTAATTTCTTCCACTACTCTTTTCTTGTCGCAGCGCCAGTGTGTACACGGTGTCTCTTTTGTTTTTTCTTTAGATTATGGAATAAAAATTTTCTTCAATCTAGCTTGAAGATCAACCATTTAAACTTATTATATATTTTTATATTAAGTGTAAAATTTAAAAATTTAATTATTAAATTGTATATTTTTTTTTTGAAAATATTAGATTGCATGTTCTTATTATATCCTTCGTGCTTATAAAATTTCAAAAATATTAAAAATTAATTGCTATGTCATCAAACAAATATTAAAAATTCAAGTTTTTTTTAATCTAAAATTGTATATAAAAAATAAATTTATTAATTAAATAGTAAATAAAATCTGAGTTGAACAAAATTTGACATGCATATTAAAAACATAAGGAACATGAAATTTAACGATTATATTTTCAAAATTCATACCCGTAAAAAAGATATGTGATAAGTTTGAAAGGTTTCTTCCCAGACTTGTTTGAAGAGAAACTTTGTTCATTATTGTGTCTTCCTCTCATTTATGGAAAGTGTAATAGTACTCACATGGAATATTTGTTACGTTAACAAATTATAATAAACTAGTCACTAACCCGTGCGATGCACGGAAAAGTTTTTAGAAATGCTAAATATTTTTTTTTAATCACATTAAATGCATTTTTTGTTGGGTTGAGAGAAATTTAGTCAACTTAAATGAATCTTTTTGCTTTGGATTTTAAGGAATAACTCACACAAAAAAGAATATACAAATTTCATTAGGATTTGAGTTGGTCAACCAAGGTAGGAGTGTGTGCATGTTATATATATATATATACCTTGTCAAATATTTCTTAATCTGCCAATAAAGCAAATTATTGCTCATTTGAAGCAATTTACAATGTTCATTCTAGGTAGAAGCTTACATACTTTTTGTTGTTGTGATTTACAATTTGAGTAGATGAAAAATAATATGATGTTCTATCACTGGTTATTGCGCCTTCACAACAAAAAGGGTAAAATTTCAAATCAAAATATTACATATCACCTTTAAAAGAAACACTAACAGAAAGTAAAATATATGACATGCACTAATAACTAATGATCAAAATATTCAAAGAGTTTTGTAAATCAACAACAAAATCTTATTAAATTGTTGGGGACAGCTTCACTAACTATATTTTATCAATAAAAATAACCTTATTCATAATACTTGTTTAAGTTATCATATTAAATATGAGAAAACAGGTGCAAGCATATTGTTGTTGACTCTACACTGTATCACAAAGTGTCTCTCTTGGATTGCTTCATTCTTCTCTCTACTCTACAAATAAAGCTCCCCCATCATAAGCTTCCTGCCTTGCAAAATTGTGCAAACAAAAGCAGAATTCCAAAATTTTCATTTCCTACTTTTGCAGCCCTCAACAAAAGTTTAGATTCGTGATTTTGTTAAAATCTTCCACGCCTTTATTATTAAAATTCTCAATATATACACCATTAGCATAGATAAAAATTGATTCAAAAGCAGCCTTGTTTTAAAAACACCATAATGCAGAAATATCACCAACAAATAATCATAATATTTGAAGAGGGATGAATGAAGCAAAATAAAAATAATTAAAATTCACAAAATGAAGAACCAAATATCAAGAACATAGAGGGAGATTGTTGGAAGCAGAATTTACAAAGCTAGCATAAATTGTTAAGATTTTAGACTCGATTGGAAAGGAAGTAACTCTAAAAGTTTTAGCTTGTCGAGCTTTCTTGTGTTGTTTTATACCTCCTGGAGAAAGGATATCAAGGGAGTTACAGGATGAGTGGATAACAAACCAAACAAATCTGCACGTATATCAACCATCAATAACAAGCCCAAAATTATAAAAATCTAAATAGATTAAAATGTTAGATTGAGAAAGAACTTAACTGTTTATTTATGACTATCAAAAATGTTTTAAGGATTTCCAAAACTACTAAAGTTTGTCAAGGTTAACAAATTTTATACACCTATGGGAATCTAATTCTTTTCAATCTAGTCAAAGAATTAGATACACAAACAAAAAGAATAGAAAGATATAATACCTGTTTTTAAAGTTTTCAATGGCTTTAACTAATTCCTCATACTTATATTCCTTTATCTCCGCCTCTAACTCTACTTTCTCCACCAGTCTTGCACCTTTTAAAATGCCAAAATAACCCAACGACATCGTTTAATGCAATATCTTTTAAATTAAAGCATGGATAAAAATGAGTGAAAAAGATCATAAATTTATGTAAACATTCAAAATTTTGGGAATTTAGATTCAAATTCTATAATAAGAACAAAACAGTCGGGTATATTATCTTAAAGGTGCTATCTAACACTGAACAGATTGGGTTGTCAACCTATTTGGTTTTTCCTTTACAGATGATGTACGGTAGCTGTTTTTTCTTTCTTTCTCACTAACAAAAGTAGTATTCTTTATGAGAAAAGTTTGAGTTGAAGCCAAGAGATGAATTTTTATAGATACAAAGTATTCAAGGGTGGGTTGTATGATTGAAAACAAATCTTTTACCTTCCAACCATTTAAAGGAAATATTTTACCTTCTCACAATGAATTATTGCAAAAACAACTAAAAACAATTATAATGAGTATACCAATCGCAATAAACAATATGTTCCGACTGTTTAAAAGAAATATTTATTTTATTTTGTATAACAACTCAGCTGATCAGTTAAATATACTTTTTTAAAAAATTTAAATGAAAATAGTCTAAAAACAAAAGAGTGATTTTTTTTTTTTTTTGTTTCTCTTTTATCTTTTATTTAGCAACTAAATAGAATAATGAAAAAATATAGATTCCATAAACAAAACTATCTACATTAGACAAATAGTGCAATACATGTATTAGTAGCAAAGCAGTAAATGATTTGATTAATGATTTTATATTGACTATTTATATATAACTTTTAGTTTTTTTAATTAAATAGTCAATACATGTGTTAGTAGCTGTTGTTTTTGCAACACACAGCCCATACATATCACTGAAAATTCTAAAACCACAATCTACATCAATATGAATTATCTTAGGCCTTGCAAAAACACAGAAAAAAAAACCCATTAAATTGATACTATCTCCACTATGAAACCCATCGATATCTACAATATTTTCTTACAAAACCTGTAGAATTTGAAATCCCTAAATCGATAAAAAAAAAAAAAAAACCTAATTGAAGACATATAATTAAAACATAACTTTGAGGCTCTGTTCCATTTAAACCAATTTCAATATGAATTTTAACCCATATCAATCAAATAAAATTGAACTTCAAAAAGATCAGATTGGAATTCTTCATTCCTAAAAAATTGTCCAGCATCAGAAACGGAAAAGGATCCAAATTCTTCAAGTCAGTCCTGAAAATCAAATGCCCAAAAAGGGGGCCAAAAAATAATCAATGCCCAGATGATAAAAACTCAAGAAAAAAATAACCATGAATCAAAATTGACATCAGCCAGATGAGTTGTGGCTGAGAAAAGGAGGGAGCTGCATTGAATGAGAGAGTTAAAGAAGAAGGAGATGGGAGTGAGTTTGAAATAGAGAGAGTTTAATCGAGGGTTTTGTTAAGGCTGATTTTGCAATTGAGAGAGGTTTGAGAAGGTTGCGGCTGAATTCTGCATTTAGGCTCTTTTTGTAGTGTTTTTTTTTTTTTTTTTTCAAGGAGAGGCTCCTTTAATAGTATTTTAATAAGAATGGAGTTCTACCTTCTTCAGTCCAAAAAAAAAAAAAAAAAAAAAGAGTCTGGTTTGTAATTTGTATTTGGTGGAAAAAAAAAAGATTTATTATTATTTATATAAGTATTGATGACGTGGAAAATTGTGGAGCAAGCAGAGCTTCGATTTATATATATATATATATATATATAGATAAAATAAAAGTCTAAAGTGGGGTGGGCTTTGGGGAGTGGAGACCGACAAGGGACTGAGTGGACCATGCAGTTTGAAGTTGCTTAATATCGATGTTTACTTTTAAGTATTAAGCAATGTGACTTGCTTAAATAAGTACAAGTTAATAGTTTTATGAGTCACCACCTATTAGTTTTGGTGAATATTCTTTTATACCAGTTTTGAACACAACTTTGTCCTTATATAGATAGGAAGGTGCTAATTATAATTTAAATAAATTTTATTGATCTTTAGGGATTTTAATTGAATCTCTTTTAGCATTTGATAAAGTATAAGGTAGAATACTTTTTGTAGAATAAAATGGTTTCTACTCAAATATTGACACTCTCTCTTTGAAAAAATTGTGAGCAATTATATTGAAGTAATAATGCCCATTAGCTTGTAGGTCGATTGGTAGCAACCCATGTGGAGTTCGAGGTTTAACTTGACTCCTCCATCTCCTTCCTAAAAAAAGAGAAAAATGATACTGTAACTTTTAATATCATTATCTTTTGATATGTCAAGAATATATTGATCCCTTGTGATAAATTAATCAATTAATTTAGCCAAATTAATTAATTAATGGCGAAAACCAAATTTTCGTCTATGCATTTTCAGGCGATTCCCACTTTGGTTCCTATCTTTTATTTTCACCGCTTTTAGTCCTTATCTTGGAAAACGCATCTCGTTTTTGTCCCTATCGTTACATTAGGGACAGAAAAGTCCTAGGTGGCAGACGAAACTTTTAAAATAATAATAATAAATTTTATTTTAGAATTAAAAAATGCCACGACAGCATTTAAATTTTTTTTTACAAAAAAATGTACATTTTTAGACCCCTTAAAAAAGCCAGATTAACCTAGTTATTTAGCCAAGTTGTTAACTTAGGTAAATTATGCAAATCTAGGTTAACACAAATATTTCATATCATACCAAGCAACGGAAATATAAAGAACAAATGATATGATGACCTAAGAAAACCAAATCGGTAAAAAACCTAGGGAGGATTTAACCTAGCTATCCTCAAGGTAAAACTGAATCCACTATGAAAGAATTGAAGTTTACACAATAGCGACTTAGACCACTAACATCCTATTGCTACCTCGAGTAGGAAACTTATTACCACGACCACGTGACAACTTCGAGTTTAAGGACTACTTTTTTCTTGGATTCCCAGCAAGCACAAGCACTCCTACTTGTATATCTTTAAGCTCTTAATGTAGCAACTGAATCAATCATCAAGTTCTTGACATAATCTTGATTCTTGATAACCCTAAGTATATGTGAAGGCAAACACCTCTAGATCTCAAAAGAGATTTACACATACAGCATAAATAAAAGGACTCTAGAGAGCTTTGGTACAAAACCCTAGATACAAAAATAGGCACTCGCTTCTCTCTCTTAGAAGCCTTTAAAAACGTGTTTAGGGTTTCCTTTATATAGTGGGAGAAGTAAATCAAAAACCCTAATCCTTAATGGAAAAATTTGCAGAAAAACAATCTGCACGACTTTCGATCGGTCGAGTCTAGTTCTCGATCGATCGAGCCAGGCAGAATTGCACAGTAAATTCTACAGTAACTCGATTCCAACTTTACATATAAGACACATACTTTGAGCAGTATAAACAAGACTAAAACTTTTTGATCATGGTTTGCCAACATTACACATTAGAGTTCTAATACATTTAAACCTAAAAGTCTTTAGAACCTAACAAACTCCCCCTTTGGCAATTCGTGATGAAACACAAACACAACAAAATGCTCAAAGTTTACATATAAACAGCCCATTACAAAAACAAAACCCAATATAACAAATTCAACCTAACTACTATCCATCAGTTGTAAGTGTAGACAGTGACACGACTGAATCAACCTACATATTCCTGTAACACTTAACAAACACATAAATGCATGTGTGGAAAATACAAGTAAACCAATATGAAACACAATATAAAACAAAAGCAAACTAACTCTCCCCCCAAGATAAATCAAAAAGTTTTTATATTCTCCTCCATTCAAAAACAATTTCATCTCCCCCTAAACAAAAACAAACTTTTCCAAATTTCCAAATTTCTTCCCCTTTTTGTCACGTATTGACAAAGACAACTCAAATAAAAAGTAAACTGAAAACATATGCAACAAAGGATAAGAGAAAATAGAGAATAAAGGGAACAAAAAATAATTCAACTTTATAGAAAATAGAGACAACTCCCCCAAAGAAGAGCAACAACTCCCCCTATGAACAGCAAAGGTTTTAAAAACAGATTTCTCCCCTATAAAAATAGGAAAAACAAAACAAGTTTTGGGAAAAACAGTTTTGGGAAAAAATAAGAGGTGGGGAAAAATTAAAAAGACACAAACCAAACTAAAAAAATTAAGTTGAGGATACACATGAAGAAAAATATTCTTTCTTTCAATAAAAGTAAACTTAACACTATGTGACCCATAAACAGTTGCATGAGTAGAGAAAATATTTTCACATTGATTATCCATCATATCTCTTCAGAAAAATATTTTCTATAGTTCACACATAAAAATAGCATATATTAGAAAGTACAAAGGACTCAAAAAATAATCAGTCAATTTTTAAATCAAGTTGAGTACCCAATTTAGCAAAGTGTATGCATGTTATGTGTGAAAACAATGAGAGATATGATTGCAAAACTGCAAGATGGATACAAAAGTCAATGCAATGCAATGCATGTGAATCCTAAACACATGATGCATGAAAAAAAAATTTGGTCAAATACTTAAAAACTGAAATATTTCAGTTTCGATCGGTCGAGCATCAATCAAATATCAATCGAGCTAGGCAGATTCAAACCAAAATTTTTATCACAATTTCGATTGATTGAGAAACAGTTTTGATCGATCAAAAATCTGGAAAAGTAAATTTTTGAAAAACAGAGCATTGTAATGCAGAAACTCCTCAAAACATAATGTTTCATGAATAAAATGCGTGAATATGAGATTAAAAAGTTTTTCAAAAACACTAGAATTCAACCCAAATTTTCAAACCAAAGTTTTTAATCATCAAAAACACAATTTTTGCCAACCCTTAAACATATTTTGCATCAAACACCATAAAAAACATAATCTTGAATGGCCACAACAAGATCACACACCATATAATGTACTAAGTTTAGCAAAGAGTAACTTGTGTAATGTGTGCAACTAGTAAGAGCTTGAGATACATGTGAGGTGATATGTGAATAGTAATTAAGCATAATTTCTACAAAATTCATCACATAATTTTGAAAGAGACTATCACATAAAGAGTTGCATCATATAACTCTCATATCTCCTAGAATAAAAGCTTGCAACCACGTAAGTTTCTTGAATTTGCCTCATAATGTACACACCAATATTTATTTGATCAGAAACTTATTAAGAATTAGCCGGGATAATGTACACACCAATTTTAATTTATTGAAATTATTAAAGTCCAATAATGTACACACCAAAAGCATGTGATGATTAGCCAGTAAACAGTGGTGAGATGGTTATTTATGCCTTTCTCAATAAGTTCAAGTCCGACAATCAAAAGCATGTGATTTGAAGATCAAGATCATGTGATCAATAACTATAAATATCTTCCCCCACAACGTGCACTACAAAACTTAAACTAGTAAAGTGCAAGAAAATAAGCTCATCCAAGCTAAACAAAGTACATAAACATGTTATGTAAAGATAATATGACCAACCTCAATTACATATCCATGATGTGTAATACAAAAGAAATAAAAATCTTTTTGGTTTTAAAAAATTTTTATGACCAAAACTAAAAGCACACATTATGCTTAATGCATAAAATGCAAATGCAATGCATGACAATGCAAAACTAAGCTATGGAGGGTACACAAATAAGAAATATCAATTGCTTAATTAACCCATGAGTACATGTACAAACTAGTACATACTCATACAAGATTAGAAATAGATTAGCAAATATATAACACATACTATTCAAATGTCTCTATAATGTCAAGCATGTTCTAAATCAAGAGAGAGATATTCTAATTCATGTAATCCTCAAAACAATAAAACAAGACACAAAATAAAATATTTTTGTTTTGAAATTTTTCAATGTTTTTGAATTTTTGTTTTAAAAAAAAAAACAACCTAAGAAAATAAAACAACCAAAAACTAAAAGTAAACATGTCCACAAATAATTGAAAGAATTAAATTAAGGACAAGTAAACAACACTGACCTTAGAGAATCTTTTCTCACCCATATAGCACGAGTCTTCAGCTTTGTAGGTGAAAATCCATGAGAAGCAGAGTGTATTTGAGGGATTACACCAATCTTTTGAGAAAGACTAAAATCTGCAATTTCCTTTCATAAGCCAACAAGCTTAAATTTTGCAAAAGCATATGAAACAATTTATTTAGACTTATGGCAAGAGAAATATCATCACATATCCTAGATTGAAAAACATAATTTTTAAATTTCAATTTATGACAATTAGGACGAAAGTGACCGAAGACACCACAAGTGACAAACATGAACAAATTTAGGAACATTAGTATTCCTAACAGCAAATTTAATCTTAGATTTTGGTTTTTGCCTCATCAAAGAACAATTTGGTCTAATATGACCAACAACACTATAAAGGTGACAGGTAGGTACAAAAATAGATTTATTATGCTCTCTAATAGTAGGTTTAGACATAGGTTTAGAAACTTCAGCGTCTACATCAAAACTTTTACATTTGTCTAACCTAGCAAAATAAGTCTTTTCCTTATTATTCCTCTTGAAAGGAGGGATATAAACTTTCTCAATTTTAGGCTTAAGAGAAACAGAAACACTTCTGTTATCAACAGCAAGCTTGGCACTAGTCAAATTTTCAAGTTTAGCTTTAGACTCAACTAACTCTTGTTCCAAGCTTTTCATCTTGAGAGGAAATTTGATTTCTCAAAAATTCATTCTTTTATTAGATTCATCTAATCTAACAACCAATTCCTCTTTTTCAAGATTAGCCAATTTTAACTCTTCCTTGAATTTCTTAGCAATTTTCATAGATTTCAATAATTTCTTACGGAGAGTTTCACAAGCATCAATAAAATCAACAGAAATAATAGTATCCTTTTTATTCAAATCATCACAATCAAAAATAGTAAGACACTTAAAATTATCCATGATAATAGGGATCAAGGATCAGCTCTTAGATCAAAAGATCTAAAACAAAAGAGTTACCCGCTTTGATACCACTTGTACATTTTTAGACCCCTTAAAACAACTAAATTAACTTAGTTATTTAGCCAAGTTGTTAACTTAGGTAAATTATGCAAATCTAGGTTAACACAAATATATTATATCATACAAAGCAGCAGAAATATAAAGAACACAATGATATGATGACCCAGGAAAACCAAACCGGTAAAAAACCTGGGGAAGATTTAACCTAGCTATCCTCAAGGTAAAATTGAATCCATTATGAAAGAATTAAAGTTTACACAATAGCGACTTAGACCCCTAACATCCTATTGCTACCTCAAATAGGAAACTTACTACCATGACCATGTGACAGCTCCGAGTCCACGGACTACTTCTTTCTTGGATTCCCAGCAAGCACAAGCACTCCCTTTTGTATATCTTTAAGCTCTTAATGCAGCAATTGAATCGATCATCAAGTTCTTGACATAGTCTTGATTCTTGATAACCCTAAGTATATGTGAAGGCAAATTCCTCTAGATCTCATAAGAGATTCACACATAAGCACAAAAAAAAAGACTCTAGAGAGCTTTGGGTACAAACCCTAGATACAAAAAGAGGCACTCTCTTCTCTCTCTTGGAAGCCTTTAAAAACGTGCTTAGAGTTTCCTTTATATAGTGGGAGAAGTAGATGAGAAACCCTAATCCTTAATGGGCTTGGGCTAAGTTGGAAAAATCTATAGAAAAACAATATACACGACTTTCGATTGATCGAGTGTAATTCTTGATCGATCGAATCAGGCAGAATTGCACAGTAAATTCTGCAGCAACTCGATTCTAACTTTACATATAAGACACATACTTTGAGCAGTCTAAATAAGACTAAAACGTTTTGATCCTGGTTTGCCAACATTATACATTAGAGTTCTAATACATTTAAACCTAAAGGTCTTTAGAACCTAACAAAATTAATTTATTAATTTTAACTAAATAAAAAAAATTAAAAACCATAAATCACATGAATTAAGATCTAAATGTGTCTTGAACAAGAACAACAAGAACACAAATTTCTGAATTTCTAATTTCTAAAATTTTAATTAAATTAATTTTTTAATCTTAAATCTAAAATTGTGGTAAAAAGTGGTCAGAAGTTTTGATTCTTTAAATAAAAAACACTTCTGGGAATGATGTTGCGAGAGAGAGAGAGAGAGAGAGAGAGAGAGAGAGAGAGAGAGAGAGAGAGAGATATGGGTTTAGAGAGAGTGTGTGATCTAGGACTAATATCGGTGACCATTACTTTATCAACAGCTTTAGCCAACTTCTAAAAATTGCAGTGGATGAGGGAATCACTTAGGGGCTGACCAGAAAGGAGAGAAGAGGAATAAAAGACAATCTAGGTTTAGGGAGAGAAAATGATTTGGGTTTAGAGATAAAATGATCTAGGTTTAGAAAGAGAAAATAATCTGGGTTTAGAGAGAGAGAGGTTGAGATGTGGCTAGCGGTGGTTCGGTTTCTCCCTCGTTGACTAACGGCGAGCAGATCTGCTCATCCCTTTTTAGGGTTTTGATCATGGAGGCTTTGATGCTTGGTGAGCAACATGGATTGGAGAAAATGATGGGTAACACGGCATCTCCCCCTTGTGTGTGTTGTGAAACTAAGATCGGTGGTGGTGGTTATGGTTTCCTTCCTCACCATTCACCGCCACCAGCCACCATCAAGGTAGCCTCCTTGAACAACACCGCTCGAACCCGCCTCGACGAGGTGGCGATATTCATATCTTGTGATCTCGAGAACTCAATCAAGGCCGATACTACGAAAACTCCGATTCCTGGTGGTGCAGTTCATCCATTGACTCACTATGGTTGAAATTGGTTTTAGGGTTTGGTTGTGATGGATTGGGGTTTGGTAGTGGTGGATCTAGGGAATAAGAGCAAGAAAAGGAATTTGTATTTGAGCTAAATTTTGGGGTTTTTTTTGTGTGTTTGTTTCCTAAGAAAATATAGGTTTATGGGTTTGTTGGAGATTGGTTTGTTTACTGGGTTTATGGGTTTGATGATTTTGTTTGCTTGTTTTTTATTTTTAATTTCTAGGTTTGTGTTCTTAGATCTGGGTTTGTGTTCTTGTTGTTCTTGTTCAAGACACACTAAGATCTCAATTCATGTAATTTTTGGTTTTTAATTCTGTTTTTAATATTTTTTATTTAGTTGAAATTAATATTTTTTTAAAAAAATTTAGATGTTGAAGTGACATTTTTTAATGTTAAAATAAATTTATTATTATTACTTTAATAGTTTCGTCTATCATCTAGGACTTTTCCATCTCTTATTTAACGACAAGGACAAAAACGAGACATGTTTTTCAAGATAGGGACTAAAAGCGGTGAAAATAAAAGATAGGGACCAAAGTGGGAATCGTCTGAAAATGTAGGGACGAAAATAAACATGCAAAATGCGTGGCAGCACAAACAAATCACCAACTAAGTTAAATGTAGCAGAAAATAAATTTGACACAAGTGATTTATTTATGAATGGGGAAAACCTCCAAGGCAAAAACCCCACTGGGTGAATTTAAGATGACCACTCCTGAGAATTTACAATTATCACAACAAGCGGTTACAAGTAAAGGAATCCCAGTATCTTATACCAACCTACAGTTGAACCCTTACCCCAATACACAATTGAATTTGTTCTTTGGTGAAAATCTCCCATTTTTAATGAATGGCTCATAGTATGTGATTAAACAATAGATAAGCAAATCCCAAGTTGCGAATTAATCACCAACTTGAGAAAGATGTTAGCTGTAAAGTTCTTCAGTTCATCAACACAATGAAGATCACAGAGTTCTTTGGTCACAAAACCCAACGACATACAAACGCAATAGCTTCTTCAAAAGAAAGATGAATTAGGGCAAATTATGTCTCCAGTCACAATTTGCATGAACAAAACTTTGCTTCACACTTGTGCAACTATGCAACTTTTGACGGCCTTTAAAATAATCCTTATATATGTTTAGGATTGTGATAAAAGAAATCCTAAACATGTACACACGGATTGAAGTGAAATCAGATCTGAAAAACTGATTTTCATAAATCTTGATAGATAGGGTATCTATCGAGTAGCTGTCAAGCATTGAGCTAAAGCTTCCTTGATAGATGCTATCTGTCGACCTAGCTGTCGAGTTTTAAAAATCCAGCACTTCTTCATTTGTTTCTTGGACAGATTTGCATGGTTTTAACACTTAGACTTGAAACCTTGTTCCTTGAAGTATTAAACATATTCTAGATCTACCAAATTACAAGTAGAGTGCGTTTTGTCAAAGTATTAGCCAATTCTAAATGACATATATTCCTAACATGAATCACATATGTCTAAACATTTTAAAAAATTTTATATAATGAAAACTTTAAAGATATAAAAATGGGAAAATTACATTTTAAACTCTATATCTTAAGAGTGGTTTTAAATTAAGCAGTATAGTTTCAAATTCAAACCTAAAGTTAGAGATTGTTAATTTGTTACAAATAAAACCTTATGGTTTTGGTCATTTTAAATTGAACATTGAGCTTTTAAATTTGTATCCATATAAGGGTATTGTAAGTTAACTTGTTGGCACCTTTTGGTGGGTTCATAACACTTATGGTTCGCATTCCCCTATCTCGTTATAACTATCAAATTATCAATTTTTTTTTTTAAATGTATTGATATGATTATGAAACCTCCAATTAAATCCAAAATCAAACCCCAACTCAAATATGGAAAGTGTAAGATTTAAATTGATACGATTTAAAGTTTAAAAGTTTAGTGTTAAATTTGAAATTAGCAAAACTATAAGATTTAGTGTATAACGAAGTTATGCATTAGAGATTGATTTCAAGCATTTACTATAATAGAGTTTAATTTGAAACGCCCTTTGAATTAATACAAACTTTTAAATTATATCAATTTAAACATTCCAATTAAAACCAAAATCAAACTCTAAATCACATCTGAATAAGATTTTGAAAGTTCAGGATGAGATTTGAAATAAGCAAAAACTATACGATTTGATTCCTAGCAGTCTCAAACTCCATAGAATAATTTGAAACTTTTACAATTATAGACTAATTTGAATGCCAGCTAAAATGTGGAGTTAAAATGTAATTTAGCTTATTGATATATTTGGGTTTGTATATATGATTAGGTGTTGGGAAGAAGTGAAAACTTTATACATTTTAACATTTGAGTATGAAAAATAACATTGAGAGAGCAAAAGAATAGAAATGTAAATTACAAATACGAGATGCAGACAGAAATAAGATTTCACTAAGATAAGATAACGCCAATTTGATTTTTAGAGCCAAATAACACATGTATAATAATAGTTGCTAAGGTCCTCATTATTATTAGGATAAATTACAATATACCTACTTGTGGTTTGACCAAAATTTTAGTTGCCTACTTGTAATTTAAAATTTGACACTTTACCTAACTAAGGTTTGACCAAAATTTAAGTTATCAAACTGTGGTTTGAAATTCATAATGCAAGTGTTCCGCTGGATTCTTTTTTATTTTATTTGATCATGTATATTTTATGTTTTTGTGTTTTTGGAAAAGAGAGACATAAAAGTGGAGCAAAATTACATATTTAGCCATGTTTTTAACATAAGTGGGTTACGAAACTCTAACTAAGTTAACCTCAGGTGGGTAAAATGTCAAATTTAAAACTATAAGTAGGCAACTTATATTTCGGCTAAGCCACAGGTAGATAAGTTTTAATTTGCCTTTATTTTTATTATTGTTTGGTGGAAGCAAAGGTCCTTAATCCTTATCTTTGTGAACGGTGACTTTCTACCAGACATCCGACTGAAAAAATATAATTTCTAGAAGACCTTCTGTCGCATGATCTTATGAGATAATTTATTGGTCCAAACCTAACAAAAGTGATGGCTAGTATGTACCTTTTACAAAGAATGCGATCTTAGATGTAGAAGGGTCCAGTTAATGCATCCCCTTAGGGCATACATTATACATTAACTATTTATAATAAGAAACTTTTTATGAAAAATTGAAAAAGTTGTCAAATTAGTGAGTTACTTTTTCATTTTTTTCATAAAAGTTTTCTAAAATGGTTTATTAACTTATGCCCTTAGGACATATGTTAGTAAAACCTGAGGTAAAATATGAATAAATGTTGTCGTGGTGCAAATGTTAAGGAGCTTTCAATCTTGATATAGAGGAAAATTCTTAGGTACTTTTAAAGTGAATCTCACCATAAATGTGAGAGGAGGGAGCACTATTTTTTTATAATTAAGAAGTATCTAAGAATTACTCTATGATACTCCATGACACTTGATTAAAACCTCCTTCGTATTCAAATTGGTCTAGTGCCTTTGTCTTTCAATACACGTGCATGTGATTATCCCAAAAAAAAAAAAAAAACAAAACAAAACAAAAATCAATACACATGCAGTTGCGGCAAAAATTTCTTCAAGGGTTAAGCTAGATATACATAGACAAAATAAATTAAATTCAAAGAATAATCTACACAAAAAATATGTTTGTACGAGCACTAATATCGGGTGTGCTAAATGCACTAGCACACTAAACACTAAAATACAGGCTGCATGAGATGTTTTAAATGTCATATATTTTTAAAACATGCTATAGTGCCATTCTAATAATAGAATAACATTGTAGCCAAGTTATAAAAAAATTTATTATTTTTTATTTGCCCCTCATATTTATTCTTTCACACTTTTTTTCTCTCTCTTCCTCTCCTTATGCTTCCTCTCTTCTCCGTTTGTTGTCTCTTTAGCTCTTCCTTCTCCTTTTTGCCTCCCTCACCGATCAAAGTTATTTATTTATTTTATTCCAATTTCTCCTCTCACGCACACTCTCTCTTGTTTGGTTCCCTTTCTTGCTCTCTCCTTCTCATTCTTAGTCATGTCGCCGACGTTGCATGTCGTCCACCATGCCACCTTGCATTGGCTCTGTCTCAATTGGCTCCACCCAAGTTCATGTTGTCGTATTCCTACCATATCAATATTGATCAATGTGCGAGTGGAAGATCAAACTGCTGAAGATGGGTTGTGTTAGTGCTTATTGTGTTGATTGTGGTGGTAGTTTTTTTGGCTTGTTGCTATGGATTTTTTTGTGTGGTTGTGAGCTGATTTTTATGGGTTGCAGTGGTTAAATTTTATGGGTTGTAGCGGTTGTGAGTGCAGCGGCTGGTGGTGGTTGTAGTGGTAGTTTTTGGGGTTGTTGTGGGGGATTTTTGTGTGGTTGTGGGCTATATTTTATGGGTTGTAGTGGCTGAATTTTATGGGTTGTGGTGGTTGTGGGTACATCGGTTGGTGGTGGTTGGGTTGATTTTGGGTTGCAATTATGGTGGATGGTTGATTATGGGTGGTGGTGGGATTCGGGTAGTGGTGGGTGGTGGTGGAATGTGGGTGGTTTTGTGTTTTGTGTTTTGGATTTATTATTTATTTGTTTCTTAATATTCTAGGAGTTTTTTAAAATTATTGTATGCATTATTTTAATATGTTGTATGGAAGAATAGAATATTTGATGTAGAGTGTAATGTTAAAATGGAATTTTGTGTTAAAGTAACATTTGGGATGTAAGAGATGATATTAGTGATCTAACATGATTTAACAAATGCTTATTTCTTACCTATAACAAAGTACACATCCCCTCAAAAAAAAAAAAAGGTACACATATAACACTAATAAATACTAAAAGATTTTTAACTCCTAACTATAAAATCAATCCTTCCAAAAAAGAAAAGAAAAGAAAACCTATGAAATCAACATTTATTATGTTTTTTCTTAATTAAAAAAACATTTATTATGTTTTTAAAAGGAACATCTAGGGTGTGACTAAATTAAGTTGTTTTTAATCGATTATTACCAAAGGTAGTGAAGTCGCCACCAATTATTGGGTTTTTTTTTTTTTTTTTTTAAGGTGTGATTGGTTACCTGACTTTATTTGATTTTATTACTAGTCTTAGGCTAAGAAAAATGTCATTTCTCCTAATGTAATTGGATGGTAAAAAATCTTGATTCTTGAGTTCAGAAGTCTAGTTATGTGTGGAGAAGATGTTCGGCACCCCATAACGCCTGTTGTGAGATAGTCTTTTGTTTTGGTAAATTCTTACTTTTCAATCATTGGCAGTTAAAAACAAGCTATTGGCATTAACTTTCGAGGCTTTAAAAGAATTGGGCTTTGAGGTTTGACTTGGGAAATTAGTGTGGCCTTTATCAATGCTTTGCTATCACATTTGAATTATTGCCAAATTTTCATTATGAAAATTCGGCAGCATTTCGCCTTATTTTCGTAGCAGAAATTCAGCAGCATTTCAAGTCAGGTGATCATAGCACATAAAACACTATTCTCACCAAGTTTTCACTATGAGAGTATGGCAAGAAGATGCCACATTTTCATGACAAAAATCTAGCTGAGTTTTGCGTTTGGTGCATTATGGCCCATTGGCAGGGTTTCATTCCTGTGTCTATGGCATGTGTAACACATGATGCTTGTCGCATACAAAGGAAAACCAATGTCACCAGTTGACATGGATAGGGGCAATCACACATGTTGTAGGTCATGCACACAACGTAGCATGAATATGCATTTATAGCACAAGCCTTGAATGCATACCCACACTCCAAGGTTAAAAGCAACCATGATTTGGAGGGGGTTGCCCTCCAAACCACATATGTCCATCATCCAAAGTGCATGGCTACCTTTTCAACAACCCACACCGGCACATAATGCAAAATGCAAACACACAAAGCGGGAAAGAAAATCATACATTTCCACAAATAGAGGGTGTGACCAAAGCAAGGTACAAGCAAAGCGAATCCTAGTATAAGAAAGCTACTAGACATGGTTCTAAAAAAAAAGGTTTAGAAAAGACAGGACCTCTCAGAAGGGAAACAACCCCTAATCTACTAATCTTTGCCATTTTGCTTGCATTTATAAGATGTTCCCATGCTCCGTGCATACATGCAACAAACAAATAGAACACAAAGCTAGCAAACAGGCATAGGAGCAAAAGAAAGGGACATGCAAGTAAGCGAACACCAATGGGAACAAACAAGCATGTTAGCAAATAGAGTGAACATATGAAAAGGCAAAAATCAGAGAAAGCATTTTATCAAACAAGCAAACAAAAAGAGATGGTATCCTCAAGGGACAAATGGGGGTTTGGATTTGGTGTCCATAGATCCATTAGATTGGAGTGCAGATGACACATGTGCCATCAAGCAAAGCTCCTAAAAGGGACTTAGGATTTTGTGTATAAAGACGAGTTTGAACCCACACAAAATCAAAGGTAGCAACGATGCTTGATGACACTGACAAACAAGAAAAGACAATGCATGAACATGTTAAAAAATATGCAAAGATGCAACTAAAGCTAGGGGACCATAAAAGATGACATAAAGCAAGGCCAAAAGGCACAAAAGACAAGGCTAAGCATGTTATCATACAAGGATAAGAGCTAATCTTCTTATAGGGCACATAAAAGGCTAACAAGAGAAGCTCTAACAAGCAAAGCTAAGAAAGGGAGAGAGGGGCAAGAAACAAGCGTGCCAACATCATCAAGATGTGATCTCTCCCATATGGTTGCACCCAAACAAGACAAAAAAGGGGAAGAATGCAACCAAACAAAACAAAGAGGCGCAGAAGGCTGACAAACACATACCAAGAAGGGAAACAAAGCATGTGAAGCAAGGCAAAGATGCAGGAAGCTAGAAGTAAGCATGCAAGCATGGATCTAAAGATGGAAGCATGGTTCAAAGATGGAAGCATGCAAAACATAGCATCACAAAGACAGATTTGAGAAAAGGAACGCACAAAGACATGTAAAAATACCAAACAAAGAAAAGAACATTCAAAAAGGAAACTTATCCAAACCCTTTATTGAACTTGGGTGTTTGGATATAAGCCTAGACCAATAGATCTAGATCCATACCCTACCCAAAATCTGTCAGGATTAGTGCCCTTAAATCCTATTGTATAATGCTATGTATGATATTATGTATTTATGTATGACATTATGTATGACTTAATATTGTGATTGATAAAGTTGTTTTATTATAATCTAAAATAATGGTAACATGAATATGGGGTATTATCTTATAGTCATGAGATGTATAGTATGTGATTTATGTGAAAAATCATAGAAGATATAAATCATAAGTTCTTTGTAAACTCAAAATTATAGTTCGTAGTCGGTGATGAAATTGGGCATTTCATCAACAAAGATTATAATATATCAACTAAGATGATTTGTCTTGATCATGGAAGTGGAGACTTCTAGTTGATGTATTGATATGTTTTAAGAGTGAAGACATATTGAACTGGACCGCTGTGAGATTTATTATTCTCCTAATGACTGTCAATTAAATAATAAATCTCACGACTTCTATTTATATGAACTCTTAATCCTGAGAGGATAATAGATCTGATCATGAAGTGTAGGTTGCTTTGATATATCAAGAGTGAAGTCTAAAGTAATGGTCAAAATATTAGTATGTTGGGCAACCACATTTAGTGTTGATGGAACATATATTCTCAAGATGTAATTCATAGTCTCTTAACGGAGATATAAAATATTCTCTTGAGATAAGTTTAATGGGTTCAGTTATTTAGAAAATTAGACCTAACCACTTTGATAAGAAGTTAATAAAGTATATATTTATGAAATTGGATTTCATAAATATATGATGAATAACTTTAAAGGATTAAATTAGGTACTCAAGGATAAGATGTAATAATTTACAAAGTAGCAGTCTACATTCATGACTTTGTATTACTACGAATATTTTATGAAGGGGTTACATGTATAATAAAGCCATGGGATATAATTTATAAATAAGGCCTAGATTGCAACTATATTTATATAGTGGTATTAAATATAGTTAATAGTAATTTTGGACTTGTCAAGAGTTGACAGAAAAGCCCAAGACCCATTGGAGCTAGTGTCTTATTGGTCCATTTTAGTTCCACTCCAAGCCATATACTAAAGCCCAATTGGAAAGACCCAAAAGGTTAGCCCAATTAGATAATCAGTTATAAGAAGAGAAACATACAAATTTTATATGTATGAAAAAGAGAGACATCATTGTAAAATGGTGTGTATGTGAGAGTGAGACACTCTATCATTTTCCCTTGGAAACTGATTGAGAGACCACACTTCTTGGGCGTAAAGTGGAATTGGAGTGAAGATTAAAAGTATTCCCGAGTACTTTTGATTCTTGTTTTGAATTTTACCGCACCAAGGTATGTTCTCTTGTTCTTCAATTCTGAAATTACATAGTATATGTTATCAATTGCGAATGAAGTAAATCCGTTAATTTTTCACTGCGTATGTTTTGTATGTAATGCAAACATGTATTTTCCATCAAAAGCAAGACACAAGAAAAAGGCATGAACAAACAATATTTAAAGCTATAAACCACTTAAATATAGTATCCAAACAAGGTAATCAAACACATAAACATGGCAAAAGAGCTTAGCAAGAAATTTAGACATACCCTAGCCGAAGAAGGCTAGGCCAACAACATCAAAGCAATAAAACATGCTAGGAAAGCAATAAAATGTGCTAGGAATTTAAAAGAAAGCAATAAAGAGCGAAAAAGAAGATTGGTGTAGATTGCAGCTAAAAAGCTACATCTACACCCCCCACATCTCAAAACCAAGGTAGATAGACCAAGGAGAAGGAGATGGAAGCAAAGAGATGGGAGTATCAAGATTTTGTTTTGTGTGTGTTTGGGAGAGAATTTAGGAGTAAAGAATGCTCTAGAAAATTACTCTGACTGCCCAAACTTTTTGTTTTTTTTTTTTTTTTGTATACCTGCGTGCACTTAGTGCATGCTGGTTCACTTTTGCTTACGTCAGCAATCTTGTCTTTTCCTCCAACTTTCTAGTTCTAATTTCAATTAATCATATAAAGGCCATTCCCTACTCTAATTGATTTGACCTTAGTATCATTGGAATTTCTAGTTTCCAGATCACTTGACATTTTAAAAATCAAACGGTCTAAGCAAAATTTATGGCCTCTAGAAGTGACACAATGCACCCAGAATGATTTTCAAGATATCTTAACCGTTTTAACTCCGATTTTGACCCATGAGTTGTCATCGAAAATGGAATTAAATATTCTTTGCAATGGTGGCAATTTCAAACTATTCCAATGGTTGGATCAAAATTAGATTTTCGGTCACCACTAGGAGTCAACTTCGGGTCAAACTTGGTTAAAGTTAATAAAAAGCTCCAATAAGCTTGGATTTGGCATAGAATAATAAAAAATGTTGTTTTGGTATGGTTTTGACCAATTTTGACCTTCATTCAACCTTGGCTTGATTAGGGGCATTTTGGTTGAACCATGATGATCTAGATGTTCCTATGATCCCTTGGTAAGAAAAATGATATTTTTGGAATTTTCAAAGTTTAGCACGCAAATCAAGGCAGAACAAAATACGATATACACAACCATTATTTAAATTTATATCTAATGTTACATTTTTTTTACCAAAAATATACGAGGAATGAATGATTTTTGAAAAGTCAAAGGGGTCATGGCTCCCTCTAGCCCTACTCTCCCTTCACTCCTGCATGCATGAGCTTCAAAACCTTCAATAGCCCAAATGATTTAATTAGCCTATTTTGTATAACCATGGATTCTTTTAGGAAAAGTCCATGAATCCACAAAAAAGGGTGAAGTGGTCCATGAATTTGTTGATACAGTATTTTGTCCAGCCTTGGTTAGCATACCAAATGTCATTTTAAGCCCTAAAAAGTAAGAACCATGCTTTTTAAAATGTAAGAAAATTGGGAATTACATGAAAAAAATCTTCTTTATTCCAATCAGGCCATGGCTCAATCATTTTAATGATTCGTGAGTGCTAAAATTTCAAGCTTCCCATTTTGTGCTAAGTTTTATCGACATTGACTACTCCTAATCAAGATTAGTCAAAATGTTGACTTTTTGACTTGACCTTCCAATCGAAGTAAATTTCTATCTATCTTAAAGACCATGAAATTCCCTTCAAAATGATAAAATATTATGAAAACAACAAAAGCCCTAATTAAATGTATTTTTTTTAGGTAAAGGGTTGTTTTTGGGAAATTTTTGCATAAAATATTATACCAATCTAGCTATAATTGGTGCTGTCTACCTGGACTATATTGAAGCATAATGGGTTAGCTTCCTTCTCTAAAAAGGGCTTGATGATATATTCTTCGGATTTGTAGAAATGAATTTTTCAAGAATAGTGTAATTAAAATTCTACATTGCATCACCTCCATGGTTTAAAAAACAGACCGGGGGCAAAATTGGATTTGACTTATATTCCCAATTTAACCTGGTTTTGGCCAGTTTTAATTGGTATTGGGGTTTTTTTGAACCGGACTGGTAGTCGATTCTCGGTTCAACTAGTCAAACCGACAGGTCCAGTTCAGTCTTTTAAAACAACGATCACCTTCCTTTTGCATGAGGTTAAAGCATAATGAAACTAGACATCCAAACCTTTCCAGGGACACCAATTTTTGAAGAAATCTAAGATCTCAAAAACCTCCAAATTGTAGCCCAAAATCAAAGTTAGATAAAAGAAAAGAAAAATTAGAAATAGAAAAACGTGAAAATGAAAGGATAAAAGGATAAGATCGAATGATGTGGAAGGGACACACCCTTTAGCTACCCTTCTCACCGGGCGACTATGACTTGGTTCCTTCCTCATTCCTAATTTGTATAAGCACCCTTTACCTCTTAGAAATTCAGGGACAAAAATGCCAAAAATATTCCCCACATTTTCTTTAGGTTTTTCTCTAGATCTTTCTCCTCTCTCTTCCTCAAAAACTCATCTAAACCAAACACTCTAGCCCTTTTTACCTTCACTTTCTTCTTCAAAGACCTATAGGTTAGCTTCTAAAACCCTTTATAAAATGTAGGATGGTGTAGCTCCTCCTTTAGCTTCATCATCTTCCTTTTTTATGTTGTAAATACTATTTACATCTATTAAAATCTCTTTTCAAGTTCTTTTACTCTTCTTTATATTGTGGTATGCCTTTAGATTTATGTCTCTCTACATTTATGCTCTTTTTGTTCCAATCTTGTTATATTCATGTCTTTTTAATTTTTTGTTTTTTCTCTTCCCTTTTCTTTTGCTTTGTTGTTTTCTCTCTTTAAACCCCTTCGATCTAAAGGAAGAAATCAACCTAACACCTTTGGTAAACTTTCATATTCCGAACTAGACGACATGTGGAGCAATAGCCTTATGCACAACCAACCTTAGTGGGAAAATGAAGATTTAATATAGGTGAGTTTTTATTAAATGAATCATTAAACATGTTTCCAAGAATGTAATAGGGAATTAATTCTGGAAATTGGGGTAAAATCACTCAAAAGAGGCGATCCCGAGACCTCCATTTGCTACTATGGGAGGGAGTTGACAAGGTTGGCAATTACATGTGTAGGGTTTATTTAAGGGAGATTTCATTTAAAAAGAAGAGATTTAATCCTTTAAATTATGCCATTTTTAAATTAATCCAATACCTTTCGTAAACCTTTATATTCCTAACTAGATACATGTAGAGGAATAGCCTTGTGCATGGCCAACCTTAGAGGGAAAATGAAGATTTAACATAGGTGGGTTTTCCTCAAATAAATCATAAGCATTGTTTCCAAGCATGTAACGTGGGAATACTTCTAGGAATTGGGGCAGGATCACTTGAAATAGGGGATCACAAGACCTGCATTTCCCATCATGGGAAGGTGTCCACATGTTTGGCTATTACATGCTTTAAGGTTTATTTGAGGGAAGCGTCTACCTCATTGATTCTCAACTTCAGCCCTAAATTCTTTGAACTTTTCAAAAACTTCAGACTTTCGTTTCATTAGGTACACATAACCAAATCTAGAGAAATCATCAGTGAAGGTAATGAAATACTCACAGCCATCTCTTGCTTGGATTGACATAGGACCACATACATCTAAATGTACTAGTTCTAGAAACTTTTGGGCTCTTCTACCTTTTTCATTAAAAGGTTGTTTGGTCATTTTACCCTCCAAACAAGATTCACAAAATGGAAAACCATCAAAGTCCATGGGCCCTAAGAATCCATCTTTGATAAGTCTTTGAATTTTATTTGAATTAATATGACCCAAACGCAAGTGCCAAAGATATGCATCACTTGTAAAAGGAAACTTTCTCTTTAATGATTTTAAATGAGAGTCGCTATCTAATTCAGAATTATATAATTCATGCTTATCAGGAGTTAAAATATAAAGATCATCAGCAATATTTCTGGAATAGATAAACACTTTACCCTTCTTTTTTTACAACATTTTCTTTTAGGATAACATAATATCCATGTTTGCCTAAATAAGTTGTAGAAATTAAATTCCTACAGACATTAGGTATATACAAACAGTCTTCTAATATTAAAAATCTAGATTCAAAACATAAATTAAACACTCCAACAGCTACAACTGGAATCCTACTCCCATCAGCCAAGGTAAGAAACATTTCCCCTTCATTTAGCTTTCTGGTCTCTTGGAACCCCTGCAAAGAATTGCAGATATGATTAGTACAACCTGAATCCACACATCAGGAATTCGTGGGATTCTGTACCAAACATATTTCAAGAAGAAAGGAACTTTTCATACCCTTATTCTTGGTAGCTTTAATATTGGACAATTCTTCTTCCAATGTCCTTTCTCACCACAATAGAAACACTTTCCTTTGGTTTTCTTTCTTTATTAGCAACTCCTAAGGCAACCTGTTTACCATCTTGCTTGGCAAAGTCCTTCTTCTTCTTCTTCTTCTTCTTCTTACTCTTGCCTTTTGACTTAGGTTGAGAAGTAGAAGCTTCAGCCATATTGGCATCAACACTAGAAGTACCCAGGATGCCTTCCACCGCTACCAAATCATTTATTAATCTAGACAATGAATAAATCTTTTTCTTCATATTATTCTTAAGTCTGAATTCCTTGAATGATTCTGGCAGTGATTGGAGTATCATATCCACCTGGGACTCTCTATCAATATCGGCACCTAAAACTTCCAATGCTCCCTCACTGAAGTACCTTCAACCATTTTGGTATTATAAATCTGCCTCATAGTTTCTTGCCTTGCAGAATGGCCTTGCTCACCAAACATCTCCTTCAGACTTAGCATAACGTCCAAAGCAAGTTCTACATCCTGCATTGATGTTGTAGAACATTTAAGATAGATGCTAACATATTGCACTTGGCCATCTCATTAGATTTTTGCCAATGATTATATCTGTGTTTTTCCTCAAGAGGACTATCTAATGATGGAAAGTTAGGACATGGTTCAGTAAGCACATATTTTTGCTCTTCAGCAGTAAGAACAATGTCCAAATTTCTTTTCTAGTCAACATAGTTAGATCTAGTCTGTTTGTTTTGATTAAGAATAGCAACAAGTGGGCTAAATGATGCCATGATTTAAATTTGAAAACAATAGACATGAATATAATAAGTAAACTAGACATTATTAATTTAGCATATAAACATATAGTATAGAACCTTAATAAAACCATAATATAATATATGCAATGACAACCCAATCCCATATTCAATATCCCTTAGCATAGAGTGAATATTAAATACTATGATTGATTGAGAACTATTTTCATTATTAGTGCCATCATAATAACTCTTATCAAACACTGATAATTTGCCGTTTTACATTTAGTCTCTAAGTAATAATAGTAAGAACTCAGGATAGAGGATACTATAATACTTAGTCTAGTGTATACCATTGTTTGGAATTATGTGTAGCCACATTTCATCTTCCTTAACAAGTTTATTTTGTAGTACCATGATACAAAATACCCTCCGCATGGAATGCAAAGCTCAAGGCTAAGACAAAGTGTTTGATTAAACCACTATAAACCAGGTAGTTCAATATGTCTCTGTAGCACCATGAAATAAATACTCTCTGTATATATTTCATACTACTATGAACAAACAATGAAGGCCGTGAGATCCAACCCTTGTATCTCTCTCCCACTAGATGTTTTAAAATGGACCAATAAGACATTAGCTAAAATGGGCCTTGGGCTTTTCTGTCAACTCTTGACAAGTTCAAAGTTACCATTAATTATATTTAAAACTACTATATATGTATAATTGCACTATAGGACTTATTAATAAATTATATCCCAAGACTTTATTATATATGCAATTCCTTCATAAAATATTCGTAATAATACAAAATCATAAATATGGACTACCAATTTGAAAAATACTACATCTTAATCCTTGATTACCCGGTTCAATTCTTTAAGTTATTCATCACATATTTATGAAATCCAATTTCATAAATATATACTTTAGTATCTCCTTACTAAAGTGGTTAGGGCTAACAGTCTGAATAATCAAACCCATTAAACTTATTTCAAAATAATATTTTATATCTTCGTTAAGAGGTTATGAATTTCATCTTGAGAATATATTTTCCATCAACACTAAATGTGGCTGCCCAACATACTGAGATTTTGACCGTTAATTTAGATCTTACTCTTGATATATCAAAGCAACCTACACCTCATGAACAGGTCTATTATTTTCTCAAGATTAAGAGTTCATGTAAATAGAAGTCGTAAGATTTATTATTCATTTGACAGTTGTTAGGAGAATAATGAATCTCACATTGGTCCAGTTCAATATGTCTTAACTCCAAAAACATATCAACATACCAACCAAAAGTCTCCACTTCCATGATCAAGACAAATCATCTTAGTTGATATGTTATAGTCTTCGCGGATGAAATGTCCAATTTTATCTCCAACTACGAACTATAATTATGAGTTTACAAAGAACTTGTGATTTATATATTTTGTGACTTTTCACATAAATTAAATACTATGCATCTCATGAACTATATGATAATGTCCAAATATTCATGTTACCATTATTGTAGATAATAATAAAACAACTTTATTAATCATAACATTAAGTCATACATAATGTCATACATTGCATCATACAATAGGATTTAAGGGCACACATCCCAAAAAAGGTAACTCGCGAAAAATAGGTGTTTTTAATTTTTAAATGGAAGATATTGACAGTTTTCAACAGTTTTTCATGAACCAACAGCCACCATCTCAACAACCATGCAGAAAATTTAATATATAATCTTCTAATATCATGAAACTATTATCTCTAATTCCAAAACTCACAAAACATGTTATATAGATTCAAAATTGAAAATTGCTCTAATACCAATTGTTGGTTAAATACATGTTTGTATTGCATACAAAATATACGCAACGAAAAATTATCGAATCTACTTTATTCATAATTGTTAACAAGTACTATGCAAATTTAGAATTCAAGAACAAGAGATTGTACCATGGTGCGGTGAAATTAAAAACAAAAGATAAAAAGTACTCGGAAACAATTTTAATCTCCACTACAATTCCACTTTACGCCCAAAAAGTGTAATCTCTCAATCAGTTTTCAAAGGGAGAATAAGAGAGTGTCTCACACTCATATACACACCATTTTTCAATGATGTCACATTCTCTATATCAAAATTTTGTATATTTCTCCCTTTGTATCTAACTGATTATCTAATTGGGTTAGCCTTTTGGGCCTTTCCAATTGGGCTTTAGTGTGTGGCTTGGAGTGAGACTAAAAGAGACCAATAAGACGCTAGCTCTAATGGGCCTTGGGCTTTTCTATCAACTCTTAACAAGTACAAAGTTACCATTAATTATATTTAATATCACTATATAAATATAGTTGAACTCTAGGCCTTATTAATAAATTATATCCCAAGACTTTATTATACATGCAACCCATTCATAAAATATTCATAGTAATACAAAGTCATGAATGTAAACTGCTATTTTGTAAATTACTACATTTGATCCTCTATGTTATTTATCGTATATTTTTGAAATCTAATTTCATAAATATATACTTTAGTAACTCCTTACTAAAGTGGTTAAGCCTAACACTCTGATTAACCAAACTCATTAAACTTATCTCAAGGGAATATTTTGTATCTCCATTAAGAGACTATGAATTCCATTTGGAGAATATATGTTCCATTAACACTAAATGTGGCTGCCAAACATACTAAAGTTTTGATCATGTCATTAGATTTCACTCCTGATATATCAAAGCAACCTATATTTCATGATCATGTCCATTATCCTCTCAAGATTAAGAGTTCATGTAAATAAAAGTCATGAGATTTACTATTCATTTGACTATTGTTAGGAGAATAATAAATCTCACAACGGTCCAGTTCAATATGTCTTAACTCTTAAAACAAATTAACATACTAACTAGAAGTCCCTACTTCCATAATCAAGACAGATCATGTTAGTTGATATATTATAGTCTTCACAGATGAAATGTCAAATTTCATCACCGACTACAAACTATAATTACGAGTTTACAAAGAACTTGTGATTTATATCTTTTATAACTTTTCACATAAATCACATACTTTGCATCTCATGGACTATATGATAATGTCCAATATTCATGTTACCATTATTTTAGATTATAATAAAACAACTTTATTAATAACAACATTAAGTGATACATAATGTCATACATAGCATCATACAATAGGATTTAAGGGCACACATCCTAACAATTGTAGCCCTTTTGTTCCCTTTATTGCATTTGCTTGCATTTTGTAGGATTTAGATCCTGACCTTATGGTCTTGGTCCTCATACATACACCTTGGCCCATATCAAAGAGTTTGGGTCATCTCTTTTGCATGTTTATGCCTGCTTGCTTATATGTTTTATGCTTGTGTTAGCCTCTCTAGTTCGAAGCTTTGCTACGCTTGACACCCTTAGCGGGTTTGTGGTTGTGTGGTTACATCCGACACCTATGAGGCCCTATTTAGGTGTAACCATTTTGGAGGCCGGGTTACTTCGTGCATACCTTTCCCCTTTTCCACTCCGTGCGATGATATGCTTACCATGCTTGTTTGTGCCACTTGTTGGCTTTCTATGCATCTTCACACACTTGCTTACATGTCCATACATAAGTCTGGTTTGCTAGTGTGTCATCCTTGCTTCAACATAATGAAGTTATGGACATTCGATCCAATCCAACATTTGTCCTTTGCGGATACCATCTTTTGTTTACTTTCTTGCCTGTTTGCCTTCTCGCTAGTTTGCTTGCTTCCTCTTTCATTTACTTGCCATGTCTATCATGCTTATTTGCTTTATGCCTTTTTCATATGCTATTAGCATCTTTTCTTTCCATTTCTTCTCTGTCGGTTTCTTGTCTTTGCCTTTGCATGTACACACATGGAGCGAGGACACTTGGAGCTAGGGCACGGTCTCCCAAGCATAAGCAAAAAGGGTGCAGCTGTAAGCATTTAGATATAAGCCAAGCGGTTGTGCTTAGTAGGTTTAGAAGTTAGGCTTATCCCATTTGGTTATGTACTCTTTTAACCCCCCTTTCTTCCTCCTTCCTTTCTCTCTTAGATGGTTTGTATTAGGTATATCATGCTGTGTACCATTCGTACTTTCCTGGATTTATATTTTGGGCCACGCTCTAGGGATGTAGGAATTTACTTTCATGCTCTACATGCTTGCATTGTGCATGATGTATGTACATGTATACCTGCTTGCCCCCATTTTGGTTTGATTATCACATTCCATGTCACCTAAGGCAACAAATGCCTAATTTTCTCCGTGAAAGTAAGGTGACACGTCGTCCGATTTTCACCATGGAAAACTGGTATTTTGCCTGGATGCCCTAGAAAAGCATAGATTAGGACCACACCTGTTCAAAAGCCAAACCACAAAGCCCCCATATATGTTGTGCCTCAAAAGCCGATGTCAAAATCATGTCATCCATCCCATAGGGAAGGACTTAGTAATGTTTTTGGACTAAGGCACCTATCGATGTCAATGGTGACCCACTCATCCCGTAGATAAAGCTTAGAAACTTTTTGGACTAAGGCACCTATTGGTGTCCTTGGTGATCCGTCCACTCCATAGGTAGGACTTAGTAATTTTTGAACCAGGGTACCCGTCAGTCTCCTTGGGGATCCATCCACCCATAGGTAGGACTTAGTATTTTTGAACCAAAGTACCCATCAATATCCTTGGGGATCCGTCCACTCCGTAGGTAGGACTTAATAAGTATTTAAACCAAGATACCTGTTAGTATCCTTGGGGATCCACCCGCCCCATAGGTAGGACTCAATAAGTTTTTGAACCAAGGTACCTATTGGTATCCTTGGGGATTCTTCCACCCCATAGGTTGGACTTAGTAATTTTTCTGAGGCCTTTCTTGTTTGTAGACATAATTTCTTGTGAATAGTCCCTTTATTAAAGATAAATACAAAATGTAGATACTTTCGCCTGTTAGGCTTTAACGCCTAAAAATTGGAAAACTTCATTGAACTTATAGAGAAAACATAGGTGGTAGCTTTTGGTGGCACTACTGGTAGTTCTTCCTTAGGTGAAAAGCGTTCCAAGGGTGGTGTAGTCTTTATCCATTAAGTGTTTCCTATAGCAGTCGACGATCTTGTAAGGTCCTTCCTAGTTGGGGCCCAATTTGCCTTGTGTGGGGTCTTTGGTAGCTATGGTCACATTCCTCAGGAGAAGATCTCTGATCTCGAGGTGTTAGGGCCTAAATTTGGTGTTGTAGTGCTTAGCCATAAGGTCCCGATAACATATGATCCATTGTTTAATTGTACCCCCTAAATTCATCTAGGAAGTCCAACTGTAGGCACATTCCTTCCTTCATTATGGTGGGCTATCCTATACCTAGTTAGTCCCACTTCTGTTGTGATGATGGCGTCATTCCTAAATGCATGGTAAAAGGGTGTCTCATTTGTAGACATGCAAGCTGTCATCCGATATGCCCATAATACACTGGGTAATTCATCCAGCCATATCCCCTTTGCCCCCTTAAGTTGAGTCTTGATTATTTTGAGTAAAAATCGGTTTGTGACTTCAACTTGACCATTGGCCTGTAAGTGGGCATGTGACGAATAGTGGTTTTTGATTCCTAGCTTTTGCCAAAAATCCCTAAATGCGTCGTTGTCAAATTGCTTCCTGTTATCAAAGACGAAGACTATGGGATTTCGAAGCGACAATTGATGCTTTTTTAGACAAAGCCTAAAAAATTCTTCTCGGAGAAGGTGGCAAAGGATTCTACCTCAACCCATTTAGTAAATATAGTCGATCCTTACGACGAGGAACTTGAGTAGCCGCATTGCCATGGGGAAGGGTCCCATCATGTTGAGCCCCTACTAAACAAATGGTTAGGGCATGTTCATTAGCGTAAGTTCCTTTGACGGTTGTTGTATGATATTGCTAAAGCATTGACATTTGTCACACGCTTTTATGTAGAATTAAGTGTCCTTCTGCATAGTGGGTCAATAGTAACTCGTATGAGTTTGTGGACCAGTGATTGCACTCCTAAATGGTTTTCTTATACTCTCTTATGGACATCCTTCATGGCCTAGTCTACTTCGTTAGGGACCAGACATCTCAAGTACGGATGAGAGAAGACCCTTTAGTAAAGGACATCTCCAATCAATATGAAACATGATGATTACACCTTCAGCGTTTGGGAAGCATTATGGCCTTTCGAAAGTGTTTCATTCCTGAGGTAGGAAATGATTGGTTTTGTCCAGTCAGCTTCTGTGGGGATCTCCTATACATCTATTTTGTCAATGGCAAGCGAGTATTGGATGAAGGATAATACTTGACCATCGGTGACCATGTGTTCCATGGATCTGCTTTGGCTAGACAGTCAGCTTACTTATTTTCTTCCATCGGGATTTGCATGAATTCATCCAAGAACTCCTAGCTTACCCTTTCTTTGAACATGCTTAGGTATTCCCTCATCCATTCCCCTTAAGCATCATAGTCTCCATTGATATGTCCAACGCTAACTTGTGAGTCGTAGTGTATGACTAATGATGAAGCCCCTGTAGCCTTTAGCTAGTTCGAGACTTGTCAAGCCTACTTTATACTCGGCTTCATTGTTGGTTATTGAAAATTGGAGATGGATTGCACATTCTATCAAATCTCCCTTTAGCAACTATAGGAAGACCCTGACTCCTCAGCACGTTAATTGGACAAGCCATTTGTCCGTATTGTCCATGGTACTATTCCTTCATCTTCATCTTCTTTTGCTATGAATTCAGCAATGAGGTCAACCAAAGCTTGGGCCTTTATCGTACTTCTTGGTCTGTATAGTATGTCAAATTTGCTGAGCTCAATCGCCCATAAAACTAATTGTCTCATTGCCTCCAAATTTTTCATTTTCTTTTGTAACAGCTTCTCCGTCTAGACCACTATGGTGTGAGCCTGGAAGTATGGCCTGAGTTTGGGGGCAGTCGTGATCAAGGAAAAAGCTAGCTTTTCTATAGAAGGGTACCTCTCTTCCACCCCTCAAGTGCTCGACTATTGTAGTAGACTAGTCACTGTATGCGATCCTCTTACCGATGAGTGCTGAGCTGACGGCCGTTGGGGATACGACCAAGTAGAGGGACACTTCTTCGCCAGGCTCAGACAAATTGAGTAGCGGTGGGAACGCTAGGTATTTCTTCATCTCGTCAAAGGCCTTCTAGCATTCGTTAGTCCACTCAAAGGCTTTCTTTAGTGTTTTGAAGAATGGTAAGCATTTTTTCTGTCGCTATAGAGACGAACTTGTTGAAAGCTGCAACTTTACCATTACAGCTTTGTACCTCCTTGATTTTCTTTGGAGGTGTCATATCTAATATGGCCTAAATTTGTTGGTGTTGGCCTTCACGCCTCACTGTGACACCATAAAGCTTAAAAAATTTCCTAACAACACTCCGAACATACATTTGCTAGGATTGAGTTTCTTGTCGTAGAGGTGTGGGCTCTCGAATGTCTCTTGAAGATAGTCTAGGTGACGATCCTCCTACGTACTTTTAACAAGTATATGTCGTCCTTGTACACCTCAACATCCCGTTTGATCTGCTAGAAGAACATCCTATTCATAAGCGATTAATACGTCGCTCTCACATTTTTTAATCCAAATGACTTGACCTTATAGCAAAAGAGCCCTTGGCTCGTGATGAATGAAGTTTTCTCTTGGTCCGCCTCATCTAACCTGATCTGGTTGTAGCCGATGAAAGCATCCATGAAACTCAATAGCTAGTGTCTAGCCATTGAGTCCACGAGGATGTTGATACACAGGAGTGGGTAACTGTCCTTTGGGCATGAACTATTTAAGTCGGTGAAGGCCACACATATCCTCCACTTGCTGTTTGCCTTTTCGACCATCACTACATTAGGCAACCAATTAGGGTAATACACCTTTTTGATGAAATCTGCTTCTAGAAACTTACGTACTTCTTCCCTTATGGCTTTGTCTTTCTCTTGAGCAAAGACTCTTCTTTTGTCAGACGGGAGGGAAGGATGAAGACACATTGAGTTTGTGAACCATAATACTTGGATTAATCCTCGGCATGTTCTTATGTCTCCAAGCAAAGATGTCCTAATTGTTCTTCAGAAGAGGGTGAGTTCCTTACGAATTGAAGGGTCTGCGTGTGTGCCGGTGGGGTTGATCCGACATGGGTAGTCATCATCTAGAGAGATTTCCTCTTTGTCTTATGTTGATTCCACTGTAACCCATTGTTCCTCAATGTTTAATTCTTGCAAATGATCGTCCATCTCTAACATGGCTATGTAGCATTCACGAGCCGCTATCTTGTCTCTGCAAGCATCTCTTATTCTATACTCCACTGGGGACTTCACCAATAGGTGGCATGTAGATGTGGCTACTCTCTATGCATTGAGTTTAGGCTGCCCAATGATGGCATTGTAAGCGAAAGAGCAATTGACAACTAAGAAGCTCTTCTCCTTAGTAAGCCGTTGAGGGTATGTGCCAAGGGTCACTGGTAGGGTGATGGTCCCAACGGGGAAGACTTTGGTACCACGAAATACTACTAGTAGTGTATTTGAGGGCAAGAGCCACTCCTTGTCGATCCTTATTTGCTAGAAAGCAGGATAGTAAAGGATGTCTACCGAACTCCTGTTATCCACTAACACTTGTTAGGTATTCAAGTCGGCAATCGAAAGGTTGATGACTAGAGCATCATCGTGGGGGTGGTGGAGTAGCCGAGTGTCATCTTTGGTGAAGCTGATGGTCAAGTTGTCAAATTTAGTCATCTTTGGTAGTCAGCTAGAAATCCGGATGCTTTGCACCATCTGCAAGTATGCCTTTCTTGCTTTCCTAAAGGAACTAGCCATCGTGCTTCCCCCTACGATCAGTCATATCACCCCGAGCAGAGCCCTCGGCCATTCTTTGGCCCTTCATTTTGGTTTGGGGTCCCTCAATGGGTTCTCCCTACCCCTGATGAATTCTTGTTGTTTCCCTTGCTTAATGAGAGCTTTTATTTGCTGTTTTAGGCCATAGCACTCAAATTTGTCATGCCTATGGTCCAATGGAAACGACAATACTTGTTCCTTGGACTTTTGTTTGGATCGCCCTTCAGCTTATCCCACCAAGTCAGCATTGTGTCGTCCCTAATCTGCAGAAGGACTTGGTCAAGTGGTGTGTTTAGTGGGGTGAAGTTAACAATCCTCCTAAGTGGAGGTTTCGATCTCCTATTGTCTCTTCTGTCATTTGTCCGAGTAGACTTTTTTCCTTGGTCTTGATGGGGATCGTCTTGCCTTTCCCTTTTCTTTAGTCTGCCCTCTTGGGCTATTATGGCATCCTCAACGGTCATATACTTAGTCGTCATGTACAACATGTCAGCCATCGTCTTTGGGTTATTCTTGCAGATGAACAAAAGGAATTCTCCCAATTGGAGCTCGTTAGTGAATGCAGTGATCAAGACTTTGTTATCAACCTCATCAATCAAAAGGCGCTCCTTGTTGAAATGAGTCACGTATGATCTTTAGCTTTCATCTTCCCATTGCTTAATGTTCAACAAGCATCCTAAGGACTTTTGTACCTTTGGCCCCCAATAAAATGGATAACAAAGTGTTTGCTCAATTCCTTAAATGTAGAGACGATATTGGGTGTTAGTTAGCTGAACCACACTCTTACTGGTCCCTTGAGTGTAGTTGGTAATGCCCCGTACATAATCACATCTAGAACCCCTTGTAGGTGCATAAGGGTCTTGAACGACTCCAGATGATCAAGCAGGTCCAATGACCCATCATATGCTTCCACCTGCGGCATCCGAAACTTGGCTGGGAGGGGGAAGGAAGTTACATGTGCCGTGAAGGGTGAGTCCATTTGCTTAACTAGATCATCTAGGTTGGTGGATACCCATCCCCTCATGGCATTCATCATCATGTCCATCTTTTCCTTCATCATCTTCATGTCTTGTGCTATGCGCATTGTGCTGCTTTCCAGTTCCAATGGGCGATCGATGTTTTCTTGTCCATCTTGCCTATTGGGAATGTTGCTTTCTTCCTAATCTACCAGTTCTTGACTTCCATTTTTTTCTTCATTGTTCCATCCGTCATGTTGATCTTTGGGACATCGTTCATTCCTCTAGTTTAGTTGTTGCTCGAACTCTTGGTTGCGCTGGGTTAGTCGCTCAATTGCCACGAGCAGGGCAATGTGTGGGTTCCTTGTCTCCTAGTCGATGGTAGCCATTGATCGCCTCTAGACCATGTGACTCTTTGTCTTAGAAGGGTGATATGGCTAATCACTCATTTCCCACAAACGAAGCTAATTGAGGTTGCACAAAAATTTTCAATAAGCTAATTGTCCTTGAACGCTTCAACAAGTGCCTGAAGAATATGAAAATAAAAGCCAAACAGAGAGCATCAGTGGGGTGCCTGCCAAAGACCCTACAAAAGTTAAGTTAGTTAATGAGAAATATCCAAGGACTCTATAGTCAGAGAGCTAGGGATTTTTAGCGTACTTGGGAAAAGAGGAGATCTAATGCTTATATAGTGATGAATAGTGAACCAGGATCCCTTGAATGTAGGGATTTTTCCTTGTAGAGAAGATTTGGAATTAGGGTTCCAAGATTTTAGGGTGTCTTTCCATATGGTGAAGATATGGGCATGTAGTAAGGTCTTTGGATATGGTGCGCAAGATATTTGCATGTGGGGATATTTATGTGGGGACCATGTAAAGGATTGTGGGGCTTGTCATTTTTGCCCATCGACATGGCCATTTGTCTTTTGGTATGCGAGTGAAGAGATGAGGATTTATTTGTTTGTCGATATCTATTCATCGCATATTCACCCATCTAAACTTTTATCACGTTGGACCTGAGGCGAACATAACATGAGGGATTTGAGGCCTTTAACATGACAGACCCATGGTTTGTACGATACATGGTTCTTCCGTCGAGATGGTGTGGATGGGATCGCTAGTCCCTGTGAGCATTTAGCTAGACAGAGAGAAAGGGGAGTCTTGAGCCCATCGGGATTATTTAGGATGGATGAACATAAAAAATTTCCTGCCAAACAAAAATACCCTTATCACTATTCATAAAAAAAAATAAAAAGGAAAAGAGAGAAGGAAACAAAGAGAAGAAGTGTCACCATCACTATAAATTTTATCATGTAGGTAGAGTAGATTGGTGTCGGACCTTTTTTAAAACATTACAAATAATAATAAGAAGTGACACTAATACACTTTTTTTTTTTTTTGAAAACTTTTTTTAAAATAAAATTATAAACAAACTGAGGTTTGGTTTAAGTTTCACCTAGTGTACCATTAAACAATGTTATATCACCTAATAACTTTTTATTATATTAATATTTAATAAATCTCACTGTTGGATTACGTCTTCTTTATGTTCTTAACACTCATACTAAGATTGGTGTGAATCAAGTGTTATTTATTATTAGTGTGCAACCCCATGCATATGCACAGGTACAATTAAAAACAATCACAACTATACATTTTTTTTAGAAGATATTCAAATTATACATAGTATTAGCTTACACATTTTTTAAACCATGCATTTCTAAAATATGTAATGGTTTCTCATTAAATGTATATATGATTTAGAATTTAATTGGATTTTGACTTTTCGGTATTTTTACCCAATAATTTACTTACCACAAAATTTTTTTAAAAAATGGACACATAGAGGAAAATTGGACCCCAATTGAAATCCAATTTAGAATCTAATTAGATTTGGATTCTTCGATTTTTCCACTCAATAATTTACTTGACACAAAATTAAAAATTAAATAGGACATGCAGGCGGTGCAAAATTGAAAATCCAATTAAAATTTAACTAGATTTTCTTTGAGTTTTGGCTATTAATATATATATATATATAGATTCTAATGGGTAATCAAAAAGTGTTTATCGTCCAAGTGAGTCGTCCATAAGAAGAAAGTTTGTCCAAAAAAATGGTCTGGAAGGAAGAGGGAAAAACGGTAACACTAAGGAGAAAGGTTGTCAAAGAAAGATAGATCATCTACGTGACAAGAGACTGTAGACAACCAATGAACACTTAGTAAATTCTAAGGTGTTCTTTGCAAACCAAGAATAGTTGCACCACGATACAATATTCCAAGACGTAGGTCAATTCCTCGAAATTCACTCCACTCTCCTCACTAAGTCAACACATCTCCCACGATGTTAGTGGCACCTAACAAGTAAATCCAGTTCAAACTCTTTATAAAAGGGACCAAGTCTCACCAACTATTCATCCACTTCTTATACTTGAGTCCTAGAGAAAAACTAACTTAATCATCAGAGGGTCCTTGGCTGATTCACTCCAGTCACCTTCAATAGCCTTTCTTTCTCTTTTAGGTCAATGATTTGCCGTTGAAGTTCGGAGCATACAGCTTACTAATTTTCAAACATAATCAGATTCAATCTAGAAACTCATATTTTATGCATAATTTTAAATATAAAAACTTAAAATGTAAACATTTATTAGATGACATAGTCATAAGTCTCATATCATTTTGAAAATTTGCACGCATGTAGAATATAAGAAAAAAATCTAATCCAATGATGGATCTATTAAAGTTTGCATCCAATAAAAAAATTATCGAGTTGTGTAACATAGTTTAAAGTTATAGGAGGTGTAAGTTAAATTTAACCTAATAAATTCAACATAATTGAGAAAGCAAATGAACAGAGGAAACCTGGAAAACAAATACAAGTATTAAACTAGATTAAAACAGTAATGCCCTAGAGACGAGAAGAAGACATGACAAAGAATACAAGGAAAGTTACCACACGGACAAGTTTGAAATTAGCTCGCAGCTAATATTCCAGTTTTGAGGCACCTTTTTTTTTTTTTTTTTGAGAGGCAGTTTTGAGGCACCTAATAGTAATAACAACGACAATACACGTGCTGTTTAACTTTGTCTCACTTCATGTGATGTACTATGTGGTGTGGACTTGACTTGATGCTTATGTTATGTACATGTTTATCTTCATTAGCTTTAGGCTTAACCTTTCTTTTCTCACAAGTGGGTGTTGTCAGACATATACTATTGATTGTGTTAGGCCATCTGCTTTTTCCTGATTTCGTATTTATTACACTGGCCTCTCAATATAAATATTTCACATTTTGTTGATGAGCTAGTGAAAACGATAATATCTTCCTAATATATAATATAAGGGGAAAAAATGAGGTTCAAACCTTTATATACCCTAACACTTTTGTAGAATATTAATTGTTTAACAGTAAAAATAGAAAGCCAAAATAAGTATTTTTGGGGATTATTACAATCACCAAATTTGAAAACAAATAAGAGCATTCATATTAGCCTGTTTAAAATTTTTTGTTTATATATTTTAGACTAGGAATTTTTTTTTTTTTTTTTACATGGTCACTTTTCAAAAACACCAAAATCAGACTATTTATATATTCCCCATTTTATTTATATACCAACTTTATTCTTCATTTATTTTTATTTTTATTTACTCTCTTTCTCTCTCGTCTCTCTTCTCTCCTCTCTCTACTCTCCTCTCAATATTAAAACCCTCACCTTCTTCTTCTTCTTCTTCTTCTGTAGTCGTTGTTGTTGCTTCGCCTGCTACTTCTTCTTCTCCTGTTCTCGTGGCTGTTACTTCACCTGCTGCTACTTCTTCTTGAGTTTGATGATTCATATAGATACTATATATGAGTTTTTGAGTTTGAGATCTATATTTGAGGATCTATAGATGGGTTTGATGATTTTGAGATCTCTATTTGATGAATTTTATGATTTGTATGGGTTTGATGATTTTGAAATCTCTATTTGATGAATTTGTTTAAGAATTTGCAAAATTTTGCTGGGATTAAAGTTGAGATAGAGACGAAAGAGAGTAAGAGGGGAGAGAGAGAGAATTTGATGGGTGATGGAAAAAGTGAGAGAAAAAATGGGAAAAAAAAATTCAAAGTTATAGTAACCGTGTATATTTACATAGTAACTGTAGCGAAAATGAAAATCTACAATAATATAGAATGACTAATATAGACAATTTTGGGGGCTTAAATGTGTAATTTCACATCTTTTTCTATCATACACCAATTAGTAGGGAAGCTCTATTAATGAAAGTAGTAAAAAGGCACACATAATATAACAAAGTGAAAAATTAATGAAAGGCCTCTTAAATGAAAAAAAAAAAAAAAAAGCACCCAAAAAATTAATTCTATAGAAAATTCACTAGAAAAAATAGTTACAACAAGTCACTTAGAAAATATTTGCACAACTAGATTCTTTATGATAATATCAACAAACGCTTTGCATGCCTTCCCATTGCAATTCCCTCATCAACCTTAGGAATTCCTCTATATGGACCTTCTCCTCCATAAATGATTTCCAATTTTCTGTAGCCTAATTTGATTGATGATTGGAGTGTGATGCTATCAACAATAATACTACTATATCAATATCAATTAATCATATATAATATTACAAAGGAATTCCAATTAAAAATCAAAATTAGATTTTACTTGTAATCTAATTTTGTGCCAAATGTCCTTTTAATTGACCTATCGAAGTATTTGTTAAGGACATATTTTATGTAATTGGCTAATCCTTTGACAAAATGCAATTTACTTGTAATTGGGTAGATCGAGGATGGGTTTAGTACTTCAAGAAACATGTTGTTCAAGCCAAGTATTAAACCCATGAAGATTGGACCAAAAAAACAAGGGAAGAAAAGCTGTTCATTAAAGCTTGACGGAAGCTGGACAGATTCTCGACAGAAAATCTATCGAGATCTACGAAATAATAATTTCCAAATCTAATTTTTGGCCATTGCTAACATATATGTGTAGGGTTTCTTTTCTTACAACCTTAGACATATATAAGGCTTATTTTAAAGGCCGTCATAGAGGGTATGCACAAAGAGAACATATGAAAAAGTGACCGAGTGTCTTATTCTCTCTATAAGAAGTTACTACGTCCTTTGTGCCTTAGGGTTTTGTAACCAAGTACTTCTTGATCTTCATTGTTGATAAAGTGAAGAACTTTGCAAGCAACAACATCTTCTTTAAGTTGCTGGAGTTAGTCACGTACTGGGATCCGTGCATTATTGGATAGTCACGTACTAGGATTCAAGCAAAAGGGTAACGTTCATATATTGAAAAGTTCAGAGGTTCTAAAGCAATAAAAAAGTTTCTGCTATAAGTTCATCTATGGGGATTGTAGAGTCTTAGGATAAAGGCTTTGTACTAAATCTGAAATTTCTCTTTATTATAGTGGATTGCCTTTCAGAAAGGTTTCCCCCAAGTTTTTTACTGTGAAACTAGTTTGTGTCATTGGTTTTCTTAGGTCATCATATCTTGTCTTATTTACTATTCCGTTGTGCATAATATTGACATGATATTGATGTTTGTTTGTTTTAACAAGGTTTATTCATAATAAATTTAATGAATAACTTGGGTTTAAAACTTGTTCATTTTATCAATTGGGGTCTAAATTTTTCAACAAGTGGTATCAGAGCGGGTACACTCTAATTGGATTAATTTCCTGAGTGTGATCCTTGACTCCCATTGTCATGGACCATGGACAATCTCTTTTGATTCCTTCTTCATTTGCTAGCACTAATTATGCGTACTGGAAAGTTTGTATGAAAGCTTTTATGTAGGCTTTAGGTGAAAAAGTATGGCAAACTGTTGAAATTGGCAGGATTAAGCCAAAGGAAGCGCCAGTGGATTGGGATGAAGCAACAATCAAAGTGGAAAATTTCAACAGTAGGGCCTTGAATGCTTTGTTTTGCGGGGTGACCAATGAGGAATTCAAGAAAATATCATCCATGGAAGTTTCCAAGGAAGCATGGACCATTCTTGAGACCACCTATGAAGGTACCAAGGCAGTAAAGACTATGAAGCTTCAAAGACTCACTAGTAGTTTTGAAGAAATAAGGATGGAGGAGGATGAGACCTTTGATGAGTTCTATGCTAAACTCAAGGGTATTGTGAATTCTACCTTCAACCTTAGAGAATCTATAGCAGAATCCAAAATTGTTAGGAAAATCCTTAGGTCCTTACTTGAGTGATTCCATGCCAAGATCATTGTCATTGAAGAAGTGAAGGACATTGATCAAATTCCTTTAACTAGGCTTGTAAGGAACCTTCAAACATAGTATATGGGATTAGGTTTAATGGGAAAAGGGAGAAAGAGTAGAAACTTGACTCTTAAGGGTATAGAGGAAAAGATTGATGACTCTGAAAATAAAGATGAAAGCGAAGATGAAGATGATGATGAGGATGATGATCTAACCTTCATAGCTAATGAGATTATCAAGCTTCTTCAATATAGCAAAAAGGATAAGGACAAACTTTCTAGGAAATCTAAATCCTCTAGGGAAAATAAGAGTAAGAAACCCCTTATCTAGTGCCATGACTGCAAAGGTTCTGGTTATATGAGGATAGAGTGCGCAAACTATCTTATGAAACTAAAGACAAAGAATTCAAAAGGTAAAGGGTTGGTTGCTACCTTGAGTGATGTTGAGAATGACTCTTTTGATGAGTATGTGGATGAATAAGGTCACTTTATGGCTTTTGCTGCCACAACCAATAAGGTAATTGTGGAGAGTGCTAGTGACAGTGAGGATTCTTATAATGACGAAGTACCCAAGAAGTTGACCCTTGAAGCCTATGAAAAGCTATGCAATGAATTTATAAAATCTGAAAAAGACTTCTCATCTTTGTAGAAAAAAACTTAATGAGGTAAAAACTGAAAAAACTGAACTGTTAGTCAAACTAAATAAGACTACAAGGTTAGTCGAGACTCTTATTGTGGAGAACACCTTATTAGAAGAGAATGTTAAGATTCTCAAGGTTTAACTTAGTCAAGCTAGAACTCAAATAGAAAGGATGTCTAATGCAAAGCTTGATGAGGTATTGAGTGCTCAAAAGCCTAATTTTGATGAGACTGGCTTAAGATATGTTGTTTCCTTTAGCCCATCCTCTTCCATGGCTTCTAGATCACAGGCTGTCTTTGTGCCCCAATTTGAGAAAGATGATAAAGGTATGAAATTTATAATTGATTTGTCTAATTCTAAATACTTTGTTAGATCTCACTCTAGGAAGTCTAGTAGTCCTAAAACTGCTCAAGTTTTTCACCATTGTGATGTTTTTGGACACATTCGTCCTAATTGCTTTAAGTTGTATCCTCAAAAGCAAGTGTCCAAACGGTCACGGGTTTCCTTTCAAGGAACAATGCCTTCGTTTGGAGAGTCATTAAAAGTTTTAAACTTTTTAACTCAATTTCAAAAGAATTCTAATTCTTATATGTCCTTTAGTAGACATACTAGAACACGTACATTTTCATCTTCACGGCTAAAAACTTGTGCTGTGTGGGTGAGAAAGGAGCCTAAGACTTAATTGTCTTTTCATTTGTCCTCTACTGTAATTCTTTTTATCTAAAGTAGGACTTTCTTGTTTGATTTCTTATCTGTTTTTGGAATCATGTTTTCATGCATCTGCATCTTTCTTTCATGCTTTCATATTGTTTTTTTTTTTTTTTGGTTATTTAGTTTTTATTTTGTTTTGTTTTCAAAATAAATAAAAAATATAAAAAAAATACAAAACAGTGTGTGTTCGTATATATTGGTACTTGTGGACCTTAGATGGCCATTGAAACAAAATTTTCTAAACTCTGTATCTCTTGTAGCTTAGATGAGCATCTCAATGCACAACTAAGAAAGTAAGCTTTGTGACTCGTATTTGTGATGAGTACGATTAAGTAATCTCTTATACTTCAGTCATATCACTCTTTTTGATGGGAATGACTAAAAAATCCTAAGAGAAAGATATAAATAACTATCTCACCACTAAAGCCCGCCAATCATGTATAACATCTATGTGCTTTGGCATAACAAAGTTGTGATATTTTGGCTTACATTATTGGGTGTTTCTTCTCTCTCTATATATGCCCATGCATGATATGTTCAAAAAGAAAATATGTAGCAAAATATAAAAGCAAAAAGAATCAAAATGCTTTTAAATATGGTTGAAGTATGTTTCTAGGAGATGTGGGAGTTATATGATGTATCTCGAAGGTGATAGTTCCCATCAAGCAGTTATGATTGTGTGACTTTATTTGATTTTCTTATATCTCAAATTGTCATAATATGAGACACTTATGCACACTTGCTATGTTTTTCACACATAACACGCAAATTCTTTTCTACTTTTGATACATGTGCAGATATAATGTGATTTAGCCATCACAAGGGATACATGTGTTAATATATTCTCACTAAACTGTCTTAACTTGTTTTTGAGATATAAAATTCGTTAGACTTGTTTAGTGTGTGTTTTTGGATTTATGGATGCTATGCTTTTATGTTACGAGTTGTTTTGAGAGCTTAACATACTGCTTGGATCTTTGTTTGAGTAGCTTACTTGTTGCATTCATCTTTATGTGTTTTTCCTCCTTGAAAAACTCTTTTCCCTCAAGCTCAACAACTTCTCGACAAATCTTCGATCCATTGAGATTTCTAGGGTTCCTCTTACGTAATCTTGACAGCATATCGACAACTTGTTCCATCAAGAAAATTTTTGTTTGGTTGATAGATACTCGACAGATTGTCGATCCATCAAGGTTGGCTTTTGCTCAAGAGTAGCTCGACAGCTTCTTAATCTATCGAGACCCTCTTACATGCACTGTTTTTTCACAGGTTTTGCATCTTTCTAATAGCTTGTTATTCATAGCATCTTGTTTCATTACATTCATGCATTTATATGGATTTCTTGTGCCCCCTTGATTGTTTTTTATCATCTTTTTGTTTCTCGGGTGAAGTTTTATAACTTCTTGTACCCTTTGTCAATCATGACGAAAAGGGGGAGAATATGTGGTTTCTCTTTAAGATTCTACATGTTAGGGGGAGAAATACATGTCTCTTATTAGGGGGAGTGTTTACCTCCTTGTTGTTTTTAGGAACTTCTTTTAGCTTTTGTACACCGGTCTTGTGACCATTTTTACATATTTTGTGCTTATCTTTGATATATATATATATGATGAATGCCTTCTTCACCTAACTCTATATGTGTTGTTTCTTTTCTCTTTTTATACACATGTTTCTTTATGTACACAATCTTTATTTCTTTTTCACACATGATGCCTTGATGAGTTTTTTTAAGAGTTTCAAAAAGACAAGTTGTGAAAGTATATCTTGCCATGAACTCTCTTCTTGCCATAAACTCTCTTCTTGCAATGTTTTTTAAGAGTTTGTAGTAGGGATAGATTTATTTTTTAATGCAACAAGTGGTTATAAGTTTTCTGATTTAAGGCTTCTCATATGATTATTTGTTTTGTTGTGGTTTTGTCACGGATTGCCAAATGGGGAGATTGTTAAGGGCATATTTTATATAATTGGCTAATCCTTTGACAAAATGCAATTTACTTGTAATTTGGTAGATCTAGGATGGGTTTATTACTTCGAGAAAAACGTTGTTCAAGCCAAGTATTAAAGCCATGAAGATTGTACAAAGAAACAAGTGAAGGAAAGATGTTCATTAAAGCTCGACGGAAGCTGGACAGATTCTTAACGGAAGCTCTATCAAGATCTACGAAATCAGAATTTTCAAGTCTAATTTTTGGCCCATGCTGACATGTATGTGTAGGGTTTCTTTTGTCATAACTCTAGACATATATTTGGTGTATTTTAAAGGCCGTCATAGAGGGTATGCACAAAGAGAACATATGAAAAAGTGACCGAGTGCCTTATTCTCTCTGTAAGAAGTTATTGCGTCTTTGCACTTTGGGGTTTTGTAACCAAGTACTTCTTGATCTTCATTGTTGATGAAGTGAAGAACTTTACAGCCAACAACATCTTCTTCAAGTTGCTGGAGTTAGTCACTTACTAGGATTCGTGCATCGTGGGTTAGTCACATACTGAAATTCGTGCAAAAGGGTGGTGTTCATATATTAGAGAGTTCAGAGATTCTGAAACGGTAGAAGGTTTCTACTATAAGTTCATCTACGGGGGTTGTAGAGTCTAGGAACAAAGGTTTTGTATAAGATCTGAAACATATCTTTATTATAGTGGATTGCTTTTCGAGAAGTTTTCCCCCCAAGTTTTTTACTGTGAAATTAGTTTGTTTCATTAGTTTTCTAGGGTCATCATATCTTGTCTTATTTACTATTCTGCTGTGCATGATATTGACATTTATTTGTTTTAACAAGGTTTATTCATAACAAATCTAATTAACAACTTGGGTTTAAAACTTGTTAATTCTATCAACGGGGGTCTAAATTTCCCAACAAAATTTGATACCAAATGTTATTCTAATTAAGATATAATTTGATGCAAACTGTATTTAGATTTTCAATGCTCACCAATTTCATACCAAGTGTCATTCCAATTATACTCTAATTTCGTGTCAACCACATTTACATAATATTTCATTCATATAAATTTAGAGCATATAAAAAGGATTCAATCCAAAATTATTACTTTTCTGTCTAATACTATTTGTACTTCTTTTATTACTATGAGAGAAAGTTAACATTTAAACCTCGGTGATTATCATACTGTAGTAGTAGTTGAATATTTCTATACTATGGGTTTTCAAGTTTTTTCCTTTTGGCTCTATGATAAAAACATGGTTAGCTCTAGGCCTAGGTCACTTATACCATAGTTGAGGGCACCTACTAGAAAACAATCATCTCCATTAGCTTGACTAAGGAAATAAAAAAGTAAAAATGTTAGTTATGCACTCTCCTCCACCTCAAGAAGGCCCAAATTATGGACCAATAGAAATTTAATCCAATTAAAACCCAAAGTTGTGAAAGATAAAAACCACAACTATGTTGAATCATCATTGACAATAATTTTCTCATAATAGCTTGAAACTTCAATTTTTATAGGTTGATCTCCTGCATTGTAAATTGCCAATATAACCACACAATCTCCAACACAACCAAACCCAAAAAATCTCGCTTAACATCAAAATCAAAATTGGAGATTAAATTTCCGATTTCCTTCGGAATCAATTGATTTACCAAAAGTAAATTAAAATATTTTTTCCTACAAAATTTTTTTAAAAAAGTTTTCATTAATTTTTGTTGAATCTATTGCATGAATTCTGATATTTTATTATTATATGCCATTAGTCTTGGTTTGGTTAGGGTTAAATCATTGAGTTATGTGTTGAATCAATCTTTGCTTGGGTACATTAAGGTTATTGGGTGATTTTATTGTTAAATGAAATTACAATAATGCCTGTGATATCTTTAATTATATTGTTATAAACTTATATATTTAAATTATTGTTATAATTTTAAATTGAAGATAGCATTTATATTTTTAATATTATAAGTTATAAACATTGTTGATGCCCACTTTTGACAAAATGCCCAGTGGCAGAAGAAGCCCAACAATATGAAGAAAATGGAAAGAGAAAATAGTAAAGCAAAACTCAGTAGGCTAGAGTGATAGGAATAATGGTCAGCAGGCCCACAAAAATAATAAGTGGTAAAGAAGAAGCAAATGGGCCGAGGAAGCCTAATGAGTGTAGTAGTAAACCCATGGGAATAATAAGAGGTAAAGAAGAAGTAAATGCACCGGGGCAGCCCAAGAAATAATTATTAATTCATAGGATTGACTTAAAGGTCAATAAGCCCGAAAGGTAATAAGAGGTAAGGATGTGGTAGTTGGGCCAAGGATGCCCAAAGGATTTATCAGAAGCCTATGGGAGTAAAAGAAATAAAGAAGAAGTAAAGGGGCCGAGGAAGTCTAAGGAATGAAATGGGATGGCACAGTAGGAATGTGGTCCAATAAAGCCCAAAAGAGGTAAGGATGATTAAAGTGGGTTGGAATAGTAGGAATGTTGGCTAGTGAAGCCCAAAAAAGGAAACGATGAGGAAAGTGGATTGGCAGGAGCATTAGCCCATAAGCCCATGGGTAACAAGGAAATAAAAAAGATGTAATGATATAGTAGGAGAAATGCAGTGGCGTGGTAAGTGTGAGAGACCTGCCAAAGTGCTCTAAAAAATAAGAGAGATTTTTGGAATTCTTTTAAGGGAACCTCTCTTTTTGGGTAAGTGGTGTGGAATTGCCACTTTCTTTTATACAAAAAAAAAAAAAAAACCAAAAAAAAAAAACAAAATACAAAATATCTGATTGAATTGTTTTATTCTCATTGATTGAATAAAAAATAATACATATATGACAAATTGAGTATTACATGGCTTTGGGTCCTAGTTACAAACTACCAAATAATTACATGGATTTTTGTCCTAGTTACTGTAAGTGCACAATTGCACCTGGCCCTAAGAACAGTTATGGGCTCAGGCCCAATGAGCCTTAAACAATATGAATTTGTAGAGTGTGGGCTTGAAACCCAGGTTAGAAGAGTTTAAGGGTTCTAGGGCAAGTCAAAGATTATCAATACGTAAAACAACAAGGAATATTGTAACTCAACCTCCTCGGACGTAAGCCGAGGATTGTTCTTATATTATCTTTTCTTTCTCTCTTTTTCCTTTGATTTCAAAAAAAGAGGGAGCCCCTATTTCTGTTCTGGGTCTCCCCTTAAATACTCATCTTTTTAATCCCTAATACATGTGTTGCCCTATCTCCACCTTAGCCTAGATATTTCTTTTCTCAGTGCCTTTGAATAGTAACCAGAAGTTTCCCTTCCACTGTTCAGATGTCACTTCCTCATTAATGCGGCTAAGGTAGTAGGTGAAGGGTCTTTAATGTGGAGGCAGCAGCCTTTAGTACTTTTCAAACACCGGAGCTTCTAGGACATCCAGGGGTTCACCCCTCTTACCGTTGGTCTCCATCATGTCGTTTATGTGCTGTTATGATACGTTACTGATTCTTCTATGCCCATCTGAGAGTAAAATCAACCTCGATTGGTCCTCGGTCCTCGGCACATGAGCAGGCCCGCGGCACTACAAGATTTACAAATCAAGGATAGGTCGGCCTTACTTAGAGTGGCCCAAAAGCCCATATACCTGTTAGGACCTTTTTACTCCCCACAGTTACAATCTACCCAAAATAAAAATAAAGATAAAGTCTACGTTTACCTATCCAACAACACTAAATTCGGATACTAGATTACAGAATGGAAAGGTGTTAGGCACCTATTTCCCCAAGATAGAGTCTGGTCTTTTAGACTCTCGTGATCAATGTACCATTTTATGCATGACATGAATGATATGTTACACACATGAACAAAACTAAATCACATAAGTTTATTTATGAATGTGTCCTCTTCTTTGTTAAGAATTCAAATATTTTTTTGTGAGTAAAAAAAATTGATTTAATTTATAATATAAAAAAAGAATCAAATCTGTTTTGTATATGTAAAAAATAATTTTTTGCAGGAAAAAATTCAAATTTGTGTTTATTAAATAAAACAAAGTCTTTTGGTTTAAAAAAAATTCAAATATGTTTTTGAGAACTAGCAAAATTGGTTTTTGGTTTGTATTAAAAAAAAAAGGATCTATTTTGTGATAGTAAAAAGATCAGATTTGAATATTGAAAAAGATCAGATTTGTTTTTATATGTAAAAGAAAAAAGATTTTATTTTAACAAGAGAACTTTATTCATGAAATAAATCTATGCTACATTCAATAAACAGATAAACAAAACTATTCATGATCCCTTTTTATTTCAAAATCTGCTATGTAAAAAAAAAACAGATCTACATCTAAAGAAAATGTAGATCAGTTTTTTTTTTTTTTTTAAATAAGAAAAATTCAAATTTGTATCTAAGGAAGATACAAATCAGTTTTTTTACTGAGAAAAGTTTAGATCTACATCTAATGAAGATGCAAATCAATTTTTGATTAAGAAAAATTTAGATCTGCATCTAGTGAAGCTGCAAATCAATTTTTTTGTTTAAGAAAAATTCAGATATGCATCTAATGAAGATGTAAATCTCTTTTTTAACTGAGAAAAATTCAGATCTGCATCTAATGAAGATGCAAATCAGTTTTTTTTTTTTTTTTAAGAAAAAATTTAGATCTACATCTAATGAAGATGCAAATCAGTTTTAGATTGAGAAAAATTCAAATATGCATCTAATGAAGATGCAAATTAGTTTTTGATTTGAGAAAAGATTTGATAAAAAGCAAATTTTTAAAAGAAGAGACAGATCTTAACAATAAAAGCATCATAAACATATTCTAACAAAGAAAATATTGACAGCATATGAGATGAACATTAAAAAATCAAACTAAACAGATATTTATTCATGCATCACAAAATTAAAAGAGACAGAAGAAGTAAAAGTGAAGAAAAGCTACCTCTTATATGGACGTACTATTTGTCTCAAAAGAATATTTTAGGGTTCAAAGAAATTTATACAATTGAATTTGAAACCTAAAAACCCTTGCTTACAAAAAAGAAATTCTTAAAACTTAAACCTCCAGAATCTCTTTAACATAAAAGAGAGAAAATCCAAAAGGAGAGTTAGAAATATGAGAAATCTGAGAGCGTGAAAACATGTCTTTCTCCCCAAAAAATATGTGTGCTGAATTCTAAAATCCATCCTCTATTTATAGAGGCTAGGAGACTAAAAAAAATAGCTTAAACAATTAGAATATGCTCCAGGATGCATCCTTATCGCTAAAAAATTGAAAAGTATGTATTTCATTGTTACTTGAAGACTGTCGGGCCAAATCCCAAATGTGTGCCATTCGGCACTTTGAAAGCGACGATCAGCACTCCAAAAGTGCTGAATGGCACTCTTGGATGTCAATCACACTTTCGAGTTCGAGTGCATTTTAGACTCCTTTTTTTTAGGTTTTCTTGAGCCGGGACTTGCACTTAGATGAGTTTTTAATCTGTATTCTAAAATTCAAACTCCTTTTTGGATAATTTAGGTCTCTTTAGCAACAATTATCTTGTAGATAAATACTTTAAAAATCTTGATAAAGTCTGGATTATCTACAATTTTATTGTTACCCAATTATCTCCTTTTATTCTCATGCAAGCAATCCTATTTTTAACACTAACTAACAGCCAATCACAAAATTATTCAATTAATTTTAATTTTTTAACCAATCAAAATTAATTTAAACTAATCATGCATGGTTAAATCTACCTAGACACAATGCATTCTGACTATGTAAACTAGATCATGCAATATCTTTCGATCCGACGATCTGATTTGGAAACAGGGCATATCGTTGCGACCGTTAGAACCTCAAGATCATTTTTATGTTATGCAATGAACAAATTAATGAATTTAGTGTAATCATGAATTTTAGGGATACAATTGGTCACTCCAGTCATCTTTTTTGATTAAATTATGGGTGCAAAATTGAGTGTTTGCAGAATGCCCCTTATTGATAGAGCTTGAAAAGCGAATGTCAATGTAAAACAATCACACCGATTTTAGCGACCATGATTTAATTGAGGTTCAATTTTCAAAGATTACCTAGCTCTCGAACCTAAAACCTTGGAACATAGAACTAATGCCTTGCCTTTGTGCATGAAATGACAATTACGAACACTTGACCTACTTGATAGCTGATGAACAGAGAGGCTTTTCTATCTTAGTCTTGAATGTGGACGTTAACCAAGGGGCTTTTCAACTTCAATCTGGAATTGTGGTGACCAAGGGTCTTGTCAACCTTGATCTTGAAGAAGGGTAACTAAGGGGATTTTCAACCTCGAAACCGGAATTGTTGTAATGTTGATCAAAGGGCTTTTCTACTTTGATTCGAGTTGCTAAAACTTCGATCAAATGGCTTTTCTACTTCAATCTTAACTGTTATAATGGCAACCAAAAGGGCTTTTCTACTTCAATCTGGACTGTTGAAATGGCGATCAAAGGGCTTTTCTACTTCAATCTGAGTTGTTGAAACATCGATCAAAGGGCTTTTCTACTTCAATCTGAACTACTAAAACGTCGATCAAAGGGCTTTTCTACTTCAATCTAGAATGTTGGAATGTTGATCAAATGGCTTTTCTACTTCAATCTGAACTGTTGAAATGGCGATCAAAGGGCTATGTAACTTCAATCTAAGTTGTTGAAACGTCAATCAAAGGGCATTTCTACTTCAATTTGGATTGTTGGAATGTTGATCAAAGGTCTTTTCTACTTCAATTTGAACTGTTAAAATGGCGATCAAAGGGCTATGCAACTTCAATCTAAGTTGTTGAAATGTCGATCAAAGGGCATTTCTTCTTCAATTTGGACTGTTGGAATGTTGATCAAAGGGCTTTTCTACTTCAATCTGAACTGTTGAAATGGCAATCAAAGGGCTTTTTTACTTCAATATGAGTTGTTTAAACAATGATCAAAGGGCATTTCTACTTCAATCTAAACCATTGAAACGTCGACCAAAAGGCTTTTATACTTCAATCTGGACTGTTGAAACGTCGATCAAAAGGCTTTTCTACTTCAATCTTAATTGCTGGAATGTCGATCAAAGGGCTTTTCTTCTTCAATCTGGACTTGTTGCCTGTAAAAAGTCGAAATTTGGGATTAGACTTTAAATGATGACGGCTTTATGGTCCCACTATTTTTGAGATGTGTGACTTTCATTTGTTCCTTCTTGATTTGGATTTTTTTCATTTTCTTAGCAAGAAAACTTTGATTGATCTTTGTAGCTCTTTGAAAAAGATTTTATCTTTGGAATTCAAAACTTGGGATTTTGAAAGATTGAAACTTGACATTTTGTAAATTTGTAAGTTGAGAGTTTGAAACTTTGAATATGAAGCTTAAGATTTTGAAAATGAAAACTGGAAATTTTGAAAGTTTGAAACTTGGAATTTGAAATTTTGAAGTTTGGAAGATTGAAATTTGGAATTTGAGATTAAAAATTTTAAATTGAAAATTTGGGGTTTGGGGTTTTGAAAATTTGGCATTTGAAAGTGAATCTTTTATCCTTAATTCGCTCTAATAATTATCTTTTCTCTCTCTCTTTTTGGGAAATCAATATGGCCCTTATCTTTTCATGACGATTAAAAGAGAGTGAGAGAGAGAGAGAGAGAGAAGGAGAGAAGGAAAAAGAAAAAGATTTTGTTTTAGGGAGTTGACTGAGTTAACTTAGCAACTTGGCTGAACTTAAGTCTGGGGGCCAAACTTTGGCCCCCTACTTTACTTGTCTCCCTTTTTTTCTCTTTTTTTCTTTTTCTTTCCTACACCTTTCTTCCACCATTAACACTATTCATCTTCTTCTTTCACTTGATTTTTCTTCTTCACCTCACCATTTCTTCCAAAAAAAAAAAAAAAATTCTAAGTTTCTCAACCTCCCTTTACTCGTCTCCCTCAATATTTTTCTAGATCCTTGTGGTCTTTGAGCACTTTTACTACACACCCATTTTTGGTGAAACCCATTTCCAAACTTCCTTTTTCTTTGCTCCACAATGTCACCTTCTACCATAGGACCTTCTATCCTTACTTCTAATGGGGAGGAATATCATCCATCACTTGAATAGGAATGATGAGGAGGGGCTCCCTCAAGACCCCAAGACCCAGGCTCCACACTCTCACATGGACTTCAAGGTGAATTTTTTTTTTTTTTTTTTTTTTTTTTTTTTGAAAATTTTTGTTTCATGCTTCATTTAAAGTTTGATGGTGAAACATTTTCATTTTGTTGTGTGATCTTGTTGGAACTTGGGGTATTGTATGGTTGGTCATGTTGTATTTTGGACAATGTTGGTGACTTATGGAATTTTTCCAATGTTGGTAATTTGTGATGTTGTTGCATGAATTTTGGCTTGGATTTTGGGGGCATTGACATTGTGAAAAAAAATTTGTATAAGCTTGGATGGATATATTCATGATGAATGTGGAAAATTTGTTGGCATGTGTAAATTTTATTTCATTCACATGGCAAAATTTTGTGGGTATGAGTATGAAAAATTTGTCGGTAAGAAAAAAAACATTTCGTGTATGTTATGGAACTTGGATTGTGGTGGGCTTTTGTTGAGCATGAGATTTTGGCTATGGCAATTTTTTTGTTGGGTGTGTGACATTGGATCACTAATAAATTTTGTGATTATGAAATTGGACATGTGGGAACTTTTTGATGGTGGTTGTGATGTTGGAATTTTTTTTTTGGTTGTGTGATCTTGATCATGGGAATTGTTTGGACGTGTGATTTTGAACATGTGGGAAAAAAAATTGTTGGTAATTTTGGACATGTGGAAAATTTTTTGTCATGATTTCGGACATGTAGAATTTTTTTCATGATTTTGGACATGTAAAGAATTTTTGGTTGTGGTTTTGGTCATGGAAGATTTTTGGTTATGGTTGTGATGTTGTAATATTTTTTGTTGGTGATTTTGGACATGTGGAAATTTTGGTGGTGATTGTGATGTTGGAAATTTTTGTTGTGGTTTTGATCTTGAAAAATTTCCATGTGATTTTGCAGAATCTTAAGAGCCAGGCCAGTCTCCAAACACTAAAGGGTATATGGGTGATATTGTCTCTCGACATTAGGAATATTATCAATGAAGCTAGCTTTCAAATTTTCTTTGAGGTTTTGATGAATCAAGAAGCTCATGAGTACAAGGATATTTAGTTGCTGCTTGCCTTGTCAGAACGGTTTGGGGATACCACATGCACTTTCCATTTTCCGAGCATTGGTGAAGTGATGCTAACTCCTTACAACTTCTTTATCATCACTGGCTTGAGGTTAGGCAGTGAAAGATACTGGGTCAATGACTCCCTTACTTCAAAGGAGATTAAGAAGCTCTTAGGTGTAGTGCCTTCAAAAATGAAGGGTAAAAATGTCCCTTTCATGTGGTTATATGAGAATATAGAAAATTGTAGCACCATAGCAATCGGGACATGCATGTTTATGCTCCTTTTCATTGGGACTATCTTGTGTCCAGACTTAGGGAGTACTGTGAGCCTGTGTTATTTATGGAGCTTGAGAGATATTGAACAGATCAAGATTTATGTCTAGGGTGGCATGGCTTATGCAACAATTTTGCACTTTATGACTTAACTTTCTAGACGTAGTATCTCAAGCTTGGGTGGTGCTCCCTTTGTCTGGCAGGTGAGGTTTGAATTTTTGGCTATGTGTGGCTTTTTAGGAAATTATTTGGTTAACTTGATGGTGTTGTGAGGTTTTTTAGGCTTGGATGTATGAGTACTTTGGAGTTGGTCCTTAAGTATAAGAGGTGGTTGATGGTATTTATCCTAGATTTCTCCGGTGGTTGCCTAAATACTGTTTGTCAACGCCTTCCAGTCATTCTTCAAAGATTTGGCATATGGTGATTGACAATTTGACTATTGTTGATGTGAGTTTTTCTCTTTTTAGGTGGGATTTTTGGTTTTTTATTTTATTTTATTTTATTATGGTTTGGTTGCCTTTTGATTTTGGGTTCTTTTGTGATTTTTAGATGGCGCTAAATCCTTGGGTTAGATGTGAGGAGTATGCCGAGTGTGAGTGGGCTTTGGAACTGAATGGTCTCCAGGTATTGTTTGAGTTTGGCCATGGGAAGTATTGGTATCTTGGTGATTAGGTGTTGCCTCAGGTCCAACATGTGTACCCTCTTACAAAAATTCTAATTCCTCCTTGTCCCTCCATCTGGTTGGCTGACCTTCTAGCCAATGAAAAGATTGCTTGGGCTCGCATTGGTCATGTCGTTTTAGGAATACCAACCATTTACTCTAAATTTGTTCATACTCAATTGCAAGGCAGTCTAGCTGGCATTTTTGTGACATTGGTATTTCCCTTCTCTCCTGAAATCAAATATTCATCTTGCATATTCTTTTTCCATATTTTTGCTTGGTGACAACATTTGCATGTTGGAATTTCAAGCTCCATCTTCTGAAGGAGAGGAAGAGGGAGAGGATGATGAAGAAGAATTTCCTTCTCCTCACCATGTTGGTAGCTCTTCTAGTTCTTTCATGGAGACTTATCCTCATTTTCTGGCATGAAAATATGAATTGATGAATCCTAATGGAGCATATAGTTCAATGCCTTTGGATAACCCAAAGCACACACCAAACGCCCCTTGGCCTAATCCAGTATGTTGTTGTATGTTCAATTCTTTGTCCTTATTTCTTCTTGGCTCATTGAATGGCTCATGATCTGGTAGACTTGTGCTTCTAGTTGATGTTGATCTTGTGGAAGAGAGTATGCAAATGATCGGAGGTTTACAATTGTTGGCTCATACTCAGTCTTCCTAATATGTGGTCAATGAGGTGAGCTAGGTATGTAGTGATGCTTTCTAAGTATCTTTAGCTTGGACTTTTCTGAGAGTTGGTCTAACTCTTGACTTTACGAACTTTTCAGGAAGTCAAATGGTAGCTGTTGATTCCACCAAAAGAACTTTAGGGGAAAGGATCAGAAACCTTGAACTTGAGAGCCGTCAGTATGACCCTCGATTATATGCAAGTCAAGAGGGAAATACCGAAGGTGGCTCCTCTAGAGGTGGGTCGAGGAGGTCTTCTCGCAGGCAAACCCGAAGTCTCAATGACGTTTGATTTGTATTTTGAATTTTTCGTACAAAACAAGAGGTGTTCCTTAGACAATCTTGTATTAATTTTCACGTTTAACTCTTTGTCCTCGGAATTGCCTTGGATCATGTAGAAACTTTAACTAAGACAAGTTTAGAATTCCCCTGATGAGGCCATGTAGTACCAATTTAAACTTATCTTGATTGACTCTGATGGAATTCACACTTACTTGAATGAGGTGGAGCTGAATGCCCCTAGTTTAAAATGAATGCATGATTTTTGGAAGTCTTGATGATTTGTTTTGGAAAGGATGATGATGGCAGTCTACTTTTTTTAGAAATGAATGAGGCATGGTTAAATGCCCCTAATTTGGGACACGAATCCATGGTCTCGAAAAATCTTGATTTTATCAAATTTTGAAAATAATGATGTTGGTAATGGTTTTTGAAAACAAATGAGTTAGGCATGCCTGAATGCCCCAGTTCAGCCAAAAAAAATCTTTTTGAGTGTTTAACAGGATGAAAAATGGACCTAAAAAATGCCTAAAAATGCAAATGGGCATCAGTGGAACTAGGTGTCGTTCAACACTTTTAGAGTGCCGAATGGCACCTAGTCACGCCATGACATTTACGCCATTGTGGGTCGACTCCTGATGCTTTTTCAATGCGTGTTTCACATTTTCGTGTTTTTTGAAAAATAGTTTCTCCATGTGTGATCATGAAACACTTTCCCATTCAACGACAAACTCTTTGAAACCTATTTAAACCTAATTAAGAACTGGTGTAGCTTATATTGATGATCTCTCCTGCAACAATCTCAGTATCAAGGTTAGCAAAGTACAATAATCACAAGAAAAAGTCATCCATGGCTAGCAATAAAAATTTTCTCATTCAACAATTTATGATATCAACAGAGGGGTTCATAGCTTTGATTTTAGTACTAAGACCAATTTTACAGCTTAAAAACTAGAGGGGGTTAAGGCTCTAAGGAATGTCAAAATCAAGGGAGACTTCCTTTGTGCTACTGTGAATTTCTGGGATCCCGAAGATCATATGTTTTGGTTTAAAACTGTTGAAATTTGTCCCACAATAGAAGAATTTTCTACTATCCGAGGCTATGATCCAAGCAAAAAATCTATAACAGTTTCCTGTGATCCCAGGCATATGGAGTCTTTGTTTGATACTCTTGGTCTTCCTACTTCCATTACTAGTAGTATGATTAAAGGAAATATGGTGAATCTTGGTGCAATTGTTTCAAGGATGATTAACAAACTCACTTCCGAAGTGACCGACAATATGCAGAAAAATTTTGGCTTGGCTCTATGCTTCGTGGGAGAATTTTTGCTTTGCTCTGGAAGGCACGGTTTCATGGATGTTTGAGCCATAAGTGTTATGAGTTAGATTAAGGATGGTGATAATCTTGTTTTTTAAATCTTGGCAAAAACTCTTCTAGGATTAGACTCTGTGTTTCACGGTGGTGAATCTCAAAACTTTCTTGGGAGTCCCTTGACTTGCAGATATGGCTGATGGAGTGGCTAGATATGGTTGCAAGGCCTACAACTAGTAACTATGGTCCTAATAGTTTTCCGAGTAGAATTGTCATTAAAACTGAGTGCCAAACTGAGAGTGACTGGGTGAAGTTTTTGAACAAGAAATCCAGTATAAGCAAGGAATGCCTCGTGGAAAAAGAAGAAAACCTTTCACTCTTAAGGACATGAATCCTACTTCTATAAAGAATATGCTATCGAGCTTGGAGATGGCTGACCGAGTGGACCTATCCTTTGTCAAGGTTCACTTTCACAAGATGACTACAGAATACTCTAACTGGTTGGTGGACAAGATTGCTGACAAGGAAGCTGAGATGGTTGCTATGAGAAAACAGTTTCTCAGAGATAATTGGGAAAGGCACAATGATGACAACTATGAATTCAAAAGAAGGGAAAAGGATGACGAAGTACCTAACACAAAAGAAATCAATGATCAACCAAAAGAGAAAAGACTGAAGACAAAGTCACCTTCTTATTTTTGGCTTTGAACATGTTTATTTAAAAGTTGATGTAAAAACTCTTATGTTTAGGATTTATTTAGGACTTGCTGGTTAAGGGTTTTGTTTAAAGTTATAGGCTTTTAAGGTTTGGTTTTTATTCATTTATTTATTTTTAGGCATTGATTTAGGGTTTGGGTTTAGGATTAAGGTTTTGGGTTTGGTGTATAATGTTATGATTTAATAGAATGGTTGAGTTTTGAAAAAGAATTTTTCTTAATGGGAAAATGGTGGGTTTGGGAAAATTGTGACTAGACCGGTGCATGGTTGCCAATGTACCTCCTTGGTAGAAGGATCAGGTCATCACGTAGTTCATTTATTTTTTCATTTGCCCTAATTTTTGCCTAGGCCACCCTTTTGGGTTTTCAACCTAGCAGGCTCTCTCTCTTTTTCTTTTTCTTTTTTCTTTTTTTATATTATTTTTTACTATCCTTTTGCGTAGATTGCCCTTTTGGGTTTTCAACCTACCTCTTTTTTTTTTTAGTTCAAGCCTAGGAAGGGAAATAACATAATTTACAACCACTTCAGACATGGTGTTTTCAGACTACCACCTCAAATGTGGTATTTCTTCAATTGGTCCATGTTGGTTGATTCTGTAAAAGGGTTTGCATCTAAATCCATCAACCTTACCACTCCCCCAAAGTATATTTGCTTGATAATATATGGACCTGCCCAATTTTGCTTAAACTTCCCATTTGCATATTGAACTAGGGCCCAAATCTTTTTCAACACTAGATCCCCCAACTTCAAATCTCTTGTTCTTACTTTTTTGCCAAAAGCTTTCCTGAGCCTCCACTAATATCCCTAAATGTGATATAGGGCCTTGAGTCTTTTCTCATCCAGTATGCATAACTGGTCATATCTGCTTTGCAACCAATCTACTTTAGGTATTTCACTTTCCAATACTGTCCTTAATGAACGAACACCCATTTCAATGGAAAGGACTACTTCTATCCCATACACCAATGAATAAGGAGTGGCTCCTTTGAAGGATCAGATTGATGTTCTATACCCCCAGAGTGCATAGGGTAATTGTAGGTGCCAGTCCTTCTAATTTTTTGTGCTTCCCTTCAAAACTCGCCCTATATTTTTGTTAGTGGCCTCAACTGCTCTATTAGTGTAAGAATGGTAGGGTGATGATTTATGGTGTTAAATGTTAAACTGTCGTAGAAGCTTCTCTGTTTCTCCTTTAAAATATAGCACATTGTCAAAGATAATTTCATGTGGTACCCCATATCTGTAGATGATATTGGTCTAAATGAATTGAGCAACTTTCTTTGAGTTCAAAACCTTGTATAAGGCAGCTTCTACCCACTTAGTAAAGTAATCAGTAGCAACAAGTATGAATTCATGGGCATTGGATGTTGTTGGGTGAATTTTCCCTATAATGACCATCCCCCATGTAGAGAACGACCAAGGTGATGTCATGGTATGTAATGGCATGGGTGGCATATGCTTCAAATCTCCAAGGACTTGTCATTGATGGAATTTTTGAACATGAGCTGCACAATTGACTTCCATAGTGGTCCAGTAATAACATTTTCTCAATACTTTCTTGATAGCATGTGTGCATTTATATGTGAACCATAGCTTGATTCATGAACCTCTTTAATTATTTGTTGTGCCTCCTTAGCAGTTATACAGAGGAGATGAATTCCATCATATGATCTTCTATAAAGCCTCTCACAACAAATAATGTAATTAGTAGACAACCTTTAGATGGTCAACTGGTCATTCTTGTCTGCAGACGGTGGGTATGTCCCATCCTTGAGGTATTGTAAGATGTTTGAATACTGTTTACCTTCCCCATTCTTTCCCTCATCTTTTCCTATTTTCATGCAATAAGCTAGTTCTTTTTTTTGTTCCATCACTATTGATCTTGTTTGGTCTTCTTTAGGTCCATCCATCATGGATGCCATCATTGCCAAAGCATATGTATTTTGATTCTGCATCCTTGCCACATATTGGTATTAGACCTTATTGAATTTCGAGGCCCACTTCTGAAGACATATGTGATAAGGCATCAACCCTTCTTCTTTGATTTTCCATTTATTTGGAATCTGAGAGATTATCAAGGCTGAGTCACTATATACTTGTAACTATTTCACTCCAAGGCTTCAGCTACTTGTAACCCCATGATATAGGCTTCATATTCAATGGCCTTATTGGTGGCAGGAAAATTAAGTCTACAAGAAAATGGGATGTGTATCCCTTTTGGAGAAATTAAGAGAACTCGAATGCCACTTTCATTATGATTTGTTGCTCCATCAAGTACACCTTCCATGATTCTGTTAGGATATGTGCCGTTAAATCCTATTCTATGATGCTATATATGACATTATGTATGACTTAATGTTATGATTAATAAAGTTGTTTTATTTTTATCTAAAATAATGGTAACATGAATATTTGGACATTATCATATAGTCCATGAGATGCATAGTATGTGATTTATGTGATTTAGTCACAAAAGATATAAATCACAAGTTCTTTGAAACTCAAAATTTATAGTTCGTAGTCAGTGATGAAATTAGGCATTTCATCTGCGAAGACTATAATGTATCACCTAAGATGATTTGTCTTGATCATGGAAGTAGGGACTTCTAGTTGATATGTTGATATGTTTTAAGAGTTAAGACATATTGAACTGGACCGTCATGAGATTTGTTATTCTCCTAACGATTGTTAAATGAATAATAAATCTCACAACTTCTATTTACATGAAATCTTAATCCTGAGATGATAATTGGTCTGATCATGAAATGTAAGTTGTTTTGATATATTAGGAGTGAAATCTAATGTAACGGTCAAAATCTCAGTATGTTGGGCAGCCACATGTTGATGGAACATATATTCTTAAGATGGAATTCATAATCTCTTAACGGAGATATAAAATATTCCCTTGAGATAAGTTTAATGGGTTTGGTTATTCAGAGTGTTAGACCTAGCCACTTCAGTAAAGAGTTACTAAAGTATATATTTATGAAATTGGATTTCATAAATATATGATGAATAATTTAAAGGATTAAACTGGGTACTCAAGGATAAGATGTAGTAATTTTCAAAGTGCCAGTCTACATTTATGACTTTGTATTACTATGAATATTTTATGAAGGGGTTGCATGCATAATAAAGTTTTGGGATATAATTTATTAATAAGGCCTAGAGTGCAATTATATTTATATAGTGGTATTAAATATAATTAATGGTAACTTTGGACTTGTCAAGAGTTGACCGAAAAGCCCAAGGCCCATTGTAGCTAGTGTCTTATTGGTCCCTTTTGGTCCCACTCTAAGCCACATACTAAAGCCCAATTGAAAAGGCCCAATAGGCCAGCCCAATTAGATAATCAGATAGTTATAAAGGAAGAAATATACAAAAAATTTATTAGAGAGAAACATCATTGTGAAATGGTGTGTATGTGAGAGTGAGACACACTTTCATTCTCCCTTTAAAAACTGATTGAGAGACCACACATCTTGGGCGTAAAGTGAAATTGGAGTGAAGATTCAAAGTATTTCTGAGTACTTCAATCTTTGGTTTTGAATTTCACCACACTAAGATACACTATCTTGTTCTTAAATTCTGAAATTTACATAGTACATGTTATCAATCATGAATGAAATAGATCCTTATTTGTTGCTTCTGCTGTGAGTTTTGTATGAGATACAAAACCAGTTTTTCCTACAGATTCTACCTCAATCCCCCATGATATCATCATCCAAAAAATCTCAAGAAAATCGCCCTCCCCTTTATAGATTTCTGGGTCACATATTTTATATCAAATTCTAACAAAAGCAAAACTCATTAAGTATTAGGATTAGTGCCCTTAAATCCTATTGTATAATGTTATGTATGATATTATGTATGACATGATATATGACTTAATATTGTGATTGATAAATTTGTTTTATTATAATCTAAAATAATGGTAACATGAATATGGAACAATATCATATAGTCCATGAGATTCATAATATGTGATTTATGTAAAAAGTCACAGAACATATAAATCACGAGTTGTTTGTAAACTCAAAATTTGGTTTGTAGTCGATGATGAAATTGGGCATTTCATCTATGAAGACTATAACATATTAACTAAGATGATTTGTCTTGATCATGGAAGTGGAGACTTCTAGTTGATGTGTTGATGTGTTGATATGTTTTAAGAGTTAAGAGATATTGAACTGGATCGCTATGAGATTTATTATTCTCCTAACGACTATCAAATGAATAATAAATTTCACAACTTCTATTTACATGAACTCTTAATCTTGAAAGGATAATGGACTTGATCATGAAGTGTAGATTGCTTTGATATATCAGGAGTGAGATCTATCCTAACGGTCAACATCTCAGTATGTTGGGTAGCCACATTTAGTGTTGATGAAACATATATTCTCAAGGTGGAACTCATAGTCACTCAATGGAGATATAAAATATTCCTTTGAGATAAATTTAATAGGTTCAGTTATTTAGAGAATTAGGCCTAACCACTTTGGTAAGAAGTTACTAAAGTATATATTTATGAAATTGGATTTCATAAATATATGTTGAATAACTTTAAAGGATTAAACCGGTTACTCAAGGATAAGATGTAGTAATTTACAAAATGGCAGTCTACATTCATGACTTTGTATTACTACGAATATTTTATGAAGGGGTTGCATGTATAATAAAGTCTTAGGATATAATTTATAAATAAGGCCTAGAGTGCAATTATATTTATAAAATGGTATTAAATATAACTAATGGTAACTTTGAACTTGTCAAGAGTTAACAGAAATGTCCAAGGCCCATTGGAGATAGTGTCTTATTGGTCCCTTTTGGACCCACTCCAAGCCACATACTAAAACCCAATTGGAAAGGCCCAAAAGGCTAACCCAATTAGATAATCAATTATAAGGAGAGAAACATACAGAATTTTATATACAAAATGAAAAAGTGAGACATCATTGTGAAATGGTGTGTATGTGAGAGTGAGACACTCTAACATTCTCCCTTAAAAACTGATTGAGAGACCACACTTCTTGGGCGTTAGTGGAATTGTAGTGAAGATTAAAAGTGTCCCCGAGTAGTTTAATCTTTGGTTTTGAATTTCACCGTTCCAAGGTATGCTCTTTTGTTCTTATATTCTGAAATTTACATAGTACATGTTATGAATTGCAAATGAAACAAATCCATTAATTTTTTGCTGTGTATGTATTGTATGTGATACAAACATCTATTTTTCCATCATTAGTACTTTAAAGGATCCATTCTTGCAATCAACAAGACCTTGTAAGCAAGCATATAATGTTTGAGTTTGCGGGTTGCCCATACAAATGCTACGCATGTCTTCTCAAGTGGTCAATATTTTTCTTCATAAGGCAACATCTTCTTGCTGATGTAGTAGATTGCATTCTCCTTCCTAAACTCTTCTAGGTATTGAGCAAGCAAAGCCCCCATTGCTATATTTGTAGCTGCGAGGTACAACATTAATGACTTTTCAGGTATCGATGGGACGAGTATTAGTGGTTTCTTCATATAATTCTTCATTTTCTCAAAGGCTTCTAGGCATTGTTCATTCCACACTATAGGAAATTCTTTCTTGAGCAATCAGAAAATTGGTTCACATGTCATTGTGAGCTGGGCTATGAACCTGTTGATGTACTCTATCCTCCCCAAAAATCCTCGGATCTCCTTCTCAGTTCTTGGAGGTTTCATCTCTACAGTTGCCTTGATTTTCTCAGAATCTACTTCAATTCCTCTTTGACTTACCATAAACGCCAATAACTTGCCGGATGTGACTTCGAATGTGCATTTATTTGGATATAACCGTAACTTGTAGAACTGGATTCTTTCAAAGAACTTTCGCAAATCTGGCATATGTCCTTCTCGGTCCTTGGACTTGACTATCATATCATCAACATAGACCTCTACTTCTTTATGAATTAAGTCATGCTACAAAGTGGTAGCTACACGTTGGTAAGTAGCACCAGCATTCTTGAGGCCAAATGGCATGACCTTTTAGCAATAAGCCCCCTATGGAGTAATAAAGGAGGTTTTCTTCATATCTTCTGAAGCCATCATAATTTGATTGTACCCTGAAAATCCATCCACAAATGATGGCAAGGTATGCCTTGCCGTATTGTCAACTAGGATGTCAATGTGAGGCAACGAAAAATCCTCTTTTAGGCTGGCCTTATTCAAATCTCGGAAGTCTACACACATTTTGACCTTCCTATCCTTCTTTGGTACCGAAATTGTTAGGATGTGTGCCCTTACATCCTATTGTATGATGCTATGTATGACATTATGTATGACTTAATGTTATGATAAATAAAGTTGTTTTATTATTATCTAAAATAATGGTAACATGAATATTTAGACATTATCATATAGTCCATGTGATGCATAGTATGTGATTTATGTGAAAAGTCACAAAAGATATAAATCATAAGTTCTTTGTAAACTCAAAATTATAGTTCGTAGTCGGTAATGAAATTTGGCATTTTATCTACGAACACTATAACATATCAACTATAAGATGATTTGTCTTGATTATGGAAGTGGAGACTTCCAGTTAGTATGGTAATATGTTTTAAGAGTTAAGATATATTGAACAGGATCACTGTGAGATTTATTATTCTCCTAACGACTATCACATGAATACTAAATCTCACAACTTCTATTTGCATGAACTCTTAATCCTGAGAGAATAATGGACTTGATCATGAGGTGTAGGTTGTTTTAATATATCAGAAGTGAGATCTAAAGTCACGATCAAAATCTTGATATGTTGGGCAGCCACATTTAGTGTTGATGAAACATATATTCTTAAGATGGAATTCATAGTCTCTTAATCGAGATATAAAATATTACATAAGTTTAATGGGTTCAGTTATTCATAGAGTTAGGCATAACCACATTCGTAAGAGATTACTAAAGTATATATTGATGAAATTCAATTTCATAAATATATAATGAATAACTTTAAAGGATTCAACCAGGTACTCAAGGATAAGATGTAGTTTTCTTCAAAGTGGCAGTCTACATTCATGACTTTGTATTACTACGAATATTTTATGAAAGGATTTCATGTATAATAAAGTCTTGGGATATAATTTATTAATGAGGCCTAGAGTGCAATTATATTTATATAGTGGTATTAAATATAATTAATGGTAACTTTGGACTTGTCAAGAGTTGACAGAAAAGCCCAAGGCCCACTGGAGTGTTAGGATTAGTGCCCTAAAATCCTATTGTATGATGCTATGTATGATATTATGTATGACATTATGTATGACATGATGTATGAGTTAATATTGTGATTAATAAAGTTGTTTTATTTTTATCTAAAATAATGGTAATATGAATATGAGATATTATAATATAGTCCATGAGATGCATAGTATGTGATTTATGTGAAAAAGTCATAGAAGATATAAATCACAAGTTTTTTAGAAACTCAGAATTGTAGTTCGTAGTTAGTGATGAAATTGGGCATTTCATCTGTGAAGACTATAACGTATCAACTAAGATGATTTGTCTTAGTCATGGAAGTGGATGTAGGAATAATCATGGTTTGTATCTCATACAATACATACACATCGAAAAATTAACGGATCTACTTCATTCGCAATTCATAACATGTACTATATAAATTTCAGAAAATAAGAACAAGAGAGCATACCTTGGAGCAGTGAAATTCAAAACCAAAGATTGAAGTACTCGAGAAAACTTTTAATCTTCACTCCAATTCCACTAACGCCCAAGAAGTGTGGTCTCTAAATTAGTTTTCAAGGGAGAACGTTAGAGTGTCTCACTCTCACATACACACCATTTCACAATGATATCTCTCTTTTTCATATATAAAATTTCGTATGTTTCTCTCTGTATAACTGATTATCTAATTAGGCTAGCCTTTTGGGCCTTTCCAATTGGGCTTTAATATGTGGCTTGAAGTGGGACCAAAAGGGACCAATAAGACACTAGGGATAATGTGGATGTATTAGATACACTACAAGACATTACTCATAAGATGGCTAGTACATAGATGCCTCGTCGTAATGAGAGAATTGTTCAGCCTCCTATAAGATTTATAGGTTAGGGAGAAACTTATGAAGCTATCTCAGAAGAGGCTGAATCGGATCCTTACACTTATGAGGAAGCAATGAATGATATAGGTGCACATTATTGGGTCCAAGCTATGAAATCTGAATTGGATTCTATGTATTCCAATCAAGTTTACGATCTTGTAGAGGCACCTAATGGCATTAAACCTGTTGGTTGCAAATGGGTTTACAAGAGAAAGAGAGGGATAAATGGAAAGGTTGAAACCTTTAAAGCATGGCTAGTGGCGAAAGGGTATACACAAAAAGAAGGTATTGATTATGAAGAAACCTTTTCACCAGTAGAATGCTTAAATCTATCAAAATTCTCTTATCCATTACTGCTCATTATGATTATAAGATTTGGCAAATGGTTGTCAAGACTGCATTTCTTAATGGCAGTCTTGAAGAGGAAATCTATATGATGTATCTAGAAGGTTTCATAGGAAAGAACCAAGAGCATATGGTATGCAAGTTGAAAAGGTCCATTTATGGACTTAAGCAAGCATCTAGGTCATGGAACATTAGATTTGATCAAGCAATCAAGTCATTTGGTTTTGAACAAAATCTTGATGAACTATGTGTGTACAAAAGACATCGAGATAAAGTAGTGATGTTCCTAGTGCTTTATATTGATGATATTCTACTCATTGGAATGATGTAGGGGTAATGTCAACGGTAAAAGTTTGGTTGTCAAGCCAATTTGATATGAAGAACTTGGGTGAGGCTAACTTTATTCTAGGGATCAAGCTTTGGCAAGATCGCAAGAAATATATGTTAGGCTTATCATAAGCTAGATATATAGATAAGGTTCTAGAACAGTTTAGCATGCAAAACTCCAAGAAATGATTGCTTCCTTTTAGACATGGAGTTCCTCTTTCTAATGACCAAAGACCTAAGACTCAAGAGGAAGAAAACATGATGAGACAAGTTCCTTATGCTTCTGCAGTAGAAAGTCTCATGTATGCCATGATGGAAATATGCATGTACGCAATGAAAAATAAACAGATCTACTTCATTCGTAATAGATAACATGCACTATGTAAATATTAGAATATAGAATCAAGAGAGTGTAATTTGGTGCAGTGAATTTCAAAACCAAAGATCATAAGTTCTTGAGAACACTTTTAATCTTCACTCCAATTCCACAAACGCCCAAGATGTGTGGTCTCTCAATTAGTTTTTGTTCAATAGAAAATGAGAGAGTGTCCAACACTCACATACACACCATTTCACAATGATGTCTCTCTTTTTCATCCATTAAAATTTTGTATGTTTCTCTCCTTATAACTGATTATCTAATTGGGCTAGTCTTTTGGGCCTTTCCAATTGGGTTTTAGTATGTGGCTTGGAGTGAGACCAAAAGGGACCAATAAGACACTAGAAATAATGGGCCTTGAGTTTTTCTGTCAACTCTTAACAAGTCCAAAGTTACCATTAACTATATTTAATACCACTATATAAATATAGTTGCACTCTCGGCCTTATTAATAAGTTATATCCCAAGACTTTATTATACATGCAACCCTTTCATTAAATATTCGTAATAATACAAAGTCATGAATGTAGACTGCCACTCTGTAAATTACTTCATCTTATCCTTAAGTACCCAGTTTAATCCTTTAAAGTTATTCAACATATATTTATGAAATCCAATTAATAAATATATAATTTAGTAACTTCTTATCAAAGTGGTTAGGCCTATCTCTCTGAATAACTGAACCATTAAACTTATCTCAAGGGAATATTTTATATCTTCGTTAAGAGACTATGAATTCCATCTTGAGAATATATGTTCCATCAACACTAAATGTGGCTGCCTAACATACTGAGGTTTTGACCGTTACTTTAGATCTCACTCCTAATATATCAGAGTAACCTACACTTCATGATCAGGTCCATTATCCTCTCAGGATTAAGAGTTCATGGAAATAGAAGTCGTGAGATTTATTATTCATTTAACAGCCGTTAGGAAAATAAGAAATTTCACAGTGGTCCAGTTCAATATGTCTTAACTCTTAAAACATATCAACTAGAAGTCTACACTTCCATGATAAAGACAAATCATCTTAGTAGATATGTTATAGTCTTTGCAGATGAAATGTCCAATTTTATCACTGACTACGAACTATAATTTTGACTTTACAAAGAACTTGTGATTTATATCTTCTATACTTTCACATAAATCACAGCTATGCATCTCATGAACTATATGATAATGTCACATATTCATGTTACCATTATTTTAGATAATAATAAAACAACTTTATCAATCATAATATTAAGTCATACACCATGTTATATATAATGTCATACAAAACTAGATTTTCCAACAGGAACCACATTAGCTAACCATTCTGGATAGTTGACCACTCTTTGGATTCCTGCATTATACTATTTCTCAACTTCTTCTTTGATCTTGAAAGTCTACTCTGGCTTCATTCTTCTCAATTTCTGCTTGACTGGCTTTATGGTCAAATCTGTTGGAATGCAATGTTGTACTATATCTATACCAATTCAAGGCATGTCCTCGTATGACCCCCGTGAAGCCTAGATTAAGCCGATAAGTAGTTGGATGAAGATTGATTCTTGCAAAGACCTCTTTGAACTCAGTCAGTAGTGCCACTAATGCATCTCTCTCTGAAGTGGTTAAGGTATTGCCCACTTGTATCATTTTAGGTTCCTCATTAGTTCCCAGGTTAATGGATTGGGTTTTGTCCATTATGGGTTCTAGGTTTCCTTGTTTTAATTCCTTGTTATTAAGAATTTCTTTGCCAATTTCATAAATAAATATTTTCAAATCCAATAAATAAGCAAAATTAGAAATCATATTATAAGGAAAAGAGTTCTCAACAAACTCAATAGACTTAATTAAATTAGACACAATTGGAATACTATCACAAACAGATTTAATAGGAATAAAAAATACTAGCAGAAATAGACTCTATAGGGATAGAAGCAATGTTCTTGGCAGGCGTAACTAGCTCAACGGTCTTGATCTACTTGGCAAGAGTGATTGACTTGACAGTCTTGATCTTCTTCACGGAGTCCTCCATAAGGTTGGTGGCTCTCTTCCATGCCCAATTCTTCAAGTCGGTCATGGCTTCAACAATGGTAGGTGGCTCTTAGTGAATTCCTTCTTTGCTTAACGTCAGTACATGGGATCCTTATCCATATAATTTGTGGCTTCATCATCAATCTCCATATCTGTAGGCTTGTCAGTCACGAAAGCATCCAGGTGCTCTATGCTGTCCATCCACTCATCAAACAAATCATGCCTCCCTTCGTTGCCCAAGTAGGTGTGTTGCAAGAGACGTTGTGACTCACCCCCTTCCATCCTTTCATTGTTACATTCAACCTTCTCAAGTGTCAGGATTCTGAGACTGTGGACCATCAGTTTTGGGTCTAGAATGGCCAACCTAGCATTTATATCATCCTTTCCTTTGGTATAAGGGGTCAGTGAGATAGGTTTTGAATCGTAATATGACCCCAACTTTGGAATCTCTCTACCATACTTGTCATATCGAGGACCTGACCTTGAGCTAACATTAGTGATACAACTCCAATCGGAGGGATGCCCATAGGGGTAATCATCATCGTCCACCTCATTGGATTGTCTAACCTCTTCTCTTAGATTTATCAACCTGTATTGGTCACTATCAATGTCACTCCACCTGTTATCTTCAGCATCATCTTCAATATCTTCATCAAAGTATTCTACATCATCATCATATTCTTCATAGTAAAGATCTGCATCTTCATCTTCTCTATCACTAGCGGGTTCACACCAGTCATAACCACTATACTAGTTATCTATGCTAATGTTGCTACTGTCAACATCATGTCCATCGTCACTGCTGTTGCTATCACCACTACTATTATTCTCAGCATCACTTCCTACATTATCACTAGGGGCTATCTCCCCTTCTTCATCTTCATCTTCATCATTGGCTCTTCTTACTTCATATAGGCTTTTCAAGGCATATTGGTAGGCCTCCCAGTATTCTTCTTCCTCTATATTGCAAATGGCATCTCCAAGGAGTGTAGTCATGTCATTAAGGTCCATATAATCAGCCCAATCAGTAGGAACCTAGGGTGTCTCTTCTTTCTTTGGTTCTGGAAGCTTGTTATTGCAATCAAGTAGTAGTTGGAACCCAGGCATCATAGTTTTGGTCTCAAGGTCAAATCTTGGTTTAGGAAATCCCCAATAGCGTTTGCTATCTCTAGCTTTGACAAACTTCCCATTAAATGTGGGTGTATAGGGCTTTAGGGGTTTCGGAGGGCAAGAAAGTCCATTTTCTTTTACTTTGGCATGGGCCAATCTTCTCACTTCCATTTCTAGCAAATTATCATCAGTAGGCTTATAGTCTGACCCAAAATTTGGTGTGGCAGTGGGAATCATCAGGTCTTGAATAGTAGGCTTCTTCATAATTCTCCCAAAGTTCATACCTAATAGTGTTTGCTATCTCTAGCTTTGACAAACTTCCCATTCAATGTGGGTGTATAGGGCTTTAGGGGTTCCGAAGGGCAAGAAAGTCCCTTTTCTTTTACTTTGGCACGGGCCAATCTTCTCACTTCCATTTCTAGCAAATTATCATCAGTGGGCTTATAGCCCGACCTAAAAGTTGGTGTGGCAGTGCGAATCATCAGGTCTTGAATAGTAGGCTTCTTCACAATTCTCCCAAAGTTCATACCTAAAAGGTAATTCATTTTCCTCATCATCGCTACCACATTGTTGTTGTTGTAGGGCACAAAGTCCATCGGGATCTTCTCCTCCACTTCTTCTTCTCTTCTTTGAGAACCAGGCCTCTAAATCTTAAAGCCATCCAAGGTCAATGGCTCTTTCTTAAAATCAATTCCGAAAATAGTCTTAGGCACTGTCAAAGTATCACTATATATGGTCACAATAGCTCCTTCATGTGGAAATCACACCTTTTGGTATAGAAAGGAAGGTACGGCCTCTATGTCATGGATCCATGGTCATCGAAGGAGCATATTGAAGCATGAGGATATGTTAAGACCTTGAAACTCCACCTTCTTGACCATCGGTCCTATAGTGAGCTCTAATGTTATGGTTCCTAAGACCTCCCTTCTACTGTTGTCGCATAGTATCAAATGCTGATCAGTACGCACAAAGTCTTCAATGCTTAGACCCAAGCACAAAGTCTTCAATGCTTAAGGCACTTCCATCATCTATCAAAACCATCGATATCCTCTTCCCCTTGGCATCTACAGTGATATGTAACGGGTCATTATGGTGCTTCCCCTTCTTGGTCTAATCCTTGCCGAAATAGGAAATGGTGAGTTCCCTATTTATGGACCCAATCATAGTGGGATGCTATGGTTATAGGGACTTGGATTTTGTTAAGAAGGTCTACTAGGTTTTAACGGTGTTTGTATGAGGCCACGAGTAAACCCCATAAGGATATGTTGGCTTGTGTCCTTTTTATTTGCTTAAGGACCTCATCTTCTTCAGCGGGTGTTTGTTGGGTAGATTTGTTCAAGGCTTTTATTGGGTTGTCTGTCTCCAAATGTGGCGGTTTGAAGTGTCTCCCCCCCTTGTAATGTGGACAATTTTTGTCGAGTCATTAGAATTGGTATCTTGGGGTTGAAGTGTCTCCCCCCATTTGTGGATGTTTAGTTACTGAATTAGGGTTTGAAGAGTCTCTCTCCATTTGTGGGTGTTTGGCTATTTACTTAGGGTTTGAAGTGTCTCCCCCTATTTACGGGTGTTTGGTTATTTGATTGGGGTTTGAAGTGTCTCCCCCTATTTGTAGGTATTTAGTCATTTGATTGGGGTTTGAAGTGTCTCCCCCCATTTGTAGGTGCTGGGTAATTTTTGGTTTTTGGTACTTCCTCACTCCATATGTCATATCCTGTGGTGGTGGTGGATGTCCTATCCATCAATTCTTCCCATGTCGTCATAAAACATTCGGGTAGGTCATAAATCAGGTCAGATGGGTCTTCTTTACTTTCTTCTTTGGCCATCCGGCAATTAATCCATGGTCCTTTCCCAAAATTGTGATTGGGTAAGGAATTATTAGTGATGTTAGGCCTTGTAGGCGGTGCAATCTCCTTGCTGTCTATTAGGGTTTGAATTACATGACGAAGGCCAAAACAATTTTCAGTATTATGGCCAGGGCCTTGGTAGTAAGCGCATCTCTTATTCACATCAAACCTTGAGGGTAATGGATTTGGAATTGGCCTTGGGTCTAAGGGTTTCAAGAACCCTGTTGCTTTTAGCTTGTCAAACACTTGACTCATACGCATATACAACTCATAAAACTCCTTCGTAGGTCTAGGCCCCTATGATACTTGCACGAGTGCAATGAGTGCAATCAATTGATAATGATCATTTTTATGAATATTAGAAATTTTTGCAGCCTTAGAATTGGATCCTACATTCTTTTTAAACCTCGGTGGGTCATCATTCTTTATAGTGCCACTCTTTATTGCATTCTTAATTTGGGTTCCAGTAGCAATCAAAGCTTTAAAATTATGAAAGTATTGGGCAAACAAGTACTTACTGTATACATGTAATAAATTCTTTACAACCATAGCTAACTATTCTTCTTCACTTGGCCTATCCATCATCTATGGTGCCTTGGCTCTCCATTTGGTAATAAAGGTAGAGAAGGATTCTTTCGGCTCTTGCTTAGTGGTTCTCGAGATCTCTCCTTGTTATGTCATCTTCTATATTGTACTTGTATTGCTTGTGAAACTCTTGGCAGATGTCCTCCTAACTTCTTGCTCTAGCATCATCCAGGTTGAGGAACCACCTGAGAGCGGCTCCAGTCAAAGTGTTTTGGAACATTTGAGTAAGTACTTCTTCAGTCACTCCTAGGTGCTGCATAGCCCTCATATAAATCTTCAGATGGGACTTTGGGCAACTCATCCCATCAAACTTATCCAAGGTCAGCATCTTGAACTTGGGAGACAGTCTCACTTCAGGGAAAAGTGAGAGAGATTCATAGTCCATAAGGTCTTCCATCTTACAAGCTCTTCTAATCTTCTCTTCCATTTTGTTCAATCGTTCGTTGATCTTCTTTTCATTTTCCATGGTTGGTGGATCATGGTCAGCCTGGTTCTCCTCTTGGTTATTCTTTGAATTCTAAACTTGTTGCACCATACGGTTCATGTCCTCTCTCAACTGGATTTGACAAGCTACCATGGTGCTAAGTAGCTCTTGAGTGTTCATGGGTTTCTAGGTGTTTAGGTGTTCTCCCTCTTCTGCCATAGTGTTGGGAGGTTCAGACTTCTTGTGGCCTGAACTGTCTTATAGGTCGAAGATGGGATTATGATGTTGCAAGACCGGAATACCTTCAATGTTTACGAGCTTCAGTGCTGTAATAGGAGTGGTAGGCTTGGAACTGGAGCTACTGACTTGAGGGTCAGCCTTAGGTTTCTCTTTGCAGTCTTCCTTCAGAACTTGACCAAATTCTCCCCTAATGACAAGCTTGGTTGAGTTAATTAAAGCTAAGTCCCCATCTATATCAATCAAGTAACCACACACAACATGCGATGCAAATTTAACATGAACCAGCCTAAGGGTAGGTTCTAAGCCATTACGTTGTAGGGTCGGTTTGTTGTTTCATTGTTTCCCATAGCTAGGATGTTACACCTCCCAACTTGTAATGTAATGAACATTGCATTGGTCCAAAAGGCATGGTTTGTCCTTTACAGTCAACAAGAGATGATCCAGTGACTTTAGACTATAAGTTGGTGAGTTGGCCACTGGGTACTCAAATCTAATGAAGATTGGTGATCCATGGTTACTATCACCATATGTCGTTAAAAGGGGTGCATGCATATTTGTTGTTTTGATGGCACACACTATAACAGTTAGGGAAAGCTCTTAACAAACAATACAAACATCAAAATATCATACAACATCTTAACAAACATAAATAAACAAACAAACAACAATATCATGCAAGACCATGCAAAAACAAGGCTACATATTTGGTCACTTAAGTCTAATATGAAACTTAGCCCTCGACATCTCCAATGGAGTTGCCACTCTAAGAGACTCGCCAAAATGCCTCTAAAAAAAAGAGTAACTTTTGGAATGCTTTTAAGGGCACCTCTCTCTTTGGGTAAGTGGTGTGAAGTCGCCACTTATTTTTTTATACAAAAAAAAGTAAATACAAAATATATGATTGAATTGTTTTGTTCTCATTAATTGAATAAAAAATAGTACATATTTGACAAATTGAGTATTGCATGGCTTTGGTTCCTAGTTACAAACTACCAAATAATTACATGGCTTTTTGTACTAGTTACAATCTACTCAAAATAAAAATAAAGATAAAGCCTAGGTCTACCTATCCAAAGAAACTAAATTCGGAGGTTAGATTATGGAATGGGAAGGTGTTAGGCACTCATTCCGTCCAGACAGAGTCTGGTCTTCTAGACTCTTGTGATTAATGTATCATTTTTATGCATGACATGAATGATATGTTGCACACATGAACAAAACTAAATCACATAAGTTTATTTATGAATATGTCTTATTCTTTGTTAAAAATTTAGATATGTTTTTGTGAGTAAAAAAATTAATTGATTTAGAAAAAGAAAAAGAAAAAAAGAATCAATCTGTTTTGTATATGTAAAAATAATAATTTTTTGAAGGAAAAAATTCAGATCTATGTTTATTAAATAAAACAAAGTCTTTTGGTTTAAAAATGTAAGATTTGTTTTTGAGAACTAGAAAAATGGTTTTTGGTTGTATAAAAAAAAATCAGATCTGATTCATGATAATAATAAAAAATTAGATTTGAATATTGAAAAAACAAATCAGATCTGTTTTTATATGTAAAAGAAAAAAGATTTTTTTTAGAAGACTTTATTCATGAGATAAATCTATGCTACATGCAATAAACAGACAAACAAAACTATTCATGATCCCTTTTTTATTTTGAAATCTACTATGTTAAAAAAATCAGATTTATATATAAGAAAATGTAGATCAATTTTTTTCTTTTAAATAAGAAAAATTCATATTTGTATCTAAGGAAGATAAAAATCAGTTTTTTTTTTTTATTGAGAAAAGTTCAAATCTACATCTAATGAAGATGCAAATCAGTTTTTTATTAAGAAAAATTCAGATCTACATCTAATGAATATGTAAATCATTTTTTTTTTTTTTAAGAATTTCATTATCAAATTCATCTTATGGGAACAAGTTGGTAGCATACCTCTCATCCTTCAGCCCATAGTCAGCCATATTCACGAACTCAAAGCCACTCATTTGAAGCTCACTCCTTTCTTCCTCGAGCCCACAAATTGGTGCTAGAATTTCTCCATCTCCATGCACTGTGGCAATCCCTCATTTCAATGGCATCTTCATTTTTTGTTGTAGTAAGGAGGGAATTTCCCACTAGGGTGAAGCCAAGCCTTTCCCAAGAGAAGGTTGTAATTTGGAGCTATGTGCATGACATGAAATTCCACAATAGTTTCCATGGCCCAATCTCACAAGGAGCCTTGAAGATACCCATGACCTTCCTTGTAGTGTTGTCATATGCCCTTACAGTCAAGGGAGAAATAATAATGGTCTCCTTGTCTAGGCCAATGGTGAGGGCGATCCTAAAAGGACAAATATTCAAGGCGGATTCATTGTCAATAAGAACCATAGGAACCTTGGCACTCATGCATTCAATGGTGATTTGCAAGGGTCTAGTATGAGTGACTTCTTTGGGAGGGAGATCTTCATCAGAAAAGGCAAGGAGGGGGCATGAGGAGCCCTTGACCCTTGGTGTGTTGTCGCGGGCAACCAAAAATAAAACTTTTGGAAAAACACATGGAAAATACATGTTTGTATCTCATACAAAACATGCGCAGCGAAAAATTAACAGATCTACTTCATTCGCAATTGATAATATGTACTATGTAAGTTTTAGAATTTAAGAACAAGAATGCATACCTTGGTGCAGTGAAATTCAAAACCGAAGATCAGAAGTACTTGGGAACACTTTTAATCTTCACTCCAATTCCAAGGAGAGAATAGGAGAGTGTCCAACACTCACATACAAACCATTTCATTCCTTCTATGTTCATCATGAAAACACTTATGAAAAGGACTTATGAAAACCCTTAATAAAATTTTGTATGTTTCTCTCCTTATATATCACTAATTATCTAATTGGGCTAGCCTTTTAGGCCATTCCAATTGGGCTCTTGTGTGTGGCTTGGAGTGGGACCAAAAGGGACCAATAAGACAGTAGCTTTAATGGGCCTTGGGCTTTTCTGTCAACTCTTGACGAGTAAAAAGTTACCATTAACTATATTTAATACCACTATATAAATATAGTTGCACTCTAAGCCTTATCTAGAATTATATCCTAAGACTTATTATACATGCAACCCCTTCATAAAATATTCGTAGTAATACAAAGTCATAAATTTAGACTGCCACTTTGAAAATTACTACGTCTTAATCCTTGAGTACTCGGTTTAATCCTTTAAGTTATTCATTATATATTTATGAAATTCAATTCCATAAATATATACTTTAGTAACTCATTACTAAAGTGGTTAGGCCCAACTCTTTGAATAACCAAACCCATTAAACTTATCTCAAGGGAATATTTTGTATTTCTATTAAGAGACTATGAATTCCATCTTGAGAATATATGTTCCATCAATACTAAATATGGCTGCCCAACATAGTGAGGTTTTGACCATGACTAATAGATTTCACTCCTAATATATCAAAGCAACCTACACCTTATGATCAAGTCCATTATTCTCTCAGGATTAAGAGTTCATGTAAATAAAAGTCGTGAGTTTATTATTTATTTGACAATTGTTAGGAGAATAATAAATCTCATAGCGGTCCAGTTCAATATGTCTTAACTCTTAAAACATATCAGCATACCAACTAGAAATCGTCATTTCCATGATCAAGACAAATCATCTTAGTTGGTATGTTATAGTCTTCGCAAATAAAATGCCCAATTTCATCACCGACTACGAACTACATTTTGAGTTTACAAGGAACTTGTGATTTACATCTTTTGTGACTAAATCACATACAATGCATCTCATGGACTAAGATAATGTCCCATTAGTTCATTTATAGATAGTCTCATATAATTAAAAAATCTAATTATTTATGACATGCCAATAAATTCGATTTTAGGGCATAAACCCCAACAAAAACCGATACTCCTAAAAATATATGTAGTAGTATGAGTAAGGATCGTTCCCATAGAGAGTATCTAGCCGAGTTTCATGCTACGTGAACAAGTGGGAGGGTTGAGTATATTGAAAACAATTTTAAGAAAAACAACTAAGGAACAATTCAAATTAAAGTATTGAATTTAATCAAAAGAAAAAACCTTGGTCTAAGTCAACATCCACGACCAGAATTTTATAAATTGATCATCAATTCAACTATATATCAATTCACACTTTGAATATTCACCGTTGGAACTATTTTCCTATTTCTCCTTAGTTGCAATTAATTAGAAAACAAGCAATCTAATTAACCCTAACTACTAAAGAACCAAGGCAAGTGCTAAAGTTTTAATTTAGTAGCAGCTTTAAGAACTATAGAGATCAATGAAGCTAAACAACACAAGCACAAGCAGTTGTATTTAATTTAGTTGAGCGTTCTTCCTAAAATCTAATAATTTCTGACACAGCAAATCATTAACTCTTGGTTGCTTCACAAATTAGAGGGATCAAACAATTACGGTTTTGATATTTAACCTAGCAGTAGATTTCAACGAATAATAAACTAGTAGGTCTTCTAGAAATTAAACGAGACAATCATGAAAATAGGCACAAAAGAACATCTGATATTCAAAGCAAAAATTGAACAATAAAAACAAATCAGATCTCACAGTTTTATTGATTTCGAGGCTTCTGTTTCCTTCAACCAAGTATAAAAGTTTAGCTAAGCTGCGCCATGAGGAAAAATTGAAGGAGAAAATTAGAGAAGAGGGTTGAGAGATGCTTGTGTGTCAATTTGATTTCTCCTCCCCTCTTTTACATGTTTATTCCCCCTTACCAAGCCTACAAAATCTCCTAAGAATATTCCAAATAATAATATCCAAATCTAACTAATTAAAGAAAATATTAAAAATGAAATAAAGTCCTAATATAACTAGGAAAGTGGTGTTTTTCAGTTGTAATTTTTGTGCACCAAATCTAGAAACTTCTAAAAAAAAAAAAAAAAAAACTACATCAGGTATTAGAATTTTAGGCAAAGGAACATTCCAGAACATTAAGTAGTGCAGGTGCAGCAACTTCAAGCCTGATTTCGACCTTGATGCAGCATGTATCTCTCAAAACTCAACATGAAAGTTGTAGAGATTTTTCTTAGAGTTCCATAGCATCTTGAATCATCTCAATAAGAGCTCTGATTAGAGAGTTATGCCCAGATTATGAAGCAATGTCCAAATTGTCCAAAATCTCCCAATTAGCTACGTTTTGCACTTATTGCCTCCATTTGCATCCTAAATCAAAATATAAGAATAATTAGTACATTTAGTCACCAAATGAGTATAAAAGACAAAACATTAAGGGAGAAAAATATGATAATTTGCATTCTCATCAACCATAATAAGAGACAAAACTTCTCGTGGTGTAGTTTCTATAGGTACTACTTTCCCATTCAAGGCATCCAAGAAAGCCTTACAATGTTTTTAAGAGTCCATGAGTAGGCCCCACACAGACACATGAGCTTGGGTCTTTTTTAATTGAATTAGGACCCTATCATCTTCTTCTTTGTCTCCTTTGGGTTCTATGGATTTTGACCCTTCTCCTAGATCCCTACTAGGATGATCCTTTTCTAAAAATGATGACTTGTTGTGCTTCCCACTCCTAATGATATTTGCTACATTGTCTTCCAAGACTTTTTTCTTCAATTCCATCACTCCTTTGGGAAGTATTTCCCATATCCCTACCACTTCCTTCAAGACATCATCTTCTTCATCCCATATCCTTTGAACTTCTATGGCATTGACATTGACATTAGTGGTCTCTTTCAACTTCGAGCAACCCCATTCAACTTCATCTATTTGCACCCAATTTTCATGTGGAGGGGAAGCCTTATGGTAATCAGGCAAATGGTTCTTTCTAATGTTGAGTTTGGTGATGATTTTGAGATTTGGGAGGGTTTTAATGTTTATAAGGTTTTGTATCTAGAGTTTGAGGCGGAAGCAATTGTTGGTTTCATGGCCAGATTTTTTGTGGTAGTGGCAATATTCATTTAGGTTCCAAGAGGGAGGTATGGGATTAGGCATGGGTGTTGGTGAAAGAAAAATTCTGGTTTTGTATCTCATACAAAACACATAGCCGAAGCAACAAACAAAGATCTATTTCATTCATGATTAATAACGTGTACTATGTAAATTTCAGAATTTAAGAACAAGATAGCGTACCTTAGTGTGGAAAAATTCAAAACAAAGATTAGAAGCACTTGGGAACACTTTTAATCTTCACTCCAATTCCACTTTACGCCCAAGATGTGTGGTCTCTCAATTAGTTTTCAAGGGAAAATGAAAGTGTGTCTCACACTCTCTCACACACCGTTTCTTATTTCACTAACTAAAAATTCTGTATATTTCTCCCTTTATAACTAACTGATTATCTAATTAGGTTGGCCTATTGGGTCTTTCCAATTGGGCTTTAGTGTGTGGCTTGGAGTGGGACCAAAAGGAACCAATAAGACACTAGCTTCAATGGGCCTTGGACTTTTCCGTCAACTCTTAACAAGTCCAAAATTACCATTAATTATATTTAATACAACTATATAAATATAATTGCACTCTAGGCCTTATTTAATAAATTATATCCCAAGACTTTATTATACATGCAACCCATTCATAAAATATTCGTAGTAACACAAAATCATAAATGTAGACTGCCACTTTGTAAATTACTACATCTTATCCTTGAGTACCCGGTTTAATCCTTTAAAGTTATTCATTATATATTTCTGAAATCCAATTTCATAAAAATGTACTTTAGTACTTTCTTACTAAAGTGGTTAGGTCTAACTCTCTGAATAACTGAACCCATTAAACTTATCTCAAGGGAATATTTTATATCTCCATCAAGAGATTATCTAATTGGGTTGGCCTATTGGGTCTTTCCAATTGGGCTTTAGTATGTGGCTTGGAGTGAGACCAAAAGGGACCAATAAGACACTAGCTTCAATGGGCCTTGGACTTTTCCGTCAACTCATGACAAGTCCAAAGTTACCATTAATTATATGTAATACCACTATATAAATATAATTGCACTCTAGGCCTTATTAATAAATTATATCCCAAGACTTTATTATACATGTAACCCATTCATAAAATATTCGTAGTAACACAAAATCATAAATGTAGACTGCCACTTTGTAAATTACTACATCTTATCCTTGAGTACCCGGTTTAATCCTTTAAAGTTATTCATTATATATTTCTGAAATCCAATTTCATAAAAATGTACTTTAGTACTTTCTTACTAAAATGGTTAGGTCTAACTCTCTGAATAACTGAATCCATTAAACTTATCTCAAGGGAATATTTTATATCTCCATCAAGAGACTATGAATTCCATCTTGAGAATATATGTTCCATCAACACTAAATGTGGCTGCCCAATATACTAAGGTTTTGACCGTCACTTTAGATCTCACTCCTGATATATCAAAACAACCTACACCTCATGATTAGGTCCATTATTCTCTCAGGATGAAGAGTTCATACAATTAGAAGTCGTGAGATTTATTATTCATTTGACAGTCGTTAGGAGAATAATAAATCTCACAACGATCCTATTCAATATGTCTTAACTCTTAAAACATATCAACATATCAACTAGAAGTCTTCACTTCCATGATCGAGATAAATCATCTTAGTTGATACGTTATAGTCTTTGCAGATGAAATGCCCAATTTCATCACTGACTACGAACTATGAATTCTGAGTTTACAAAGAACTTGTGATTTACATCTTCTGTGACTTTTCACCTAAATCACATACAATGCATTTCATGGACTATATGATAATGTCTCATATTCATGTTACCATTATTTTAGATAATAATAAAATAACTTTATCAATCACAATATTTAGTCATACATAATGTCATACATAATATCATACATAGCATCATACAATAGGATTTAAGGGCACTAATCCTAACAATCTCCCACTTGCCCTAAAGACTATTGTGCACTAATCTAACTCCCATTGCTACCAAATGTGACTCGAAAGTCCTTTGAGGTGAGGTTTTGGTAAAAGGATCTGCTAGATTATTTGCACTTTCAATCTTTGCTACCACAACATCTCCACGAGCAATAATGTCTCGAATGATGTGGTACTTCCTCTCAATGTGCTTTCCTTTCTTGTGATTCCTTGGATCTTTGGATTGTGCAACCGCTCCACTATTGTCGTAAAACAATGTGATGAGAACGTGCTCTATTCTCATAACACCAAGATCATAAAGGAATTTCTTAAGCTAAACAACCTCCTTTGCTGCTTCACAAGCAGTAATATACTCGGCTTCCATGGTGGAGTCCGCAATACAAAATTTCTTAACACTTCTCCAACTTATGGCTCCACCTCCCAAGGTGAAAACACATCCTAAAGTGGATTTTCTGAAATATAGATCTGACTAAAAGTCTGAATCTGTATAGCCAATGGGAATCAAATCCTCACTATGTTAAACAAGTATATAATCTCTCGTTCTCCTAAGATACTTGAGAATATGCTTTACAACTTACCAATGTTTTGGTCCTAGATTTGATTAATATCAGCTAACCATGCCAACTGAATAACAAATATCTAGTCTAGTACAAAGCATGGCATACATGAGACTTCCCATTGCAGAAGCATAAGGAACTTGTCTTATCAAATTTTCTTCCTCTTGAGTCTTAGGCCTTTGGTCATCAGACAGAGGAACTCTATGTTTAAAAGGAAGCAATCTTTTCTTGGAGTTTTGCATGCTAAACCGTTCTAAAACCTTATCTAAATATCCAGCTTGTGATAAGCCTAACATCTTATTCTTGCAATCTCGCCAAAGCTTGATCTCTAGAATAAAGTTAGCCTCACCCAAGTCCTTCATATCAAATTGGTTTGACAACCAAACTTTAACCGATGACATTACCCCTACATCATTCCCATTGAGTAGAATATCATCAACATAAAGCACTAGAAACATTACTACTTTGTCTCGATGTCTTTTGTACACACATGGTTCATCAAGATTTTGTTCAAAACCAAATGACTAGATTGCTTGATCAAATCTGATGTTCCATGACCTAGATGCTTGTTTAAGTCCATAAATGGACCTATTCAACTTGCATACCATATGCTCTTGGTTTTTTGCTATGAAACCTTCCGGTTGCAACATGTATATTTCTTCTTCAAGATTGCCATTAAGAAATGCAGTCTTGACATCCATTGGCCAAATCTCATAATCATAATGAGCAGCAATGGATAAGAGAATTCTGATAGATTTAAGCATGGCTACTAGCGAAAAAGTTTCATCATAATCAATACCTTCTTTTTGTGTATACCCTTTTGCCACTAACCGTACTTTAAAGGTTTCAACATTTCCATCTATCCCTCTCTTCCTCTTGTAAACCCATTGGCAACCAACAGGTTTAATGCCGTTAGGCGCCTTTACAAGATCCCATACATGAGTGGAATCCATAGAATCCAATTCAGATTTCATAGCTTGGACCCAATGATGTGCATCTATATCATTCATTGCTTCATCATAAGTGTAAGGATCCGATTCAGCCTCTTCTGAGATAGCCTCATAAGTTTCTCCCAAACCTATGAATCTTATAGGAGGCCAAACAATTCTCCCACTACAACGAGGCACTTGTGTACTAGACATCTCATGAGTAGTATCTTGTGGTGTATCTAATACAGTCACATCATCCCTAGTTTCATCCATTGGTTGTTCAACTACAGGTTCATTCATTTCAGCCAAGACAACTCTACTTCTAGGAGTAAACTTATTCATATAGTCATTTTCCAAGAATTTGGCATCTGTGCTAACAAACACTTTATTATCCTTATGACCATAGAATAAACCTCCAACTATTCCTTTTAGATACCCTACAAAAAATACCACTTCTGTTTTAGACTGTAACTTGTCAGACTTTCCTTTCAACACATGTGCTGGACAACCACAAATGTGGAGATGTCTCATACTAGGCTTACGCCTATTCCACAACTCTACAGGTGTTTTAGGAATAGACTTTGAAGGTACTAAATTCAGAAGATACATTGCAGTATTTAAGGTATATCCCCAAAAAGAAATTGGTAGAGTCAAATAACTCAACATGGACCTAACCATATCTAAAAGAGTCCTATTCCTTCTTTCTGCTACACCATTTTGTTATGGAGTTCCAGGTGCAGTCAACTAGGATATAATCCCATTTTCAGTAAAGTAATCCTTAAAATCACCAAGAAGGTATTCGCCACCTCGATCAGATCGAATGGCCTTTATGTGTTTACCCAACTGATTCTTAACTCAGCCCTAAACTTTTTGAACTTTTCAAAGGTTTCGGACTTCCGTTTCATTAGGTACACATAACCAAATCTAGAGTAATCATCAGTGAAAGTAATGAAATACTCATAGTCACCTCTTGCTTGGATTGACAGAGGACCACATACATCTGAATGTACTAGTTTTAGCAAATTTTGGGCTCTCTACCCTTTGCATTAAAAGGTCGTTTGGTCATCTTACCTTCCAAACAAGATTCGCAAACTGGAAAACCATCAAAGTCCATGGGCTGTAAAAGTCCATCTTTGATTAGTCTTTGAATCCTACTTGAATTAATATGACCTAAACGCAAGTGCCATAGATATGTATCACTAGTAGAAGGAAACTTTCTCTTTAATGATTTTAAATGAGAGTTACTATCTAATTTAGAATTGTATAATTCATGCTTATCAGGAGTTAAAATATAAAGACTATCCACAATATTGCCAAAACAGATAAACACTTTATCCTTCTTTATTACAACATTGTCTTTCAGGATAACACAATATCCATGTTTACCCAAGTAAGTTGCAGAATTTAAATTTCTACGAACATTAGGTACATACAAACAGTCTTCTAATATTAAAACTCTAGACTTAAAACATAAATTAAACACTCTAACAGCTACAACCTGAATCTTGCTCCTATCAGCCAAAGTAAGAAATAGTTCTCCCTCATTCAACTTTCTGGTCTTCTAGAACCCCTGCAAAGAATTGGAGATATGATTAGTACAACCTGAATCTACACACCAGGAATCTGTTGGATTCTGTACCAAACATATTTCAAGAAGAAATGAACTTTTCATACCCTTATTCTTGGCAGCCTTGAATGTTGGATAATTCCTCTTCCAATGTCCTTTCTCACCACAATAGAAACACTTTCCTTTGGTTTTCTTTCCTTTGTTGGCAAGCCCTAAGGCAATTTGTTTACCATCTTTCTTAGTGAAGTCCTTCTTCTTCTTCTACATACCCTTGCCTTTCGACTTAGGTTGAGAAGTAGAAGCTTCACCAACTTTGGCTTTAACACTAGTAGTACCAAGGATGCCTTCTACCACCACTAACTCATTCATTAATTCAAACAAAAAATAAATCTTTTTGTTCATATTATAATTGAGTCTGAATTCCTTGAATGATTCTGGTAGTGACTGGAGTATCATATCCACTTGGGATTCTCTATCAATGTCGGCACCTAAAACTTCTAATGTGTTCAGATTAGTAATCATCCTAAGACAATGCTCCCTCACTGAACTTCCTGCAGCCATTTTGGTATTATAAATTTGCCTCATGGTTTCTTGCCTTGCAGAACGGCCTTGCTCACCAAACATCTCCTTCAGACTATGCATTATATCTGAAGCATGTTCTACATCCTGCGTTTGATGTTGTAGAACATTTGAGATAAATGCTAGGATATAGCACTTGGCCATCTCATTAGATTTTTGCCAACGATCATATCGCTGTTTTTCCTCAAGAGGAGCATCTAATGAAGGAAAGGTAGGACATGATTGAGTAAGCACATATTTGTGCTCTTCAGCAGTAAGAACAATATCCAAATTTCTTTTCCAGTCAACATAGTTGGATCCAGTCAGTTTGTTTTGGTTAAGAATAGAAACAAGTGGGCTAAATGATGCCATGATAAAATCTGAAAATAATAAACAGGAATATAATAAGTAAACTGGACATTATCAATTTAGCATATAAGCATATAATATGGAACCTTAATAAAACCATAAAATAATATATGCAACGACAACCCAATCTCATATTCAATATCCCTCAGCATAGAGTGAACATAAAATACTATGATTGATTGAGAACTTTTCTCATTATTAGTGATATCATGATAACTCTTATCAAACACTAATAATATGCCGTTTTACATTTAGCGTCTAAGTAATAATAGTAAAAACTCAACATAGAGGATACTCTAATACTTGGTCTAGTGTATACCATTGTCTAGAATCATGTGTAACCACATTTCATCCCTTTAACAGGCTTATTTTGTAGTACCATGATAAAACACCCTCCGCATGGAATGCAAAGCTCGAAGCTAAGACAAGATGTTTATCAAACCACTATAAACCAAGAAATTCAATCTTGTAGGACAATGAAATAAATACTCTCCGCATGGAATGCTAAGCTCGAGGCAAAGACAAAGTATATATTTCACACTATTATGAACCAACAATGGAGGCCATAAAATCCAACATTTGTATCTCTATCCCACTAGATATTTTAAATTAAAGGTTTTTAAGATGAAGAACCAAAATAATGCTAGACACGTTGAAAATATAATCCTAATCTCATTAGGAATAAATTTCATTAAACTAGCATTAAAATATAAATATATATATATATAACGTAATATAAACTCATATATTATAAAACTATATTATATTAATATATATAATACAATATATGATTATTATATATATATATATATATATATATATATATAACTGTCAAAATGTTAGAATCCTTAACATATAAAATACGGATTCACTTTCCAAAAGCACAAGATAGCCAAGCATTAAAGTCAAGCCATGGCAGCCATGCAATTGCATTAAATCCATGCCATGAAAACAATAGGCCAAGCGGTGCAAACAAATATATATATATATATATATTATATATATATAACTGTCAAAATGTTAGAATCCTTAACATATAAAATACGGATTCACTTTCCAAAAGCACAAGATAGCCAAGCATTAAAGTCAAGCCATGGCAGCCATGCAATTGCATTAAATCCATGCCATGAAAACAATAGGCCAAGCGGTGCAAACAAAGTACAGTTATAAAACATTTGCTTCAACATATACTGAGCATGTTTCATTCGGTCTTGGTGTATCACAAAGATACCGTAGGCCACAAAACAATGTCTTTCAATACGAAACTGTTTGATAACTAAAATCTCCATTGACAAAACTAAGAACACGGCACTTGATCAACAATAATATATATCCTTGTGAAGATACAAATATATATATATATATATATATATATATATACAAGTGATGCAATTCTCTCCATTATATCCAAATGATGCAAAAAATTGAAAGACAAAGATAATGGTTTTCTTAAATTCAAAAATTCAATCACACATTATATAATCATGATATGAAAACCTGGTTCTGATACCAATTGAAAGTAACAAATAATGATCTATTTCATTCATGATTAATAACATGCACTATGTAAATTTCAGAATTTAAGAACAAGATAGCGTACCTCAGTGTGGAAAAATTCAAAACAAATATTAGAAGCACTTGGGAACACTTTTAATCTTCACTCCAATTCCACTTTACGCCCAAGATGTGTGGTCTCTCAATTAGTTTTCAAGGGAGAATGAAAGTGTGTCTCACACTCTCTCACACACCATTTCTTATTTCACTAACTAAAAATTATGTATGTTTCTCCCTTCATAACTACTTGATTATCTAATTGGGTTGTCCTATTGGGTCTTTCCAATTGGGCTTCAGTGTGTGGCTTGGAGTGGGACCAAAAGAGACCAATAAGGCACTAGCTTCAATGGGCCTTGGACTTTTCCGTCAATTCATGACAAGTCCAAAGTTACCATTAATTATATTTAATACCACTATATAAATATAATTGCACTCTAGGCCTTATTAATAAATTCTATCCCAAGACTTTATTATACATGCAACCCCTTCATAAAATATTCGTAGTAACACAAAGTCATAAATGTAGACTGCCACTTTGTAAATTACTACATCTTATCATTGAGTACCCGGTTTAATCCCTTAAAGTTATTCATTATATATTTATGAAATCCAATTTCATAAATATGTACTTTAGTAATTTCTTACTAAAGTGGTGAGGCCTAACTCTCTGAATAACTTAACCCATTAAACTTATCTCAAGGGAATATTTTATATCTCCATCAAGAGATTATGAATTCCATCTTGAGAATATATGTTCCATCAACACTAAATGTGGCTGCCCAATATACTGAGGTTTTGACCGTCACTTTAGATCTCACTCTTGATATATCAAAGCAACCTACACCTCATGATTAGGTTTATTATTTTCTCAGGATTAAAAGTTCATGCAAATAGAAGTCGTGAGATTTATTATTCATTTGACAGTCGTTAGGAAAATAATAAATCTCACAACGGTCCTATTCAATATGTCTTAACTCTTAAAACATATCAACATATCAACTAGAAGTCTCCACTTCCATGATCAAGACAAATCATCTTAGTTGTACGTTATAGTCTTCGCTGATGAAATGCCCAATTTCATCACTGACTACGAACTATAAATTCTAAGTTTACAAAGAATTTGTGATTTACATTTTCTGTAACTTTTCACATAAATCACATACAATGCATCTCATGGACTATATGATAATGTCCCGTATTCATGTTACCATTATTTTAGATAATAATAAAATAACTTTATCAATCACAATATTAAGTCATACATCATGTCATACATAATGTCATACATAATATCATACATAATATCATACATAGCATCATACAATAGGATTTAAGGGCACTAATTCTAACAGTTGGGTCTAAAGGCTTAATGAATCCTTCGGAGGATAGGTTTTTAAATGCTTAGGTGAAGGTCATTCCTAGGTCAAAGAATTCTCAGCAAGCTATCTTTGGGTAAGCTAGTGTTTTTTGGGGTATGATGGCTCTTACATTTATAGGATTGAGTGCTTTGGTGGTTGCTACCCCTCCATGTGTCTTCTTCATTGGAGGTTTGCTTTCCTCTTTCTCCAATTACCCATTATTGAGAGCATCTTCAATTCTTGTACCATAATGACATAACTAAATGAGCTAATAGGTGATGACAAAAGCATACTATTATAAGTCGGAAGCAAGTTCTTGATGATCATATTGATTTAGTCCTTATTTGGCCAAATAACCATTCTTGACACCTTGGTCTTCCATCTAGTCATGTATTCAGAAAATATCTCCCCCACACCTTGTTTGGTAGTCTCCAAATCCCTTAGAGCCACATCAATCATGGTGTTGAAGATGAATTGGTCCATTAACAACTCTACAAGTTCATTCCACACCTTAGTTTTGCTTGGATCGAGGCTATAATACCACCTCAATGCACCTCCCATGAGTGAAAGGGGAAACACATGCAAAGTTTGCTTCTTTTGTATCTTCTTTTGTGTTACTTTTGATCCCTAATCCAATCAAACTTTTTGCATCGAGGATCTTAAACTTGGGAGGCAATGTAATAAGAACCCTTGAGCTTACTCCCCCTATGTTATAAAGGTAATCATCCATTCCTTGTGCCTTACGGAAGGCAAGTTGCATCTTTTCCGTCTTTTCCCTCATAGCTATCATTTCTGTGGTGGGTTTTTCAAATTGTTTGTTTCTTTCATATTCCACTTTATCCTTTTCATCTTATTCTTCATCTTCCTCCTCATCATCACGGATTTCCACATGTGGAGAATACTTGAGCTTATACTTTTCAAATCTAGTTAGGTGCCCTCCCATTCTCTTAAAGGCTTCTCCATGTTCGTCCAAAGCCTTAAGGATCCTTTGTGACATTGGCTCTTTAATGGAGGTAGTCATGGTTTCTTGGGGGGTTCCTTCTTCTTAGTCTGTGTCATCAATCTTGATCAAGCACTTTCCTTTCTCTCATGTTCAAATGGGGGTGGGGACGTGTTTTCTTGACTTTGGCGATGCGTTGATGCCTGAAAAGATGCCCCATTGTCACTAAGTTCATGTCCCAATTATAATATTCCTTTTACTTTTAGATGTTCTTAGAAAATTCTTAAGTTCATTCTAATGGAGGCCCAATTACAATGTCACCTCCCCTTCCTCTCATGGATTCGTGCCCCTTGTTTCATTGGGCTTTGGTTCATTTACAATGAAGCTCTCATCTTACTATCATGGGCTTTCATTAGAATGTACTTAGGAATTTTTCAACCTTTTGTCTCAAATTTGGGCTTACAATGTATTCATCACTTTTAGGCTTTTCATTCTTTATTCATCATTTCAATCCTTTTTTTGTTTTTCTTAAATAACCCCTAGCTAGAATATATTGTAGTCTTCCTCTTAAAACCCGTGAAATTCTCATCAATTTGGGCCTAGGAATGCAATAAGAAGGCCCAAGATTAGAAAAGTTCATTCTGGCTTTGTAGGGCCTTGGATGCTAAGCCTATAGCATATTTGTTATCTTAGGCCGAAAGTCCTCTTTTTCGAAAGGGCTTTTTCCACTTGGGCCTATGATAGCAATTATGTTATGGTCCTTTGAACCTTTCAAGTTAAGATATGCCTTTAAATTTAGGGACAAGTCTCTTATATGTGATAACTTTTCTTTTATCCCATGACATCTTAGGGAATACCATAATGTTATGCCTTTTATTTGTCCTTTAGAATTAGTTGAATAAACAAGAGATACGGTATCCTTTATGATAGGGTCTAGGATCTCTCTAGTGTGGGTAGGCCTCCAAAGGCTAAAGGGATAGAAAAGTAGGTCACTTACAACTAGGTGGGCTATGATTCCAACCGAGGGCCTAAATGGACCCAATAGTGGATTGGTTGCAAACCTTTAACATACTCAAACCTCATTATAGGTGATGAAACTGATTATGAGTTGGTGGGATGAACTTCAGAAGATTTGGGCCCAAGTGAAGTCTTCCATCTTCCCATTCATCACCAACCAAGGTTAAGGGACAAAAAAGAACAAGTGATGTGTGTGCAGAACAAGTGTTGAAATAATTATCTAAAGGTTAAGAGACAAGGCACATAGAATCATATCACAAATGCATGAACATTTTTGATGCATGACTTACATTTTACTTACCTTGTAGCAACACAGCACCTATGCATCAATGCATGGGTATGTGAATAAATGGCATGGTATCAAAGCAAGAAACAACATAAAAACCCTAATCTAAGCATGTGATAGCAAACGAGCATGTGAAAGACGTAAACAAGAACCTATAGAGCTTAAAACACATAAAAAAGGGGGTAGACTAAACAAACATGTGAAGACAAACAAAACAAACAGGAGGATTTAAAGGTAGAAAATGAAGAAAGAAAATTAAAATGTTTAGACTAGATACCTTACACAAAAGCTTTCCAAGCTTGATTTTGATTGTTCCTCTCAGTCAAGTCTATTCACAAACCAATAAAAAAGTGATTAGCAACGTTAAACTAAAAGGATTGGGGCCAGAAAAGGTCTCAATCAAATAAAATTAACTTGAGGGTGTTTTGTGAAAAACTCCATTTTGATTCACTATTTTCTAGTGAATCTTAAGTTTTTCCCCTAGGATTTTTGTGTGTTTTGAAAATGTACCTTGTAAGGCCTTTTATAGTGGAAAAAATGGGGGTTGGAATAGCTCCTAAATGATGTGGGATTCATTCCAAACCTTAGCCATTATTGTAAAAAACTTGCATTTCTTATGCTTCTGAAACACTAGCTACATACGCAGGAATGTGCCTGTGTACGCATACTTTGGCCCGCGTACACAGGTCGCAACCCCCGTACGTAGGCCAATGGCCACTTAGATCATTTTGTTTCCAAAAATAGGTTTTTTCTCATTTAAAATGTTCTTTGTTCCATTTTAACACTCCTCAAGTCTATTTAATATCTGATTGGGCTTTAAACTAGCCCTAGGCCTTAGAGTTTGAGCATCAATGGGGAACAAGGGCCTGAGTCATAAAGGGTATAAAATGCAGCATCTACAGGAAGCAACATCTGTGGGTTGGCAGAAATAATGGCATGAAGACCCTTAAGAGGAATAAAACAAAACCCACAGCCACCTAATAACTCTCAGCCAAAGAAGTCATCCTGGCCTGCTAATACCCATGCATCAGAGCAGTATAAAGGCCCTCTCTTTGTGAGCTAGGAATGGTGACAACTGTGAAGTGCTTGCTCTAAAACTCAAAAGCACTATGGCACAAGAAAGGCCGGATAGAAGTAGTAAACTCCAAGATGGTAGTAAAATCATCTGGTAAATCCTGATCTAGCCTAAACAGCCTCCTCACCCCGTTGGAAGAATAATGAACAAAACGGATGCCCTCATCAACCAGATAAGGCAACCACCTAGTATTGGTGGCTACCGATTCTATGATCCCCTTCTTAGTAAAAGCAATCAACGAGGTAGTGGTCCCAGCATTGGCCATAAAGGGACCTATAGCCGAATTAGCGTAGGTAAACCCACTACCAAAATATTTGTAGGCCCTCCAAGAAAATCCAACTCCCTTGTCAAAGAACTCAATGGCAAGATGCCCAAATGGATTCAACCCAACTTAGCAGTAGGCCATCAGAAGCAAAATGACCGTAGAAATCAGTAATCACTTTCGAACAAAACAAGTACTTCCCTTTGGCAAAACAAACAGACTTACACTTAGCCAAATGTCTAGCACAACGTTCCCACAATAGGTGCTGCAATATGTACCATGGGTAGAAGTAGTAACTATGTGGTAGATCCTACCGGTCTCTCATCACTGCAAACTCTCCTCAACAAAAATCTTAATAGCTAATTGGCAGTAAAGAGGTTTTACGTCATAATGTGTGTGAGAGCCAAATATAAACTTACAAAGCCAGAATGCAATGAAGGCTGCAAGGCGAACGACGTCGAAAGCCTTGGAGAAAAGCCTAACCCAATGAGACAACTTCATGTTCACACTCATCCCTTTCCTTAACTCGGCTTCCACGGTCTACCACTTAGTAGAAAGCTCGATATCATTCCATTTTATGTCACCAAGAATGGATAGAAATAGTTTGTTTGCCACATCCTCCAAGGTCACGGTGATCTCACCGCAAGAAAGAAAGAAGGTATGGGTGGCGCTGCACCACCGACGGGCTAAATGGTAGAGGTGGAACAAATCTCGATAGTTGGACAAACACCAGGATGAAACAATGGCCTACAACATAGCAACCTACTGTAACACCGCCATTAAACCCACATCAGACAACTCCTTGTCCACCAACTCTTTCCGACCCAAAGAAGTGCTTGACCCAAATTTGAAAAGAATAGGCATGGGAAGTAAAGTTCCCTGGCGAATATTAAGATCGGGAATGGTGGAAACCAAAAGGGTCCAAGAAACCTCTGTGTTACCTTTGTATTACAGTGTCAAATAGAAAGCCACACATGGCACAGGGGCCAAGGCGAGTAGTCACCTGGTGTTGATGCCCATTTTTGGCAAAAGGGCCCAATAGCAGAAGAAGCCTAACAATATAAAAACAGTAAAGAAAGGAAATAGCAAAGTAAGATTATTGAGCCAGAATGGCAGGAATAATGATCCACAGGCCCACAAAATAATGAAATGGCTCTAAAGAAAGCAAACGGCCCAAGGAAGCCTCAAAGAATGAAGTAGTAAGCCCATGGAAATCATAAGAAATTGAAAGAAAGCAAAAATGAGTTGGAAGAGCCCAAAGAAAGGAATTGGTAAATGGGATTGGTTCGAAGGCCAATAAACCCAAAGGAAAAGAATGTGGCAATTAGGCCAGGGAAGCCTAAAGGATTTAGCAAAAGTCCATGGGAATGTAAAAAGTAGGAAAGAATGATTTGGGCCAAGGACGCCCAAAGAATGAAACAAGCTGAGGCTGCCCAAGGAATAAAATGGGTCGGGGAAGCTTGAGATATTGTGTAAACTAGCCTAGGAAGAATGCTAGGCAATAGAAACTAAATGGAGGAATAACACTTGAAACTAAAATGGCAGGCACTTTAACCCGTAAGCCAAGAGGTAGTACAATAAACAAGGTTAGATGATATTGTAGGGGCATTGGGCCCAGTAATTTACCAAGGATGGCCCAACGAAGTCTTTTAGGCTAGAAACCCAAATCCGAAGACATCAAAATGATCTTGGAGTATCTGAATGTATCTCATAAAGAAATGCCAAGTAAAGATATGATAAACGAATGACCAATTACGTCCGAGGAGAAGATGTGTCCTCGGATTGTTAAGCCGAGGACATAGGAAGAGAGGTTTAGTGTCCCCGGGCTATGTTATAAAGAATCCTACGACTACGGGAATACATAGTACACGTGGAGGACAATAGAAAGAGCGGTGGAATATCTAAGGTAAAGCTGCTACCACCGCCCATACATTAAAAGTTTTGTAATTGATACGCTGACTGCATAGATGGAAGGATGGGACCTGAGCATGGAGTTTGGAACTTGGTCCCTAACCCCAGCGGGCTTTAGGGAAGAATTGATGGGACAAGTATCCGGAATCAGCATTGCAACCATGAGGTGGAAGATGATGAAGAGAAGAAAAAGAAGTATAAATAAAGGGGAAGACATACGAAGAGAGGGGAGGCATTTTCAGTAAGAAAAAGGGCCAATAGTATATGATAATCAATAATTGTATCCAAACTTTAGGAAATACTATTATAAACTATCCTCGGATTGCGTCCGAGGAGGAACTTTCAGTCCTACTCTTGCAAACAACTCTTTATTTTGTGCCATTGGGCCCAAAGCCCGTTCTTTTCCTTATTATCTAAACCATCCTTGAAATCTAGATTACAAACCCATCCTCTACAAATTTATTGTAAAAAAGGCCTTTCAAGCCCATTTCCTTCCAGTCATAGTTTGGGAATTTGAATTGTGTCCTTACATATATCATGGTAAAAACAATTCAGTGATGTGGCAAGAGCACCAGCCAGCCCACAACAGGGGATGAAAGGAGACATGGGCCTAATTATAGAAGGGAAAGCCCACACCTAAGCATTGTCTAGCCAAAAGAAGGTATTAGATACAAAGAATGAAGAGCCAAGAGCTCATCCACACCACAAGAGTTAAACAAGCCCTAGAGCGTGCAGTAGAGTCAGAAAAGCTTGTAGGAAATGGAGAACGAATGAACGCCAGAGCAACAATGGACTCATATGGGAGTGGAGCAAGCACACAGGCTCAGGTCCCACCTATTTGTACATAGCCAATACAAGGGAGGTGGGCTATGGGTCAGAGGTAAGAGAAGGTATGGTCTGGTGGTGGGAAGAAATGGGAGAAAATTTTGGGATTCCTACTCAAGCTCTTTTGGGGGAAATGTCTTGCTGGGATAACAACCCACCAAAAAGAGGCAAACATGAACTGGAGTCATTAGATGCATGCTATATGGGTTGGTAAGAGAGAAGCCTAGCCTTTATCCAGGTAGGAGTGCTAAGGACAGTAAACGAACAAAACTAAACTACTTTTGCCTGAGAATGAGGCATGGCACGGCCAACATAGTGTAGTGGTGGTAGCTGGGCAACTAGCAGACCAGTGGATAGTCCTGGAAGGACATCCACAATAGGCCAAAAGTAGTTGAAGGGAAAAACTGGTAAATCTTATCACAACAAATAGTATAAAGGGCCATAGCTGTGCATAGTAAACAACAACATAAGAATAGTAGAGGGGGATAGGAATAACAACAAAAAAGAAAGAAAACTAGAAAAATAAGTAAGGAAACAAAGAAAACAAGGAAACCGAGAGTAAGGAAAAACAATATGAGTGATAAGAGTAAAAGCATGCACCAATAGGCCACCCACTTCTCTCCCTCTTAATAGCCCACTCTCTAGAAAAATATGAGAATCACCAGATGAAGGTAGAAAAGATGAAAAAGAAAGGAAGCCAACTTGGAACATGCACCAAACAAAGAAGAAGCCCCTGTAAGGGGTGGCCCATAGAATGCGGAGCAGCATTTCATTACCATGGCCGAAGTTGCAACACTCCTAGACTAAGAAAGCGCTGAAGCACCCAAGGAGAGATTCTATGCATGAAGGCCTCCTTATCTACTAAGAATACTTAGCAAGCCATACCCTGAGATATATGAACTGCAAACTTTTGCATAATATGATGGCAAAAGGGGAAGTGCTATCTAACATGTGAGTAAGTTTATTAACACCTTCGTTCCTTATGTAGTAGACGAGGACTTGTGTCTTCAGGTTTTCTAAACCCCTATGTGACCGTGCGTACACCTAGTATACCGGTTTGAAGCCAAGGTCAATCTTGACATGGGAGGACATGGTGGATGTATTTTACACCAAGTATTTTCATGGAGAAGAAACAGTAGCACTTGCAACTTTGTAAGAGACTAAACAAAAGAGTGGCGAAGACTTACTGGAATACATCAAGAGATTCGAGGACATAGCCCTTGATTACTATGATCACTGTGAAGAAAAGATATTGGTGGAAATGTGCATGGGCAACATGATTATGGAATACAGAGCTATTCTTGAGAACTTGGAAATCTCCCAGTTCAAACAGCTATTACAAAAAGCTAGGAAGACTGGCTAATCAATAAGGCTAAGCCATGACAGACCCAAAGAACGAAGATCCACTCCGTAGGCTATGGCGGTATGTACTTAGTGAAAAGAAGACTAAATCGGATGGGACGAAGTACGAGGCCCCCCTGCCACTACCATGTATACCAAAAGAGATAGGTGTGATCCTAGATAAATGGATTGCAGACGGGGTCTTCAAGCTTAACCAAGTTTCTACATAACCTAATAAAGAAGAGCAGAGGGACCCACATTTCAACTGTGTGCACAATTATGTACAACACCCTAGCACAGAATGTTGGGCACTCCATAGACTAATGCACCTCAAAATCAAAGAAGGAACTCTCTAGTTGTCCTAGCCAGAAGTTCAAAGAAACCCACTCCCAAGACATAAGGGAAAGGGGGTAGTAGCAGTCGTTATTTGCAAGAATCTAGGAGAAGACAAAAAGGAAAGGCCAACCCTGCCTGCTGCAACCATTACCACCTTGTAGAATAGTTTTAGATTTAAGTACCTGTTTGATCTATTGGAACTCACCTTCAATGAGCGGAGAATTGCCACAGAGGCTTTAGTGAGTATTGCCTCAGGGGCAAGAGTAGAATGCTTATCGGCAAAAACCAAAGCTAAAAAAGCCTTTTTACTAGACACCAACGAGATCACTTTTAGTGATGAAGACATGGAAGTAGGGTATTCAGACCATAGGAGACCACTCTGCTTGGAGTCCTCCATAAACCAAATCTCCATTAAGAGGGTCCTAGTCGATACAGGCACATCAATGAATCTCATTTTGCTTAGCATGCTACAAGCAGCAAGAATTTTAGAAAGGAAAATAAAGGGATGCCCAATGGAAGTAACAAGATTTAGGGGAAGAGGTGAGTTCACCACATGCCACATTCAGTTGTGGCTGGAAGAAGGGCTAATAGCATCCTTGGCTTGCTTCCCTCTAATGAAAACAAAAGTTTCATATCACATATTATTGGGTGGACCGTGGTTGCACAAACATCGACTAGTCCCGTCTACCTTTCATTAATACATGAAAGGTTGAATGGTAGGATGATACAGATATCGGCAAACCTGTCAACCTTTAAGCAAGCAGAAGCACATTTAGTAGAAACCATGTTCTATGATGAATGGGCACCATCTGGTGAAAGTTTGGTGTCCAAACCACAAGGCACCTTCGTCCCCAGGTGGGAGGATATTCAGGATGACCCAAAACCTGACTTGAGGGAGCTAATAATGTAGAGAAAGAAGAGGAAAGAAGTGCCTACCTTAGAGTCAAGTGGCACGCCATGATGCGTTAGGGTTCAAAACATTTGATGGCAGGATAATCTACAAGTTAAGAAGGTGTGTGGGGTCCATTTACAATACATAAAAGGGTCCCAGCATAAAAGTTAAGTGTGTTGTGTGGCGCAAGAAAATTCAGAAGAAGAAATCGACACGGAAAGTGAAAAGGAGGTTACAGTAGAAAGGAACACACAAGTTACCACAAAGGAGAAGTTGGAAGAAGTTGACTTGGGGATGGACCCACAAAAGCTAGATCCATTTCAGTAAATTCGAAGTTGTCAGAGGATGAAAAGGCAGTGTTGATCTTGTTGTTGAAAGAGTTCAAAGATGTTTTCACATGGGACTACAGCAAGATGCTTGGGCTAGACCCAAGATTGGTAGTGCACACACTTAAAGTAGATCCCAAGGTTATGCTATTGGCTCAGCCTGCTAGAATGGTCCACAACGAAATAGAAGAACATATAGTGAAGGAAATGCAAAATTTGTTGGTAGTTTGTTTCATCAAACCCATCTAGCACCCGTGATGGCTATCCAATATTGTGCCAGTTAAGAAGAAAAATTGGGAGATAAGATGTTGTGTGGACTTCAGAAACCTCAAGCAAGTCTACCCAAAGGATGAATTCCCGCTACCCAACATGGATCTGCTAATAGACCTTGCAGTAGGAAACACCATGGAATGTGATTTATAAATGAACTAATAAGACATTATCATAGTCTATGAGATGCATTGTATGTGATTTAGTCATAGGAGATGTAAGTCACAAGTTCCTTGTAAACTCAAAATGTAGTTCGTAATCGGTGATGAAATTTGGTGTTTTATCTGTGAAGACTATAACACATCAACTAAGATGATTTGTTTTGATCATGAAAGTGGAGACTTCTAGTTGATGTGTTGATGTGTTGATGTGTCTTAATAGTTAAGAAATATTGAACTGGACTACCGTGAGATTAATTATTCAATCAGCAACTGTCACCCGAATAATTAATCTCACGACTTCTAATTTCATAAACTCTCAATCTTGAGAGGGTAGTGAACCCAATCATGAAATGTAGGTTACTTTGATATATTAGAAGAGAGATCTAAGATTCACTGTCAAAACCTCAGTATGTTGGGTAACTACATGTAACGTGAAGGGAATACATATTCTCAAGATGGAATCCATAATCTCTTTTTATAGAGACACAAAATATCCCTTTGAGATAAGCTTAATGAGAACTAATTATTCAGGGCACCCACTTTAGTAAGGAGTTACTAAAGCTTATATTTATTGAAATTGGACTTCAATAAATATGAATAATTAAAAGATTAAATCGGGTACTCAAGGATAAAATAGTTGTTTACAAAGTGACAGTTTATTATGACTTTGTTCACTATGGATATTTCATGGAGGGGTCAAATCATTAGAGTCTTGGGATATAATTTATTAATAAGCCCTAGAGTACAATTATATTTATATAGTGGTATTAAATATAATTAATGGTAACTTTGGGCATGTCAAAAGTTGACAGAAAAGCTTAAGGCCCATTGGAGCTAGAATCTTATTTGTTCCCTTTGGTCCCATCTCAAGACAGAAACTAAAGCACAATTGGGTAGGCCCAAAAGGCTAACTTAATAAAAGTTATTAAATAAGGTAACTACCAAGGTAGTTAGAATGTACATATGATGAAAAGAAAGAAAATAGTTTTTCTCTACAAGGAGAAGAAAAAGGATTTTTCTTTAAAAATGAACGTACATAAAGATTGATTGAGAGACCACACTTCCTGGGCACCATGTAGAATTGAGATGAAGATTAAAGGTATTCTCAAGTCCTGGTTTTGAATTTTACTACATCAAGGCACGCTTTCTTTTCTTTGTTCTAGAATTCAAGATTACATGTTATCTCTCATGAATGAAGTAGATCCGTGATTGTTGCTTCCGTTGTGTGTTTTGTATGAGATACAAAACTAGATTTTCAACAGAATAGACATGGACTCAGCCAAGGCTATAGCCATAGCAACCATAAAGCCACTGGCCATAGTAAAGGAATTGAAGAGTTTTCTGGGAAAGGTCTCTTACATCTAGAGGTTTATCTTGGGTTTTGCATCGATCACTTTAGCCTTCACCAAGAAGGGATAAAGCTTGAAGTGGGGGAAAGGTGCAGCAGACATCCTTTCAAAGGCTACAGCAGATCATGATAAACCTCCCTATGTGCAAGCCCCAGTTCGCAAAAAAACATTGTTACTATATTTGGCCTCAAGCCCAACAGCCATAGGTGCCTTGATAGCCCAAGAAGATGGAGGTGGTATTGACTAGTCAGTCTATTATATAAGTCACACTCTAAGGAATTCAAAGACCCGCTACCCCTGAATAGAAAGGGCATGCTTGGCAATAGTATATGCATCACAAAGATTGCACCATTACTTCTTGGCCTACGAGATACACTTGATGACAAAGTCTCACACAATTAAAGCCCTTCTTTGACAACCAATTCTCCCTAGAAGGATATCTTAGTGGTTGTTATAATCATCACAATATCACTTGAAGGCAAGAACACCCAAAGCAGTTAAGCGTCAGGCGATAGCAGACTTGCTAGCACAATTCCTGCTAGAGGATGAGGTTCTAGGGGAAGTGGCCACTACAAAAGTAATCGAAGAGTGATGGGTCATGAAATTCAACGGCTCTTCTACAGCAAACTTTGGGAGTGCATAAGTGTGTAAGGATTAATGCTCTTAAATCCTATTTTATGATGCAATGTATGATATTATGTATGACATTGTGTATAAGTTGATATTGTGATTAACAAAGTTATATTATTATAATCTAAAATAATGGTAACATGAATAAGGAACATTATCTTATAGTCCATGAAATGCATAGTATGTGATTTATGTGAAAAGTCACATAAGAGATAAATCACAAGTTCTTTGTAAACTCAGAATTATAGTTCGTAGTCGGTGATGAAATTGGGCATTTCATCAGCAAAGATAATAACATATCAACTAAGATGATTTATCTTGATCATGGAAGTGGAGACTTCTAGTTGATGTGTTGATATGTTTTAAGAGTTAAGACATATTGAACTAGACCGCTGTGAAATTTGTTATTCTCCTAACGACTGTCAAATGAATAACAAATCTCACGACTTCTATTTACATGAACTCTTAATTCTGAGATGATAATTGGTCTAATCATCAAATGTAGGTTGTTTTGATATATTAGGAGTGAAATCTAATGTAACAGTCAAAATCTCAGTATATTGGGCAGCCACATTTAGTGTTGATGGAACAGATATTCTCAAGATGGAATTCATAGTCTCTTAATCGAGATATAAAATATTTCCTTGAAATAAGTTTAATGGGTTCAGTTATTCAGAGAGTTAGGCTTAACCACTTTGATAAGAAGTTACTAAAGTATATATTTATGAAATTGGATTTCATAAATATATAATGAATAACTTTAAAGGATTAAACTGGGTACTAAATGACAAGATGTAGTAATTTACAAAGTGGCAGTCTACATTCATGCCTTTTTATTACTATGAATATTTTATGAAGGAGTTTCATGTATAATAAAGTCTTGGGATATAATTTATAAATAAGGCTTAGAGTGCAATTATATTTATATAGTGGTATTAAATATAATTAATGGTAACTTTGGACTTGTCAAGAGTTGACAGAAAAACCCAAGGCTTATTGGAGCTAGTGTCTTATTGGTCCCACTCCAAGCCACACACTTAAACCCAATTGGAAAGGCCCCAAAGGCTAGCCCAATTAGATAATCAGTTATAAGGAGAAAAACATACATAATTTTTATGTATGAAAAAGAGAGATCATTGTGAAATGGTGTGTATGTGAAAGTGAGACACCCTATCTTTCTCCCTTTGAAACTGATTGAGAGACCACACTTCCTGGGCATAAAGTGGAATTGGAGTGAAGATTAAAAGTATTCCCAAGCACTTCTAATTATTATTTTGAATTTCACAACACCAAGGTACGCTCTCTTCTTCTTGAATTCTAAAATTTGCATAGTACATGTTAACAATCGTGAATGAAGTAGATCCATTATTTTTCCGCTGCGTATATTTTGTATGTGATACAAACATGTAATTTTCCATTAAATGGTATCAAAGCTGTCTTCAATTTGAATTTGTATAACATGTTTTGTGAGTTTTGGAATTAGAGATAATAGTTTCATGTTGTTAGAAGATTATATATGTATTTAATTTTCTGCATGGTTGTTGAAACTATGATTTGATAAAAACTGATATTGATGTTATGATGTTGTTTAAATTTGAATTTAAGTATGTTAAATTGATCTTTAAGGCTATAGCATCAATCGAATTTAGTTTTGATATCAAATCCCATCTATTATGTTCATATGGTGGTGGTTTGTTCATGGAAAACCGTTGAAAGCTGTTCAGATGTTCCCCTTAGAAAACTAAAAAACACAAGTTTTTTGCGGGTAAGCTTTACTCGCAAAATAGTTGCGAGTAAGCTTTACTCGCGAAATAGTCGTGAAAACTTCTGTCTGAATTTTGTGTTTTCACAAAATATTTCACGGATAAGCTTTACTCGCCAAACAATCGCGTGACAGTTGCGAAAGCCTCTGTTTGAATTTTATGTTTTCACTTTTTTGCCATAATTCATTTTTGCAGGAAGAGTTTAGTCACGAGATACTAGCGAAAATGTCACTAAAGGGAATTTTGAACTTTTTCTAAGTGTTTTCAAATGTATAAAATGCAAGCTGTGTGTGATTAGATTACACATGTTTACAAATTAAATACCTTTAATTTAAAACATCTAGTGGTAGAGACATACAAGAGTTGCATCTCACGTCCTCCATTATTGGTTCATAGTAGTGTGAAATATATACTTTACCTTTGCCTCGAGCTTAGCATTCCATGCGGAGAGTATTTATTTCATGGTCTTACAAGATTGAATTTCCTGGTTTATAGTGGTTTGATCAAACACCTTGTCTTAGCTTCGAGCTTTGCATTCCATGCGGAGGATGTTTTGTTCCATGGTATTACAAAATAAACCTATTAAAGGGATGAAATGTGGTTACACATGATTCTAGACAATGGTAGACACTATACTAAGTATTATAGTATCTTATATACTGAGTTCTTACTATTATTACTTAGAGACTAAATTTAAAACAACATATTATTAGTGTTAGATAATAGTTATTACAATAGCACTAATAATGAGAATAGTTCTCAACCAATCATAGTATTTAATGTTCACTCTATGCTAAAGGCTATTGAATATGGGATTGCATATATTATATTGTGGTTTTATTAAGGTTCCATACTATATGTTTATATGCTGAATTGATAATGTCCAGTTTACTTATTATATTCATGTTTATTATTTTCAGATTTGAACATGGCATCATTTAGCCCACTTGTTACTATTCTTAATAAAAACAAACTGACTGGATCCAACTATGTTGACTGGAAAAGAAATTTGGACATTATTCTTATAGCTGAAGAGCACAAATATGTGCTTACTCAACCATGTTCTAGTTTTCTCTCATTAGATGCTCCTTTTGAGGAAAAACATTGATGTGATCGTTGGTAGAAATCTAATGAGATGGCCAAGTGCTACATCCCAGCATATATCTCAAATGCTCTACAGTATCAAATGCAGGATGTAGAACTGGCTTCGGACATTATGCTAAGTTTAAAGGAGATGTTTTGGGAACAAGGCCATTCTGCAAAGCAAGAAATCATGAAGCAAATTTACAATACCAAAATGGCTGAAGGTAGTTCAATGAGGGAGCATTGTCTTACAATGATCTCTAATTTGAATACATTGGAGGTTTTTGGTGCTAATATTGATGGAGAATCCTAAGTGGATATGATACTCCAGTCATTACCGAAATCATTCAAGGAATTCAGACTCAATTATAATATGAACAAAAAGATTTATTCATTGTTTGAATTAATGAATGAATTGGTAGCCGTGGAAGGAATCCTTGGTACTTCTAGTGTTCATGACAATATGGCTAAAACTTCTACTTCTCAACCTAAGTCGAAAGGCAAGGGAAAGAAGAAGAAGAAGAAGAAGGCTTCACCAATCAAGAGGGTAAAGAAATGGCCTTAGGGGTTGCCAACAAAGAAAAGAAAGCCAAAGGAAAATGTTTCCATTGTGGTGAGAAAAGACATTGGTAGAGGAATTATCCAAAGTTCAAAGCTGCCAAAAATAAGGGTATGAAAGTTCCTATCTTCTTGAAATATGTTTAGTACAAAATCCCACGAATTCTTGGTGTGTGAATTCAGGATGTACAAATTATATCTACAATTCTTTGTAGGGGTTTCAGGAGACTAGAAATTTGAATGGAGGGGAATTGTTTCTTACTTTGGCTGATGGGAGCAGGATTCCAGTTGTAGCTATTGGTGTTGTTAATTTATGCTTTGAGTCTAGGATTTTAATATTGGAAGACTGTCTTTACGTACATAATGTTTGTAGGAATTTAATTTCTGCAACTTATTTAGGTAAACATGGATATTGTGTTATCCTTAAAGACAATGTTGTAATAAAGAAGGCTAAAGTGTTTATTTGTTCTGGTAATATTGTGGATGGTCTTTATATTTTAACTCCTGATAAGCATGAATTATATAATTCTAAATTAGATAATAATTCACATGTGAAATCATTAAAGAGAAAGTTTCCTTCTACTAGTGAAGCATATCTTTGGCACTTGTGTTTGGGTCATATTAATTCAAACAGAATTCAAAGACTTATTAAAGATGGACTCTTAGGGCCCATGGACTTTGATGGTTTTCCAGTTTGCGAATCTTGTTTGGAAGGTAAAATGACCAAACAATCTTTTAATGCAAAAGGTAGAAGAGCCCAAGATTTGCTAGAACTAGTACATTTAGATGTATGTGGTCCTATGTCAATCCAAGCAAGAGGTGGCTATGAGTATTTCATTACTTTCATAGATGATTACTCTAGATTTGGTTATGTGTACCTAATGAAACAGAAGTCCGAGATTTTTAAAAAGTTCAAAGAGTTTAGGGCAAGTTGAGAATCAATTAGGTAAACGCATTAAGGCCATTTGATCTGATCGATGTGGCGACTACCTTTTTGGGGATTTCAAGGATTACTTAACTGAAAATGGGATTATATCCTAGTTAACTGCACTTGGAACTCCACAAAAAAATGGTGTAGTAGAAAGAAGGAATAGGACTCTTTTAGATATGGTTAGATCCATGTTGAGTTACTCGACTCTACCAATTTCCTTTTGGGGATATGCCTTAAGTACTACAATGTATCTTCTGAATGTAGTACCTTCGAAGTCTATTTCTAAAACACCTGTAGAGTCGTGGAATAGGCGTAAGCCTAGTATGAGACATCTCCATATTTAGGGTTGTCCAGCACATGTGTTAAAAGGAAAGTCTAACAAGTTACAATCTAAAAAAGAAGTAGTATTTTTTGTAGGGTATCCAAAAGGAACTGTTGAAGGTTTATTCTATAGTTATAAGGATAATAAAGTGTTTGTTAGCACAAATGCCAGATTCATGAAAAATGACTATATGAATGATTATACTCCTAGAAGTAGAGTCGTATTGGCAAAAATGAATGAACCTATAGTTAAACAACCAATAGATGAAACTAGGGACGATATGGCTGTATTAGATACACCACAAGATACTACTCATGAGATGTCTAGTACTCAGATGCCTCATCGTAGTGGGAGAATTGTTCGACCTCCTATAAGATTTATGGGTTTGGGAGAAACTTATGAAGCTATCTCAGAAGAGGTTGAATCGGATCCCTACACTTATGAGGAGGCAATGAATGATATAGATGCACATCATTCGGTCAAAGCTATAAAATCTAAATTAGATTCTATGTATTCCAATCAAGTTTGGGATCTTTTAGAGGCATCTAATGGCATTAAATCTATTGGTTGCAAATGAGTATACAACAGAAAGGGAGGGATAGATGGAAAGGTTGAAACCTTTAAAGCAAGGCTAATGGTGAAAGGGTATACACAAAAAGATGGTATTGATTATGAAGAAACCTTTTCACTAGTAGCAATGCTTAAATCTATCAAAATTCTCTTATCCATTGTTGCTCATTATGATTACGAGATTTGGAAAATGGATGTCAAGACTGCATTTCTTGATGGCAATCTTGAAGAAGAAATCTATTTGATGCAACCGGAAGGTTTCATAGCAAAGAACCAAGACCATATAGTATGCAAGTTGAAAAGGTGCATTTATGGACTTAAACAAGCATCTAGGTCATGGAACATCAAATTCGATCAAGAAATCAAGTCATTTGGTTTTGAACGAAATTTTGATGAACCATGTGTGTACAAAAGACATCAAGACAAAGTAGTAATGTTCCTAGTACTTTATGTTGATGATATTCTCCTCATTGGGAATGATGTAGGGGTAATATCATCTGTAAAGGTTTGGTTGTCAAGCCAATTTGATATGAAGGACTTGGGTGAGGCTAACTTTATTCTAGGGATCAAGTTTTGGCAAGATAGCTAGAATAAGATATTAGGCTTATCACAAGCTGGATATATAGATAAGGTTTTAGAATGGTTTAGCATGCAAAACTCCAAGAAAAGATTGCTTCCTTTTATGTTGGGGTTTATGCCCTAAAATTGAATTTATTGGCATGTAATAAATAGTTAAATTGTTTAATTATATGAGACTATTTATAAATGAACTAATGGGACATTATCTTAGTCCATGAGATGCATTGTATGTGATTTAGTCACAGAAGATTTAAATCACAAGTTCCTTGTAAACTTCGTAGTCGGTGATAACATTGGGCGGCATTTCATCTACGAAGACTATAACATATAACTAAGATGATTTTCCTTGATCATGGAAGTGGAGATTTCTAGTTGGTATATTGATATGTTTTAAGAGTTAAAACATATTGAACTAGACTACTGTGAGATTTATTATTCTCATAACGATTGTCAAATGAATAATAAATCTCACGACTTCTATTTACATGAAATCTTAATCCTAAGAGAATAATGGATATGATCATGAGATGTAGGTTGCTTTGATAAATCATTTAAGACTTCCATTTTAGTTAATGATTCTAATGAGATTAGAGTCTTAAACAAGTGCAAGGTTATAAGTTGTGATGGGATCACAATTATTTAAGAAAAACCCAAATAATGAGTGGGAATGCTGAAATAATCCTTTTGTTAAGTTTATTGTAATGTGAATAGATACCTTGTCTTGACTTTGAGTCTTGCATTCCAAGCGGAGGGTATTTACTTCACGAATTACAAGGTTAAACTTCTTTATGATTGTGCAAATGTTTGTTGTGCTATTGTGATGTGACTTAATAACATCACATCGAATTTAAACAATTAAACATATTTGATGTGTAGGGTTAAAATTGTGATTAGATCATAGTGTTTTTAGGACAATGCACTTGTTTTAAAATTTCTAGTGGGAGAGAGATACAAGGTTGGATCTCACAGCCTCTATTGTTGGTTCATAGTAGTGTGAAATATATACTTTGTCTTTGCTTCGAGCTAGCATTCCATGCGGAGAGTATTTATTTCATGGTACTACAGGATTGAATTTCTTGATTTATAGTAGTTTGATCAAACACCTTGTCTTAGCCTCGAGTTTTGCATTCCATGCGGAGGGTGTTTTGTATCATGGCACTACATAATAAGCCTGTTAAGGGGATGAAATGTGGCTACACATGATTCTAGGCAATGGTGTACACTAGACTAAGTTTGATAGTATCCTCTATGCTGAGTTCTTGCTATTATTACTTAGAGGCCAAAGGAAGAGCGGCAAATTATTTTTTTTGGTAAGAGTTACCATGATAGCATTAATAATGAGAGTAATTCTCGTCTGATCATAGTGGTTGGTATTCACTCTATGCTGAGGAATATTAATTGTAGGATTAGGTTGTCGTTGCACCTAGAATAGTATGTTTTTCGGGTTCCATATATAGGGTTATGGATGCAAAATATAATGTCCCTATAATTATGTTCATAGTTACAAAATAAAATTGTCATAAATTTTGTTCTCAAGCTACTATTTTAATTGAATCACATTAACTAATAAATAATTTTGGACATGGTGCTTAAAGGAGCTGAAGTACATAAATTATGTTTCGATTCAGCATTATCATAATTTCCTATGCATGATGCATTGGTGGAAGATGGCTTATGATATGATCATAATCTCCATTGAAATGCTAATATGTTACATTGGCTTTTATGTCAAACGTACTACAGCATGAGATGCAAGAGTTAGTACTAGATTTAGACTTTATATTAAGTCTAAATGAGATGTTTTGGTATGAAATATCGTGCTGCTAGACGATATTCAATATAAGCCATATTGAGTGCCAAGAAAAACTTAAGGAGTTCCAATTCTATATCATTCTATGAAAACATTCTAATTTTAAAATGAATTGGAATTCTTGGATGTAGAAATTAAATGTTAATCTCATATGGATATGATCCTCAAGTCCTTGTTAGAATCATTTGATCAATTCAGATTGTTTTGAAAATGATTTTCCTTTATACTATCTGAATTGATGAGTGAGTTCTATGCAAAGGAAGACATCCTAAAAGCTAAGGCTAGGATCAATATGATTTAATTCAAATTCTTAACCTAGAACGAAAGGTTTGGGTGGTAGAAATAGGAATTATAATACCAAACAATTGGGCAAGTAAGTTGCCCCAGTAGTTGCCAAAAGGAAATTAGACTCAAAAGCATGACCAAAAAGAAAGTGTTTCCGTTTTGGTAAATCTAAAGCATTGTCCATGATTATTTTCTAGGTGGAAATTTACATGTTTTACTTTTTAAAGAGAAAGTTTTCATCCTTTAGCAGTGTATGTTTTGGCACTTATGTCTAGATCTTATTAATCTAAATGATATTCAAGATTGGTGAAAGATGGGATTTTAGAACCATTATTTTGTTATATTCTCAATCTATGAATTCTATTTAGAGGATAATATGATCTAGGGTTCCCTTTTTGTAAAGGAATGTAGTTTCAATGACTTCTTTAAGTGAGTGCATACATGAAGGAGAAATAAGACTCTTTTAGAAATAGTAAAGTACATGATTAGTATTTCCATTTGCTTATTTCTTTTGGATATTGCAATTATTACTATACATTTTCTAAACCTGATTTCAAAAGTTTGTTCCTATGACATTAGTCAAATTGTGGATTGGGCGAAAATATAGTATATGATACTTCCACTTTTAAGGATGTCCAGCACTTGTGCTAGAAAAGAAATCTAACAAATTGAAATCAAAAGATAGAAAAATGTGTGTTTATGTTGAGTATCCAAAAGGAATTGCAGAAGATTGTTTTGGTAGTCATAAAGAAAACAAGATTTTTGTAGAGTACAAATACAAAGTTTCTTGATGATGACTATGTGAATAATCTTAAAGCAAAACATAGAATCGTTCTAGAACATAAATGTCAGAATTTGTTGTAAGTCAACTATGAAATACATTTAGAAATGAGATGGTTGTATTAGATACACCACAAGGGATTATTCTAAATATATAGCTAGTACATAGGTACAATATTGTAGTGGGAGGATTGTTAATTATCAAATAAATTCATACTTTTGGGATAGACTTTTCAAGTAATTCCACAAGGATATGAAATTTTGATCCTAGGTCTTATGTAGAGGCAATAGATGATATGAATATGGATTATTGGATCAAAGTTATCTAAATAGAATTAGATTATATTCAAAGTCTAGAACTTGTAGAGGCGCCTAGTGGCATTAAGCCTATTGCTCTCAAATAGGTTTGCAAGAAAAATGAGATTGATAGAATTGAAGGTGCAAACCTTCAAAGTCAAGACTAGTGGTGAAAAGATTTGTTCAGAAAGAAATGGTTCAACTATGAAAAGATTTTTTCATCAGTAGTCAAGTTTGACACAATCTAGATTCTCTTATCCATTATATTTCATTTGGATGAAATATGGTAATGGATGTCAAGAAAGCTTCTTTTAGTAGCAATCTTGATAAAGACATCTATATGATGTAACTAGACTTGAACATAGCAAAGAACCAGTAGTGTTTAGTTTGCAAGTTGCTTAAATTCCATTTATGGACTAAAGCAAGCATGTAAATCATAAAATATCATATTTGATCAAGAAATTAAATTATTTGATTTTGATCAAGTATTACAAGGCCTTATGTGTGCAAATGCTATATAGAATAATAAATTTCTTAACGTATGTTGATGACATTCTAATAATTTAGAATGATGTAGAGTTGTTGTCATCAATGGAGTTTTTAGTTGTCTATTCCAGTTTGATATAAAGTACTTGGGAAAGACTGGTCACGTCCTAAAAATTAAACTTTGTTAAAATTCAGGATGTTTGGACTATCTCAAACTGCTTAAATAGATTAGATTCTAGCCAAGTATAGCATGTAATACTTCAAGAAAGGATTATTTCCTTTTAAGTTTGAAGTTCCTTTATATAGGATTATGGTCCTAAGACATATAAAAGGATGAGCATATTAAGTCGGTTCCTTATACTAATCGATAGGAAGTCTTTATGCTATGCTACATGTTAGGCTAAATATCTATTTTACAGTGGGCATAGTAAGAATATATCAATTGAATCGAAGATCACTTATTTTAGTAGGAGTAAAGCATATGCTCAAATATCTTAGAATGAGGGATTATATGCTTGTCCACAGAAGTGAAGTTTTGATAGTTACTAGATGTACAAATACTGAATTGTAGTTTGATTGTGATTCATGAAGTTGGACTTCAAGATATGTGTTCATCCTTGGTGGTGAAGATACACATTATGAAGTTGAACTTCAAGATATGTGTTCACCCTAGATGGTGAAGATACACATTAAGTGTAAATAGTATCTTCTCATTAGAGATATATAAGTACATGAGAAGTAGTAGTAGAAAAGATAATTTATACAATAAATTTGGCTATAACTTGTTTCGAAGCCTTGCCTTAGAGTGATTATGAATTACTCTAAAGGAAAATAAGTGTTAGATATATGATAAATTGTCTTTGAGGGTAAGTGGAAGATTGTTGGGTTTATGCCCTTAAATCCAATTTATTGGCATGTAATAAATAGTTAAATTGTTTAATTATATGAGACTATTTATAAATGAACTAGTGGGACACTATCTTAGTCCATGAGATGCATTGTATATGATTTATGTAATTTAGTCACAAAAGATGTAAATCACAAGTTTCTTGTAAACTCAAAATTTAGTTCTTAGTCGGTGATGAAATTGGGCGTTTCATCTATGAAGACTATAACATATCAACTAAGATGATTTGTCTTGATCATGGAAATGGAGATTTCTAATTGGTATATTGATATATTGTAAAAGTTAAAACATATTGAACTAGACCGCTGTGAGATTTATTATTCTTATAATAACTGTCAAATGAATAATAAATCTCATGACTTCTATTTACATGAACTATTAATCCTGAGAGAATAATGGACCTGATCATGAGATATAGGTTGCTTTGATATATCAAGAGTGAGATCTATTAGTCATAGTCACAACCTCAGTATGTTGGGCAGCAACATTTAGTGTTGATGGAACATATATTCTCAATATGAAATTCATAATCTCTTAACGGAGATACAAAATATTTCCTTAAGATAAGTTTAATGAGTTTGGTTATTCAGAAAGTTGGGCCCAACCACTTTAGTAAGGAGTTACTAAGTATATATTTATGGAATTGGATTTCATAAATATATAATGAATAACATAAAGGATTAAACCGAGTATTCAATGATAAGATGTAGTAATTTACAAAGTAGCAGTCTACATTCATGACTTTGTGTTACTACGAATATTTTATGAAAGGGTTGCATGTACAATAAAGTCTTGGGATATAATTTATAGATAAGGCCTAGAGTGCAACTATATTTATATAGTGGTATTAAATATAGTTAATGGTAACTTTGGACTTGTCAAGAGTTGACAGAAAAGCCCAATTGGAATGGCCCAAAAGACTAGCCCAATTAGATAATCGGTTATATATAAGAAGAGAAACAGACAAAATTTTGTGGTGAGTGGTGTGAGACATCATTCTGAAATGGTGAGTATGTGAGTGTTGGACACTCTCCTATTCTCTGCTTGAAAACTGATTGAGAGACCACACATCTTGGACATTAAGTGGAATTGGAGTGAAGATTAAAACTCTTCCCAAGTGCTTTTGATCTTCAGTTTTGAATTTCACCGCTTCAAGGTATGCTTTCTTGTTCTCTAATTCTGAAACTTACATAGTACATGTTATCAATTGCGAATAAAGTCGATCTGTTAATTTTTTCCACTGCGCATTTTTGTATGAGATACAAACACGTATTTTCATACATTTTTTCCAACATTTTAGACATGGAGTTCCTCTGTTTGACGACCAAAGGCCTAAGATTCAAGAGGAAGAAAATATGATGAGACAAGTTCCTTATGCTTCTGCAATGGGAAGTCTCATGTATGCCATGCTTTACACTAGACCAGATATTTGTTATTCAGTTGGCATGGTCAGTTGATACCAATCAAATCCAAGACCAAAACATTGGCAAATTGTAAAGCATATTCTCAAATATCTTAGGAGAATGAGAGATTATATGCTTGTTTATAGGTGTGAGGATTTGATTCCTATTAGCTATACAAATTTAGATTTTCAATTAGATCATGATTTCAGAAAGTCCACTTCAGGTTGTGTGTTCACCTTGGGAGGTGGAGCCATAAGTCGGAGGAATGTTAAGCAATCTTGTATTATGAACTCCACCATGGAAGCTGAATATGTTACTGCTTGTGTGGCAGCAAAGGAAGCTGTTTGGCTCAAGAAATTCCTTTTTGATCTTGGTGTTGCGAGAATGGAGCAAGTTCCCTTCACATTGTTTTGTGACAATCATGGAGCAGTTGCACAGTCCAAAGATCCAAGAACTCACAAGAAAGGAAAGCACATTGAAAGAAACTACCACATCATTTGTGACATTGTTGCTCGTGGAGATGTAATAGTAGCAAAGATTGAAAGTGCAAAGAATCTAGCGGATCCCTTTACCAAAGCCTTGCCCCAAAAGACTTTCAAGTCACATTTGGAGAAGATGGGCGCTAGATTAGTGCACAATAGTCTTTAGGGCAAGTGAGAACTTTTCAGGATTAGTGCCCTTAAATCCTATTGTATGATGCTATGTATATTATTATGTATGACATTGTATATGACTTAATATTGTGATTAATAAAGTTGTTTTATTATAATCTAAAATAATGGTAACATGAATATGGGACATTACCTTGCAGTCCACAAGATGCATAGTATGTGATTTATGTGGAAAGTCACAAAAGATATAAATTACAAGTTCTTTGTAAACTCAGAATTATAATTCGTAGTCGGTGATGAAATTGGATATTTCATCTACGAAGACTATAACATATCAACTAAGATGATTTGTCTTAATCATGGAAGTGGAGACTTCTAGTTGATGTGTTGATATGTTTTAAGAGTTAAGACATATTGAACTAGACCACTGTGAGATTTATTATTCTCCTAACGACTGTCAAATAAATAATAAATCTCATGACTTCTATTTACATGAACTCTTAATCCTGAGAGGATAATAGACTAGATCATGAAATGTAGGTTGCTTTGATATATCAGGAATGAGATCTAATGTAACGGTCAAAATCTCAATATGTTGGGCAGCCACATTTAGTGTTGATGGAACATATATTCTCAAGATAGAATTCATAATCTCTTAGTCGAGATATAAAATATTCCCTTGAGATAAGTTTAATGGGTTCAGTTATTCAGAGAGTTAAGCTTAACCACTTTGGTAAGAAGTTATTAAAGTATATATTTATGAAATTGAATTTCATAAATATATAATGAATAACTTTAAAGGACTAAACTGGGTACTCAAGGATAAGATGTAGTAATTTAAAAAGTGGCAGTCTACATTCATGACTTTGTATTACTACCAATATTTTATGAAGGGGTTGAATGTATAATAAAGTCTTGGGATATAATTCATAAATAAGGCCTAGAGTGCAATTATATTTATATAGTGGTATTAAATATAATTGATGGAAACTTTGGACTTGTTAAGAGTTGACAGAAAAGCTCAAGGCTCATTGGAGCTAGTGTCTTATTAGTCCCTTTTGGTCCCACTCCAAGCCACACACTTAAGCCCAATTAGATAATCCGATAGAAGGAGAAAACATACAGAATTTTTATGTATGAAAAAGAGAGATATTATTGTGAAATGGTGTGTATGTGAGAGTGAGACACTCTATCATTCTCCCTTTGAAACTGATTGAGAGATCACACTTCTTGGGCGTAAAGTGGAATTGGAGTGAAGATTAAAAATATTCCTGAGTAATTCTGATTCTTGTTTTGAATTTCACCACACCAAGGTACGCTCTCTTGTTCTTGAATTCTAAAATTTGCATAGTACATATTAACAATTGCAATTTAGTAGATATGTTATTTTTCCGCTGCATATGTTTTGTATGTGATATAAACATGTAATTTTCCATTAGAATGGTCCTCTATCGTAAAGGAGAAGAGGCTGTGGCACTCTCGTTCAAGTCGGAGTTTCCATGTTCAAACAAGATCGCAGAATATGAGGCCTATCTTACTGGATTAGTCACAACCGTCGAGATAAGGATCAAACATTTGAAAGTGATAAGTGACTTCAATCTGGTGGTTTGTCAGGCTTATGAGAGTTTCTCTTTAAAAGAGCCAAGTTTGGCTCCGTACAAGACACTGGCCAAAAAAATGGAAGAAAGGTTTTCTTCATTTTAGATAGAGCACACTCAGAGAAGTGAGAATCGATATGCTAACGCACTGCCCGCGTTGGGTTCACGAATAGCCTTCAAAGGAAGTAGTACCAAGGTTGAAGTCAACAAGCAGAGCGAGTCTATTGTTGACATACTACAAGAAAGATTTCAAGAAAAACAAGGGTGTGATGAGGACTGGAGAATTCCTATAAATGTAGCCCTATTGAAAGGAGACCTAGCAGATTTGAAGACATTGAAGGACTACGTTCTGATAAAAGGGGAACTATATTACCGGATGCCAAGAGGAATTTTGTCAAGATGTGTAGGACGCAAAGAGGTCCAAAAAAACTAAAGGAGGTGCATGGCGGAACCTACAAGTTATGTGTCGAGATTAGCCTTTACCACAGACTCAAAAGAGTGGTTTTTATTGGCCAAGTATGGGTAAGGACATAGACCTAATCTAATTCCAGTGTGGAGCCTATCATTTGGCTACAGATAGGCAAAAGAGTAGCGCTGTGTTCATCTGTGAAGATCGGAGAAGCCCATTCATGCAATACCTAGTAAAAGGTGTCCTGACGCAAAGCACAGTGAAAGAGATAAGCTCAAGAAGCTGGCAGTGCGCTACTTTTTACATGAGGGAGTTCTTTTTAAAAAGGGATGTGATGGGGACTCATTATGATATTTGGGTCCCAAAGAAGTTGGAGAAATGATAAGGGAGGTGCACACAGGGGAATGTGGAAAGCACAAAGGAAAGAAAAGGTTGTATCAGTATATACTACAGATGGGTTATTATTGGCCCACTATGAAGAAGGATACAACAGAATTTGTGAATAAATGCCACAACTCCCAAATGCAAGCTAACCTAATTCACGCCCACCCACAAATCTTACATAGCATGGTCACCCATGGCCTTTCCAGACCTAAGGGCTTCACTTAATGGCACCAGTTAACCCATCTTCTCATGGGTACATAAGGATCCTTGTGACTGTGGAATACTTTACCAAATAAGCAGAAGCCATACCACTCTGCAAGGCCACAGGAGGAGCTGTGGCAAATTTTATCAAGGAAAACATAATTTTCAAATTTGGGGTACATCATAGGATCATAAGTGACAATGGCACTCCATTTTTCAACAGTGAGGTAAGAAAGATGCTGAAATTTTATCAAATCAAGCACCAAAGGTCATTGTTTTATTACCCCCAAGGGAATGGGTAGGTAGAAGTAACAAACAAAACCCTCACCCAAGTCTACCAAAGGATTTTCTCCTTTCTCTTTAGTCTATGGAATGGAGGTAATGAGCCTCGCGGAAGTGATGATGTCCTCCTTAAGTGTTATACAGGCATGAAAGAAGGAAAAAGAGATGGAAGTTTTAGCAGCAAAAAGATGCGAGGACCTAAAAGGATTAGATGAGAAAAGGGAGGAAGCCCAAGTGCAAATCGAAGATACAGGAAAAAGATGACTGAAGCTTATGGCTAGACAACTAAAAAAAGTGTGTTTGCAGAAGCACAACTTGTATTAAAGACAGCAAACCACATCAGGCGAGGTATGGCAATACCATCTAAATTTTCACCAAAATATGAGGGACCCTTCGTAGTAAAGGAAGCACATGCAAGTTGGTATTACCGTTTGGCCCAAATGAATGGAAAAGATTTAACAGAACCTATTAATCCCAAATGGTTAAAGCGTTATTTTGCCTAAGAAACATTATGTAGTTATTCCTTTCTCTTGTTCAGTTTTTCTTTCTTTCCTCCAAAGGACCACCCTTGCAAGGGATAATGTCACTAGAAAGTATTGTAGTGTGTTTTCGTTTTCAAAAAGTAATGTAGACTATGGAATATTAGCAAAACATATTATATCATAATTATAGTAATAGCTCTAGCAAATGTAGCATAATAGATTACAAGCCCAAAATATATAAGTCATGTTAGACTTATCAAATAAGTACTTGAATAATAAAGAAGTGTATTGGGTAGGATGAAAAGGGAAAGAAAATAAACATATGGGAAGGAAACACAAAAAAACTATATAATGTAATAGTATGATCAAAGGCCTGAAATAAGGATCTGATCTCCAAAGTAGCTTGGGCTAGCAACACCAAAAAGCAAACTCTCACAAAATGATTCTAGGTCTACCACCTCTTCTTCAAAGTCTCAATGCAAGCATCTATGGTGTCCACAACAGGCTAAACCTTCTTCATAAAGAAGGCTTAAGCAATCTCTCGTAAATGATCCAACAGAAACTCCATAGCAAATCCAACCCTTGTCAACTCCTAAACCACGACCTTCTACTACAAAATCCTCTCAGGAGACAGTATAGACAAAAGTATGCTCAATGTCGTTCATCATGCTCCCTAGTAGCTTGAGGTAGTGCTCCCTCATAGATTGGCTAAAAATCAACCCCTACATGAAGTCCCCACGGTTGTTATAGACTACCTCCAAATGGGAGATGCACTCCTAGGGACCCGAAAACCATGGAAGTTAGCATAAGGGGCTCTAGCACTGTAGAAGTCTGTAGCATCAAAATCATTTGTCTTAGGCTAGTCAAATTGGATGAAGAAGGCAACAACTTCACTCGCTAGATCAAGAACTGTGACAAAACTACTGCCAACCTCAAATTGAGAGGATAGAGCCTCCTCAACGGGAGTCAGACCTGGAAAGAAGTATGAGATACAGCATAAGCTCACAGGGGATAGAAAAAATGAAGGGATGAATCTGATAATGAAGATTAAAGAGGATACGAGAAAAAGGAAAGTACCAAGATCCATAAGAGTAGGGGCTATAGGTGTGGCAAAAGTAAGGGTTGTAGACATCGCAGTGTTTGTTGCAGTCTCGGGCTCCTTAAGAATGTCTGTGGCTAAGAAAATTGATGTACAGAACAATCGGCGATTAGTACTAGGAAATGACAAGAAGAAAAGAAAAAGAAGATCCTTCAAGGACAAGAGACACATACCCTTAGCCTCGATTTCATGCTCACCGTCGTCAATGTCCTCTTTAGAATCAGAAACCCTCGTCCTAATGATAGGCTCATCCTCAAAATCCTCAGGGACCTCCTTAAATCCCTCATCAGAAGAAAATCTACTTTAGGCTCTTAGGTGGCAGAACTTGGAATAGATGAAGGAGTGACCACCAAGGAGGAGCCATCCTTCACTTCCTGGGAGAGGGCAACGAAGAGATAACAGGTGAAGATGATAAGAGGAGTAGTAGGAGAAGCGCTCCTAGTCTAAGATGCACTCGCAAGAGTGGCCTCTTTTAGAGGAGTAGGAATCTCAACAAGAATGGAAAAAGACTTGATGATGCACAGAAAATCGGTAGGTTGAATGCTCTAGGCTTCAATGGGATACTGATTGCTTGGAAGGCCTGAAAAGAAAGAAATACAATATCAAAGGTGACCGAGGTGAACCGGCCAAGAACCCTCTGATGCTTAAGTTAGTTTTTTCTCTTAAATTCGAGAATTCCAACTTTTTTGGGAGTTGTGAAAAACTTACCTCCATTTGATGTGGACAAGTCCTTATATAGTGAATTCTTGGAGAGGTTACTTATCTAGTAACTTCCCCAATATTTGTGGAAGTTAGAAGGTTCAGACTTAATTTTTATAACCACTATAGAAGTTAGAATGTTCAATCTTATCCTTGACAACTTCCCTTGGAAGTTGAGTGCTTAGTAGCAATGAACAAGGATTCGGAAACACGTGGCTCAAATTAAAAGATCACAAGTGTTGGGGGGTTGTCTAGGCACTTTCCTGCATAGACGACCCTCATGTCCATGGATGACCCTCTTAATATAAATGGCCTTCTTATGCTAGAAAGACCTTTCTGCTCTGGTCAACTCTTATGGATGAAATGGAGTTGGTTTATTTTTGTCCACCATCAGTTGCCCCCTTATTCGAATGTCATCTAGGATAATATAGAATTTACAGTTGTCTTCAGACACGTGTCTTCATGTTAGCAGTTAGACGTTGTGCTACTTGTCATTCTCTTACTAGAGACTCGTCGCATCAATTTAGTTTTTCTAGGAAGATTCCACGTGATGACCCCTTGTTGGTTATGTCAATTCAGATACCAAATTTCATTACTTATAAATAGTGGAATTCCTCTCCTACCCTCCACATTTCATAAATTTTCTCCTCTGACATTTGTCGTCTAGCGCCTCGTCTAGGAGTCTTCCCACGTCTTTAGGCCCCCTCTATCTAGAGCAAGGTATTCTCTTAATTCTCATCTTTAAGTTTTCCTTTCTCGTCATGTCTGGGGTTTTCATTTCTTCATCTAGTAATAGCATTGATAAGGATATAGATGAATCCCATGATAGCACAAGTTATAGTGGCCCTAGTAATAGTAGTAGTAACAGTAGTAGTGGAGGGAACACCACAGACGAGTAATATACGTCTAGTGTCCTTAGGGTTACCTTAGAAGTTCTTTGGGAACAACTAAGGATGAGGGTAGCCTCTGGATTTGGAGCTGGCACCTCGACGAGTGTCCCCCTATTTATTCCCTTAAACGAGGTAAAGATAGTGTATAGTTGTGTTGTCGATGTTCCTTCCAAGACGGATGAGAGGAGACTCACTTCCCTTAGGAGTTAGTACTAGATTCCAGAAAACCTTAACCTTAGGTTAGCCATCCAAGGGGAGTGGTGTTATGACCCTCGTCTTGGAATAGGGGTTTACAAAGCCTATCTTCTAGGGGGCTAAAGTTACCCCTTAATGCCTTTGCTAGAGAGTTGCTCACTAGGTTAGGTCTAGGTGTTGTGTTTGAAGGGGACCATCCTATCACTATGGACGAGTTCCTCTATTGCTACAAACCTTCTAAGATCAACCAGTCCCTTGGATTTTACCAATTCACAACTAGGGGTAAGGACTGTAGATTAATAAAATCACTCTTAACATTTGATAGAAATTAGAAGACGAAGTTTTTCTTCCTCTCTAGTTTTTGGGCTGGAAACTCTATTGAGGTTAGTAGGGATCCATTTGCCCCTACACTAGAGAGATAGGGAACCTTCGTCCTATTGCAGCTGTTAGATGACCATCATTGAGCAGATTCTACCTTAGACGCGTCCAAAAGGCTCTTCTACACACTGATAGAAGCTTTCACTCATTAGTCACTCTCTAATATCTTGCAACTTGGGGACTTGGTCTTGAACCATCTCTTGAAGCTTTAGCTCACGAGCTCATTGTCTATAGATGTGAGTTCTTCCCTTCCTTTTTTCTCTTTTCTTTTTATTTAAGAATTTATTTTTAATATTATTTTTTAGATGATTTTAATGTTCTTCTTCTCAGGGATGGCAACCAAGAAAGAAAACAAAGGAAAGCAGGTGGTGGACAAGGTGACCAGACTAGAGGCTTAGGCTTAGCCTCGTCTTACCGTGGGAGAGAAGAAAAAATTAGTCCAAGATAATGGACCTGGAAAACCTCCCTAGTCATCGGAAGGAAAAGAGGACGAAGCATAAGTCATCTAAGACTAGGTCCTTAAATCAGGCTTCATTGTCCCTCCTTCCACTTAACAGCCGCCCATCCAAATTCATAACATGGATTCGTTTAAACCTATTGGAGTCACTCTATCCATGACCACTGTGGTTGCCTCGTCTTAACCTCGTCCCAGTATTCCTATAAATCTCATTGAAAATAAGGATTTGGCTTGGGAAAGGTTTCAAAAGGCTGTGACCAATGAGGCCATAGCTGCATGCTATAACATGTCTTTAAAAGAGTTTGAACATTCTACTGTTCACAATCATTTCAAGGTATGTAAGCACTTTTATCTCATCTTGTCAATTTACATCCCTCTCATATAACTGAATTTTTGACTTTTTGTGAAGGGAATGTCCAAGTTCATTGCAGCGTCCAGGCAAGCCACAGAAATGGACAAGCGAAGAATCAAGCTTGAGACAAGGATCCAGCAAGTTAAGGACAAATGCAGGATTTTAGTTGAAAAGGGAGCCAAGGCCATGGACGAGATTAAGGAGCTTAAAGATCTCGTCGAGGAGCTCAAGGCTAACGTCATCAAAAAAGATACCCATCTTTATCACCTTCAAACGAGGAACGAGGAGTTGAGCACCCTTTTGAAAAATTCCAAGAAGGACACCGTTGATGAGTTCAAATCTTCCAGCCAGTTTACTAGTATTTTGGACACTGATTATGCTGCTGGCTTTGAAGATTTCTGCACGAACACTGTGGAACGCTTCCCTAAAGTGGACTTCAACTCCATCAAGCTCAATCTTAGTACATCAAGCTCAACCTTAGTTCTGAGGACGTGAATATCAAAGACGATGCTTCCAGCCAGCCAGCCCAAGACAAGCCTAAAACTGGAGATAATCCCTCACAATAAATGTTTGAAATTTTACCACCTTGTTTCCTTCTTCTTTTTTTGTTAAGTATGAGGTCCGTTGTTTTGGACCATTTAAATTAATCCAAGTACACTTTACTCGTCCACAATCTTGAGGACGAGCTTTAATACATTTATGCTTTACTTTATAAGGGTTTTTGGATAGTGGTCATCTACCTTTTTAAACTTTCGTGAATGAATATTTACTATTGAACATGTTGTATGAACAAATGCTCCTTCTTTACATCACCCATATTATACTAGTTTTAAGTGCGGTCTGTCCACTCATGAGGGCACTTAGCTCATCCATGTTAGAATGATTTCATCATGTTCAACATCTTATTATTCTTTTTAGTTTACAAGCATAACTCGTCTTATGAATGGCATTGCCTCTTCCAACTTTATTCGTCCAAAGATTTGACTTAGTTAGTGCTATTTTTCATCCATAGGCTGGACAATTTATACTCGTCCTTAGGTAAGATGTTTCCTCCATAAATTGGATGATTTATACTCGTCTTTAAGCAAGACGTTTTCAACTCTTACTCATCCAAAGATTGGACTGCTTTGATTGACTATGTTTATCCTTGGACTTTGAATCGTTCTCGCGTGTATGTTTTTTCTCATCCATTAGTTAGACGAGTATACCTTACGTTTTACCTTGTCGAGTGCTTTTAGACAAATATACCTTAGGTTTAATTTCTTCACTTTATCCTTATTTAGGAAAGCCTATACACGTTACATCCCTGCGTCCAAAGATTTTATCCGTCTTTGGCCTTTAGCCTTCTTATGGATTAGTTTGAATGAAAATATAAAAATGAGAAATTCACACAGTATCATATACATCAAAATCCACTATGCGTTCATAACATAAACATCGTCCACAAGCAAGGCACATGCTTAGAAGCTAGTGCCTTAAGGAATTAAAAATACTTATACAAACAGATAGACAAGTGCATGACTTCGTCCATCACAAATTCGTCCATAGATACCACAAAAGTCAGAAACTAATGCACTTTTAGGGTATTAACATATTTGAAAAATACGCGGTAATAGTAATAAACATAAGCAAATATGAGGAAAACAACACATAGTTTCAACTTCATCCATGATGCTCATCCATGGTGATACTCGTCTAGGCAAACCCTTCATTGATAGTATCGTCTCCGATGCTCAACATTCCAAGGGTGTTCTAGCTTCCGTCTGTCTAGGGCTTCCATGTAGTACGACCCCTGCCTTTTGTAGTTGATTACCCTATAAGGTCCTTCCCAATCAGGCCCTAACTTTCCATGGGTTGGATTTCTAGTTGCCAAGGATTTTGAAAGGAGTTTCCCTTGTGAGGGTCCTCACGATCATCCTGTTAGCCCATAGAACACCTGGTAGCTCGTCTGACCATACTCCCTTTGCCCCCTTAAGCCGAGTCTTGATGATTTTTAACAAGGATTAGTTCGCAACTTCCGCTTGTCCATTCACCTGTGGGTGGAAGGGTGAGTAATAATGATTCTTGATTCCAAATTGTTTGCAAAACTCTCTGAAAAGTGTGTTGTCAAACTGTCATCCATTGTCAAACACCAGTACCTTAGGTACCCTGAACCTACATGCAATGCTCTTCCAAACAAAGTTTTTGACATTCTGTTGTGTGATCTTGGCTAAGGGTTCAGCTTCCACCCATTTAGTAAAATAGTTGATCCCTACTACCAAAAACTTTATTTTCCTGGTTCCAAGTGGGAATGAACCTAACATATCTAGTCCCCATTGCGCAAAGGGCAATGGGGACATCATTGGGGTAAGATACTCTGATGGCTGTCTAGGGATGTTTCTGAAGCGTTGACATTGATCACACACCTTAACGTAGGCCTTAGCATCTACTTGAATAGTTGGCCAATAGTAACCTGCATAGACGACTTTATGGACTAGCACTCTCACTCCTGAGTGGTTTCCACATGCTTTTTCATGAACCTCCTTTAACAAATAATTTGAGTCATCTGGAGCTAAGCACCTCAAGTAGGGTTGAGAGAAGCCTCTTTTATATAATACCTCGTCTATGAAGACATACTTAGAAGCTTTAATCCTTAATTTTCTAGCCTCGCCCTTAACCTCCAGAAGCCTTCCATCTTTAAGGTAAACTACTATTGGAGTCATCCAATTTTCTTATCCTGCAATTTGTTGTACCTCTGGAAGGTCTATGCATGGGATGTATTGGACTTTTTCATACTCGTCCATAGCCCCCTCATCGAAGCTGCCTTCGCCAAGACATATGCTACCACATTTTTCCTCCCTTGGGACCTACACAAAACTAGCTTCCTTAAATTTTTTGATAAGCGCTTCACCTAACTAAGATACTTCTTCATTTGATCTTCCTTAGCTTCACACATTCCATTTACTTCATTTATGATCAACTGAGAATCTCCGTGGACGACTACTGACTCTGCCTTAGGGACTTAGCCAATTCCAACCCTTTAAGGAGAGCTTCATACTCAGCTTCATTATTGGTTGTTTGATACTATAAACGAGCTGTATATATCAACTTATCCCCATCAAGGGATTTGAGCACAACTCTAATTCCTCCTGCATATAATGTGGACGAACCATCTACATAGATGACCCATCTTTGAGCTTTATTCATCTCGTCTAACCCACCTTGGTTGGGAGTGAACTCTACAATGAAGTCTGCGAAGACTTGAGCCTTTATAGCACTTCTTGGTTGGTACCTGACATCAAACTCACTAAGTTCTATGGCCTATTGGATTAGTCATCCTGTGGCTTTAAACTTGTTCATCACCTTCTTGAGTGGATGATCTGTCAAGACATTGATGACACGAGCCTAAAAACAATGTCGTAACTTCCTGGAAGCCATGAGGAAAGTAAAAGCTAGTTTTTCCATCGTGGGGTACCGTCCATCCGCTCCCCTTAGCGCTCGGCTTGTATAATAGAGTGGCTTTTGTATCTTTCCTTCTTTTCTAATCAATGTTGAGCTCACTTCATGTGGAGACACTGCTAAATACAAGTATAATTCTTCACCTGGTGTAGACGAGCTTAGTAGAGGAGTTGTTGTGAGATAGGCTTTAAGATCTTGGAAGGCCTTTTGGCACTCATTTTTCCATTCAAATGCCTTCTTGAGAACCTTGAAAAATGGTAAACACTTGTTAGTAGCTTTGGAGACAAATTTGTTAAGAGCCGTAACTCGCCCAGTGAGACATTGGACTTCCTTGATGTTCCTTGGTGGTTCCATGTTCAATATCACTTGAATTTTATTAGGATTTGCTTTAATTCCCCTATGTGAAACCATGAACCCAAGAAATTTTCCTAACGAAACATCAAAATCACACTTGCTCGGGTTCAACTTCATGTTATATCTTTTGAGTATATCGAAGGTCTCTTAAAGGTCGTCTAACTGCTTTTCCTCATCCAAGGTCTTTACCAACATATCATCTACATAAACCTCCACATTCTATCCAATCTGTGGACAAAACATATGGTTAACCAGCCCTTAATAAGTTGCCCCTACATTCTTTAAACCAAAAGGCATCACCTCGTAGCAAAATAATCCTTGGCTAGTAATGAAGGATATCGTCTCTTGATCACCTCATCCATCCTTATTTGATTGTAGCCTGAGAAGGCATCCATGAAACTCAGCAATTTATGACCCGCAGTTGAGTCCACCAGTTGGTCAATGCATGGCAATAGATAAATATCTTTAGGGCAAGCCTTGTTTAGATCAGTGAATTCCATACATATTCTCCACTTGCCATTTGCCTTTTTGACCATCACTACGTTTGCCAACCAGTCTAGGTAATAAACTTCCTGGATAAATTTCACCATGTTCGACTTTTGGTCTTCTTTTTCAATGGCATTATCTAGTTCAAGAGCAAAAACTCTTTTCTTTTGACGTACGGGCTTGGACGAAGGATATACGTTTAGACGATGGGTAATGACGCTTGGGTCAATACCTGGCATGTCTTCATTGATCCCCGTGCACTTGACCTTCTCCATGATCTGTTGGAAACTTAACAGATAAATGGTAGGTAGAGGTTACTACTTTCTAACTATTTAAGGTCGGTCTTCCAATGATAGCGTTGCACGAAGATGAACAGTCCACAACAAGGAAGTTTACCTTTTTTTCTATTTGTTATGAGTACGCTTCTACCACCACAGGCAATGTAATGGTACCCACAGATTGTAATTTCATCCCTCCACATCCCACCAATAATGAATTCACTAGATGAAGTTAATCTAGCCCAAGCCTCATTTGTTGGAAGGCTGGATAGTATAAAATGGTTGTCAAACTCCCATTGTCTACTAAGACCCTCCTAGTCGTGTAATCAGCAATGAGCAATGTGATGGCGATCGTGTCGTCATGTGGGTGGTGAACCCTTTCAACGTCCTCATCTATGAACGTAATGGCTTGTTCATCTGCTCCCCTCTTCCTTGGGGGTCATCTAGAGAGTTAGATGTTTTGCTCCACCATCAGATACATCTTCCTTGACTTGGAAGACTGACCCATTGAGGTCTTTCCTATAATAACCCCTTATTTCATCGAGCAGGGGTCGTGATGATTCTTCTACCTTTCCCTTCAACTTCTCGTCCTTGTGATCTTGTCCAAGGAAGTTTCTCAATTTTCCTTGTCTAATGAGATTCTCTATCTGCTACTTTAAGTCAAAACACTCATTCATGTCATGCCCATGGTCTCCACGGAAGCAACAATACTTATTCCTATTGGGCTTGTTGGGATCTCCCTTCATTTTTACCGGCCACTTCAAGGATGGGTCATCCTTGATCTGCATAATTACTTGTTCATGTGGCATTTTCAAGGGCATATATTGCTGACTTCTTGCTGAAGAACTTGCCTTCTTATTGTCTCGATCTTTCTTCTCTCCCATCCTAGCCTTCTTTAGACAAGAACCTTGCTCTGGATGGTGCAAGATATCCACTTCCATTCTCTCAGCCTTTTTGCCTTTTCTTGGCTATGATTGCATCTTCTACATTCATGAAGTTTTGGGATGAATGGACGAGTTCAGCCATGGCTTAAGGCTCTTGCTCATAAAGCTTATGGATGAATAAATCGAAATTAACTCTGTTATGGAAGGCTACCAATAACAACTTGTTGTCCATCTCATCTACCGTCAGGGATTCCCTATTGAAACGAGTAATAAAGGACTGCAAGCTTTCATTTTCCCCTTGTTCTATTGTTAATAGGTTGGATGAGGAACGCTTGTGCCTTTGCCCTCCAATAAAATTGTTAACAAATAGTTTACTCAATTCTTCGAAGGAACTCACAGTGTTTGGAGGTATCATACTAAGCCACACTCTTGCTAGCCCTTTAAGGGTGGTAGGAAAGGCCCCACACATAATCTCATCTAGAACCCCTTGAAGATGCATTGTAGTCTTAAAAGTATCAATATGATCAAAAGGATCTTGAACTTGGAAGGCAAGGGATGATTGTTGATGGAAGGCATAAAAGGGATATTAGTCTGATGGCCTTTCTTATGTTCTCCCTCATCTCGTCCATGGCCTTCCTCATTTAATCCATCTCCCTCTCCAAGTGTGGCACCCTTCGTGAGGTGGTACCCCTTGACTGATTCTTAGGCTCAATGTTTTCTCCTACCCTAACTTCTTGACTCTGGGCTTGCCCTTCCATGTATCTTTCATAGTGTTTCCTCCTTAAACTAATCTCCCTAGTTAACTCTTGGTTCTGACGAGTTAATTTTGCCATGGCAACTGTCATGGACTATATGTGTTTGATGGAAGGTAGTTGCATGATAGGTGTTGACTAACGATCACAGTTGGGATTACTAGAAGCATTCTTACTCTCCTCATGGCCTGGACTAGTGGCCATTGATCTTGTCCGAACCATGCAGCCTTTTGTCAAAGGAAGATAAAATGCAAAACACAAAGTCAATCTTCCCACAAACGACACCAACTGATGATGCACAGAAAATCAGTAGGCTAAATGCTACAGGCTTCAATGGGCTAGTGATTGCTTGGAAGGCCTAAAAGAAAGAAACACAAAATCAAAGGTGACCAGGGTGAACCGGGCAAGAACCCTCCGATGCTTAAGTTAGTTTTTTCTCTAGAATTCGAGAATTCCAACTTTTTTGGGAGTCGTGAAAAACTTACCTCTATTTGATGTGGATGAGTCCATATATAGTGAATTCTTGGAGCAATTACTTGTCTAGTAACTTTCCTAATAATTGTGGAAGTTAGAAGGTTCAGACTTAACTTCCATTGCTGCAAGAGAAGTTAGAATGTTCAATCTCATCCTTTACAACTTTCCTTGGAAGATAAGTGCTTAGTAGCGATGAACAAGAATTCGGTAACACGTGGCTCAAATTACAAGTTCACAAGTGTTAAGGGGTCGTCCAGGCACTTTCCTGCATGGACGACCCTTATGTCCATGGACGACTGTCTTAATATAAATGGCCTTCTTATGTTAGGAAAAACTTTCTGCTCTGGACGACTCTTGTGGAAAAAATGGAGTTGGTTTATTTTTGTCTGCCATCAAGACTCACCAATCCTCTCGACCTAGGTACTCTCCGTAATAGGAATGGGCTTAGGTGAAAGGATCAGAGCCTCAGCAGGAGCTCCCTATGCAATAGCAGAAGTAGAGGTCATGGCCTTAGCCCCAACATCGGCCCCATCAAAGAAGCCCACCATGGGCTTGCCCATAGCAATAGATGTTAGGATTAGTGCCCTTAAATCCTATTATATGATATTATGTATGACATTATGTAAGACATGATGTATGACTTAATATTGTAATTGATAAAGTTATTTTATTATTATCTAAAATAATAGTAACATGAATATGGGACATTATCATATAGTCCATGAGATGCATTGTATGTGATTTATGTGAAAAGTCACAGAAGATGTAAATCACAAGTTCTTTGTAAACTCAGAATTTATAGTTCGTAGTCGATGATGAAATTGGGCATTTCATATGCGAAGACTATAACGTGTCAACTACGATGATTTGTCTTGATCAGGGAAGTGGAGACTTCTAGTTGATATGTTGATATGTTTTAAGAGTTAAAACATATTGAATAGGACTGCTGTGAGATTTATTGTTCTCCTAATGACTGTCAAATGATTAATAAATCTCACGACTTCTATTTGCATGAACTCTTAATCCTGAGAGAATAATGGACCTGATCATGAAGTGTAGGTTGTTTTGATATATTAGGAGTGAGATCTGAAGTAACGGTCAAAACCTCAGTATGTTGGGCAACCACATTTAGTGTTGATGGAACATATATTCTCAAGATGGAATTCAGTCTCTTGATGGAGATATAAAATATTCCCTTGAGATAAGTTTAATGGGTTCAGTTATTCAGAGAGTTAGGCCTAATCACTTTAGTATGAAATTGCAAAAGTATATATTTATGAAATTGGATTTCATAAATATATAATGAATAACTTTAAAGAATTAAACCGGGTACTCAAGGATAAGATGTAGTAATTTACAAAGTGGCAGTCTACATATATGACTTTGTGTTATTACGAATATTTTATGAAGGGGTTACGTGTATAATAAAGTCTTGGGATATAATTTATTAATAAGGCCTAGAGTGCAATTATATTTATATAGTGGTATTAAATATAATTAATGGTAACCTTAGACTTGTCAAGAGTTGAGGGAAAAGCCTAAGGCCCATTGGAGCTAGTGTCTTATTGGTTCCTTTTGGTCCCACTCTAAGTCACACACTAAAGCCCAATTGGAAAGGCCCAATAGGCCAACCCAATTAGATAATCAGTTAGTTATAAAGGGAGAAACATACAAAATTTTTATTAGATGAGATTAGAAAAGAAAAAGAAACGGTGTGTGAGAGAGTGTGAGACACACTTTCATTCTCCCTTTGAAAAACTGATTGAGAGACCACACATCTTAGGCGTAAAGTGGAATTGGAGTGAAGATTAAAAGTGTTCCCAAGTGCTTCTAATCTTTGTTTTGAATTTCTCCACACCAAGGTATGCTATCTTGTTCTTAAATTCTGAAATTTACATTGTGCACGTTATCAATCATGAATGAAATAGATCCTTATTTGTTGCTTCCGCTATGTGTTTTGTATGAGATACAAAACCATAATTTTTCCTTCAATTGGTATCAGAGCCAGGTTTTCATATCATGATTGTATAGCGTGTAATTGAATTTTAGAATTTAAGAAAACCGATATCTTTGTGTTTTCAAATTTCTACATAAAGATATTGTTCCATAAATTTTGTGTGCATTGATAAATATATGTGATGTATTGTTTTGCATGTGCATGGATTGGTCATTAATTCTATAACCATTAATGGAAGAAATGATTGAATGTTAATGCTTTATAGCCATTGAAATATGTATGGGCACATTCAAAATGATAACCACATTTTACATTCTATACATGTTCCATACGGATGGGTAGGTGGTTATTGAAATGGATGGTAGTTATTTTAAAAAAAAAACTACTATTTCATTCACAGCATGAATTTTTTTTTTCTTTTTCTTTGCACCTCTTGAATGGATTGCATGGTTTGGCCTTTTGTTTGCAGGGCTTGGACGTAGCTTCATGGCCTAAATGCATGGCACCTTTTGGATTATCAATACGTGGTTTGACCATTTCATGGCTTGGCCATTTTTTTGCTTTGAAAAAGTGAATCCGTAAGGATTCTTATCTTTTGGACTACAATAATCATATATTGTATTATATATATATTATAATATAATATTGTTTTATAATATATGAGTTTTTTTACGTTTTATATATATATATATATATGTATATATATATATAATATAATGTAATTAATATATATTACATATATTAATTGGTATATTATATTATATATAATATAATTTGAATTTTTATATGTAATAAGGGTTTTTATTACGTTATATATATTTATATATATTAATGCTAGTTTAATGAAATTTATCCTAATGAGATTAGGATTATATTTTTTTTCACGTGTCTAGCATTATTATCATTCTTGATCTTAAAAACCTTTATTTTAAAACATCTAGTGGGAGAGAGATTCAAGGGTTGGATCTCACGGCCTCCATTGTTGGTTCATAGTAGTGTAAAATATATACTTTGTCTTTGCCTCGAGCTTAGCATTCCATGCGGAGAGTATTTATTTCATGGTCCTACAAGGTTGAATTTCTTGGTTTATAGTGGTTTGATAAACACCTTGTCTTAGCTTCGAGCTTTGCATTCCATACGGAAGGTGTTTTATCATGGTAAGCCTGTTAAAGGGATGAAATGTGGTTACACATAATTCTAGACAATGGTATACACTAGACTAAGTATTATAGTATCCTCTAGGCTAAGTTCTTACTATTATTACTTAGAGGCTAAATGTAAAACGGCATATTATTAGTGTTTGATAAGAATTATCATGATAGCACTAATAATGAGAATAGTTCTCAATCAATCATAGTATTTTATGTTCACTCTATGCTGAGGGATATTGAATATGAGATTGGGTTGTCGTTGCATATATTATTTTATAGTTTTATTAAGGTTCCATATTATATGCTTTTATGCTAAATTGATAATGTCCAATTTACTTATTATATTCATGTTTATTATTTTCAGATTTTGTCATGGCATCATTTAGCCCACTTGTTTCTATTCTTAACCAAAACAAACTGACTGGATCCAACTATATTGATTGGAAAAGAGATTTGGACATTGTTCTTACTGCTGAAGAGCACAAATATATGCTTACTCAACCATGTCCTAACTTTCCTTCATTAGATGCTCCTCTTGAGGAAAAACAACGATATGATCGTTGGCAGAAATCTAATGAGATGGCCAAGTGCTACATCCTAGCATCTATCTCAAATGTTCTACAGCATCAAATGCAGGATGTAGAACTTGATTCGGACATAATGCATAGTTTAAAGGAGATGTTTGGTGAGCAAGACCGTTCTACAAGGCAAGAAACCATGAGACAAATTTATAATACCAAAATGGCTGCAGGAAGTTCAGTGAAGGAGCATTGTCTTAGGATGATTGCTAATCTGAACACATTAGAAGTTTTAGGTGCCGACATTGATGGAGAATTCCAAGTGGATATGATACTCTAGTCACTACCAGAATCATTCAAGGAATTCAGACTCAATTATAATATGAACAAAAAGATTTATTCTTTGTCTGAATTATGAATGAGTTAGTGGCGGCAGAAGGCATCCTTGGTACTTCTAGTGTTGAAGCCAATGTGGGTGAAACTTCTACTTCTCGACCTAAGTCGAAAGGCAAGGGTAAGAAGAAGAAGAAGAAAGACTTCACTAAGAAAGATGGTAAACAAATTGCCTTAGGGGTTGCCAACAAAGGAAAGAAAACCAAAGAAAAGTGTTTCCATTGTGGTGAGAAAGGACATTGGAAGAGGAATTGTCCAACATTCAAGGCTGCCAAGAATAAAGGTATGAAAAGTTCATTTCTTCTTGAAATATGTTTGGTACAGAATCCAACAGATTCCTAGTGTGTGGATTCAGGTTGTACTAATCATATCTGCAATTCTTTGCAAGGGTTCTAGGAGACCAGAAAGTTAAATGAGGGAGAACTATTTCTTACTTTGACTGATGGGAGCAAGATTCTGGTTGAAGCTGTTGGAGTGTTTAATTTATGTTTTAAGTCTAGAGTTTTAATATTGGAAGACTGTTTGTATGTACCTAATGTTCGTAGGAATTTAATTTCTACAACTTACTTAGGTAAACATGGATATTGTGTTATCCTGAAAGACAATGTTGTAATAAAGAAGGATAAAGTGTTTATCTGTTCTGGCAATATTGTGGATGGTCTTTATATTTTAACTCATGATAAGCATGAATTATACAATTTTGAATTAGATAGTAACTCTCATGTGAAATCATTAAAGAGAAAGTTTCATTTTACTAGTTATGCATATCTATGGCACTTGCGTTTAGGTCATATTAATTCAAGTAGGATTCAAAGACTAATCAAAGATGGACTTTTACAGCCCATGGATTTTGATGGTTTTCCAGTTTATGAATCTTGTTTGAAAGCTAAGATGACCAAACGACCTTTCAAAGAATTAAACCGGGTACTCAAGGATAAGATGTAGTAATTTACAAAGTGGCAGTCTACATATATGACTTTGTGTTATTATGAATATTTTATGAAGGGGTTACGTGTATAATAAAGTCTTGGGATATAATTTATTAATAAGGCCTGGAGTGCAATTATATTTATATAGTGGTATTAAATATAATTAATGGTAACCCTAGACTTGTCAAGAGTTGACAGAAAAGCCCAAGGCCCATTGGAGCTAGTGTCTTATTGGTTCCTTTTGGTCTCACTCCAAGCCACACACTAAAGCCCAATTGGAAAGGCCCAATAGGCCAACCCAATTAGATAATCAGTTAGTTATAAAGGGAGAAACATACAAAATTTTTATTAGATGAGATTAGAAAAGAAAAGGAAATGGTGTGTGAGAGAGTATGGGACACACTTTCATTCTCCCTTTGAAAAACTGATTGAGAGACCACACATCTTGGGCGTAAAGTGGAATTGGAGTGAAGATTAAAAGTGTTCCCAAGTGCTTCTAATCTTTGTTTTGAATTTCTCCACACCAAGGTACGCTATCTTGTTCTTAAATTCTGAAATTTACATAGTGCACGTTATCAACCATGAATGAAATAGTTCCTAGTTCGTTGCTTCCGTTGTGTGTTTTGTATGAGATAAAAAACTAGAATTTTTCCTTCAGTAGAAACTTTCCCACTCGTGGGATGATAAATAGAAAAGGGCTCAGGATTGGCCTAAGAAAAAAAAGGAAGGAGAAGGGAAAGAAGGAAGGTGAATGTTATCAGGAAGAAGAAATAAATAAACATGCAAAAAAAAAAAATAGTTAAAACATATGGCAATACGTGGCAATAAAAATGCATGCGAAGGGAAGGAATGTACGTCCAATTCGGACTCATCAAGTAATATAGGGTGAGTGGCAAAATTGTCTTACTTGTGCTTAGACTTCCAAGGAAGAAAAAAGAGATGTATAAGTATGCATATGGATTTAGCCGCAAGAAAGCCCAATGAATGAGAAAAATGAAGAAAAAGTAAAGTTTTTATAGATAACATACTCTTCTCTCTGTAATGGTTGATGGAGGTGGTGGAGATGTCTTCCTCTTATTGTCACAGGTCCTATTAAAAGGAGGAGTATACATGGCCTTAGAGTAGAATGCCTGGGCTTACTTGTAGTAGAGAACCTACTAGAATAGGTACTAGCAGAAGCAAGAGGAGAACCCTCGAGGACAATGTTACCAATGGGAGGATGGCCACCCTCATAGGGAACGATGTTAGAATAAGTCCTAGAAAAACATCCCCTCTCTTGGCAAATTTGGGCATTGTGGTCCAAGACACCAAGCCCTTCTTCATGGGCACAAAAAGGTTCACCACCTTCACATTTTTCTCCCAACCTGTAGGATACTCACCAGCATACAAGTACCACCCCTCCACCTTCACTTGCCACTCAAATATGGCAGACCTACTCTATTTCTTAGCATATGCCACCATGGGCTTAGTGGGAAACAACAACCGCAAGTTGATATAACTGATGGCATGAAGACCATCTAGAGGAATGAGAGGAAACCCATGGCCACCTAACAACTCTTGCCCAAATAAAGTCATCATAGCTTGCTAATACCCATGCATCATAGCTATGCAAAGATCCTCTCTGTGAACCCGGAATGGTGACTACTATGAAATGCTTGCCCCAAAACTTAAAAGCATTAAGCCGTAGAAATGGTTGGACGAAGGTAGTGGACTCTAGAATGGTAGTGAAATCATTAGGAATGTCCTAATCCAACCCAAACTGCCTCTTTACTCTATTGGCAGGAGTCTGCCTGCCTTTCATCACTCTGCCAAATGTCCAACTGCACATACAAATGACCTAAAAACATAAGGACCAATAGCAAACTCACCCCGGCATAAATCTTTATGGCTGATTAGAATTAAAGAGGTTTTACAACATAATGAGGGTGAGAGCCAAAGATGAACTTATAGAGCTAAAACGTAACATAGGCCGAATGACAGACTACATCAAAAGCCTTAGAGAAAGCCTCAACCCAAGGTGACAATTTCGCATTGCCATTCATCCCTTCCTTTAATTCGGCCTCCTCCTCAGTGGAAAGCTCAATATTGCTTGAGTGTACATCACCGAGAATGGGAAACAACAGTTGGCTCGCCACATCCTCCAAGGTCACGATAATCTCGCCGCAAGAAAGTAAGAAGGTATAGGTGGTGTGTTAGGACATATGTTGTTCGCTGGTTTAGAACATATATCATTCATTATTTATGTAATCGGCTAATCCTTTGTCAAAACGCACTTTACTTGTAATTGGGTAGATTTAGGATGAGGTTTATGCTTCAAGAAACAAGGTTTCAAGATCAAGTGTTAAAGCCATGCAAGTCTATTCAAGAAACAAGCTTGGAAGTGCTTTTCATTAAAGCTCGACATTTAGCTCAACAGCTGCATCTATCAAGCTTTAAGAAGCTGATCTAGCCCCGAGGCTCGACAGCTGCTCGACAGCACCTCGACACCTTTAACTATCAAGATTTAAGAAAACAGATTCTGAGTTTTGTTTTGATTCCAATCCATGGATGTTTCCTTGGGCCTTCTTATTTTCTAACCCTAGACATATAAAAGGATTATTTTAAGGTCCGTCAAAGAGTGGCAAGTTGCAGAAGCATTGAGAAATCCTTGTTCATGCAAATTGTAACTTGAGACAAAGTTCTTGCCCTAGTTCATCTTTCTTGTGAAGAAGTTACTGTGTCTTTGCACCATAGGGTTCTGTAACAAAGCATATTCTTGATCTTCATCGTGTGGATGAATTGAAGAACTTTGTAGCCAAAAATCTTCTCTAGTTGGTGATTGAAGTCGCCTACTGGGATCCACACAAATTAGTTAGTCATGTACTTGGGAGTTGTGCATTGAAAGGAGAAACTGTCACTACAGAACAAGTCCAATTGGGTATTGGGGTAAAGGTTCAACTGTAGGTTGGTAAGGTACTTGGGATTCCTTTACTTATAACTGCTTGTTGTGATAATAGTGGAGTTGTGGGAGTGGTGACCTTAAAATCACCCGGTGGGGTTTTTGCCGTGTAGGTTTTCCCCATTCATAAACAAATCATCGTGTATCTTATTTTCCGCTACATACTTTAGTTTATTGGTGATTTTTTTGTGCTACCACGTGTTTGTATGTTAATTTGATTAATTAATAACTTAACTAATTAATCAACTTAATTCATCACGAGGGGTCAATACGTTTCTGGCCTATCAAGTGGTATTAGAGCAGACACGCTCTGATTAGGGTTTAATCTTCGTGTGTGATCCATTGACCCCTGTTTGACATGGATAGAGGTCAGTCTCTTATTATACATCCATTGTTTGATGGTACTAACAATGCATACTGGAAAGTACGCATGAGAGCTTTCTTGCAGTCTCTAGATGAGAAGGTGTGGCAAGCTGTGGAGATAGGCTGGACCAAACCTAAAGAAGCGCCGGTCGATTGGGATGAAGCTAAGATCAAGGCGGCAAACGTCAACAGTAGAGCATTGAATGCCTTATTTAGTGCGGTCACTAATGAGGAGTTCAAGAAAATATCCTCCATGGAAACTGCAAAAGAAGCATGGACTATCCTTCAGACAACCTATGAAGGAACAAAGGTTGTCAAAGACTCAAAGCTACAAAGGCTCACTACAAGCTTCGAAGAAATTAAGATGGAGGAGCACGAGTCATTTGATCAATTCTATGCCAAGCTCAAGGACATAGTGAACTCAGCTTTCAATCTTGGGGAAACCATTCCTGAACCCAAGATTGTGAGAAAGGTTCTTAGATCTCTACCCGAGAGATTCCATGCCAAGATCACGGCGATAGAGGAATCAAAGGATATTGAGAAGATTCCTCTGACTGAGCTGGTTGGTAATCTATAAACCTATGAGCTAGGGTTGACAAGAATTGGCAAGTCGGGAAAAGGCAAGAGCATGGCACTAAAGGCCAAGAGTAATGAGACAGATGATTCATCAGACAATGAAGACTCTAAGATAAAGTCCTACATCACCAATTCATGAAAAATTCCAATGGAAAAAGCTTCGACAAGGACCGTAGGCAATCTAGTTCTTCTCAGTTCAAGAGCCAAGATAAAGGGAAAAAGGATGCTAGGGATGGTGGTCAGTACACTGTTCCCGCAGGACCCAAGTGCTTCAGATGTCAAGGCTTCGGTCACATGAAATAGGAGAGTCCCACATATCTCAAGAGCATTGGGAAAAGCAAGGTACTTGCTGCTACTGTAAGCGACACTGAGCCTGAAGATGATTCCGACAATAAGGATGACAGAATTTTAAATGCTTTTACTGCCACTATCAATCCTATTGAAGGGATTGTTGAAGATGTGGATGAAGAAGAGGAATTGGTAGAATCCAAGTTTGAAAAGATGGATGATCAAGATGATATCCATACAGCCTATTAGAAACTATACAAGCTCTCTGAGAAGCATGAGAAACTCTATAGGCTAGCCACCAAGAAGCTCAGTGATGTGGAATTTAACTGTAAGGAACTTTCCACAAAGTTTGATGAAGCAAATCAAACTATTGGGGCACTGAGATTCGAAAACAATTTCTTGGCTGAGAAGATTAAGAAGCTTGAAGTGGAGCTGTTTTAAGTTAGAGCTCAATTGGAGAGGGCATCAAGTACGAAGCTGGATGAGATGCTCATCATTGAGAAATCTGCTTCTGATCGAACAAGATTGGGGTATGAATTCTCTTCCTCTAACATTGCTTCTGCTAGTACTACTATTTTTGATCCTCTTGCTAATAATATTAAAATCGAGAACAATGATGATAAAACTAAATTACCAAGTGAGAACCTAGACAAGGGTAACTCCATCTTAGGAGTACCCCTTAAGCTTGAGAAGAAGGAAACTAAAAACCCTAGGACTAAGAAGGCTAACTCTCAAAAGCCTAAACAGAAGAAGCAGCATCTCTGTCATCATTATGGTATTAGTAGTCATACTCGACCAAATTGCTATAAGTGGTTAGCCATTCAATAGAACAATGGCATGATAGTATCTGGGAACCAGAATCAGCTTCAAACCTCTCTTCCACCTCTTGGAGATCTTCTCAAAGCCCTCATGTTCCTTTCAAACTTGAATAGTTTCAATCCTTCCCCCTCATCACCGGTTCAAGGGTTTGCTAAGAGGAAAGGTTCTTCCAAGGTATGGAAGGAAAAGGGTTCCAAGTGATTTATTCACTTCTTCTCTCTTTCCCCTTCTTGTTTTTGTTTTTGCATTACTTGTGTGTTTTGCTTTAATGTTTTGAGTCAATCTAGTTTTATGCATTATTTTACCTTGTTTAACATGTTTTTGTTTGTACGTTTTCAGTTTTGTTTTATTTTTTTTTCAAATAAAAGTAAAGAATTGAAAAATTGAAAAATACAAAAACAATGTGTGTCTGTGTACATCGGTTCTTGTGAACTTTAAAATGGCCATTGAAACAGATTTTTCTAAACTTTTTATCTCTTGTAGCTTAGATGAGAATCTCTATGCACAACTAAGCAAGTGAGCTTTGTGGCTCTTTATTTGTGATGAGTAAGGTTAAGTGATCTCTTGAACTTAACACTTGTATCACTCTTTTTGACGAGTAGGACTAGAAATCCTAAGAGAAAGGCATAAATAACCATCTCACCACTATTACCCGTCAATCATGATATGACATTTGTATGCCTCGTTATAGCAAAAGTGGAATGTTAATGATATCTGTATGCTTCAGCATAGCAAAAGTGCAATGTCAAAAACTTAACATAATTAGGTATTTCTTCTCTCTCTTTTATATACCCATGCATGATTTGCTTAATAAAAAGAAAATATGCAAAGAAAATAAAAGCAAAAAGATCAAAAATGTGTTAAATATGATTGCAAGCGTGTTTTCTAGGAGATGTGGAAGTTATAGGATGTACTTCAAAGGTGATAGTCCCCATCAAACAGTTATGATTGTGTGTGAATTAAAGTGATTTTCTCATATCTTAAATCATCATAACATAAAGACACTTATGCAATCTTACGATGTTTTCACACACAACACGCAATATTCTTTGCTACTTTTGATACACGTGCAGGTACAATGTGATTTGGCCATCACAAGGTTTACATGTGTTAATTGGTGCTCACTAAACTGTCTTCACTTGTTTTTTAAATATAAAATCGATTAGACTTGTTTAGTGTGTGAGTGCGTGTTTTGAGATCCATGGGCTTATGATTGTTGTTGGGAGATGATTTTAAGAGTCTAATATGTTGTTTGGATCATTGGTTAAGTTGCATGCATGATTGCATTCATGTTTGTGTTTTTCCCTCTTTAAAAACTGTTTTGAAAATTTGGCTCGACACCTCCTCGATACCTGGCTGTCTGTCGAGTTTCTCAGCTATTTCTTATCGCAATCTCAATAGCTTCTCTACACCTTCTGGATTGATCGAGAAACCTTCTGTCCTCTCGATAGCTTCTCGACACCTGGTGGATCAATCGAGCATCTATTCTCATGTCTTGTTTTATTCCTCAACACCTTCTTGATAGCTGGATCTATTGAAGTTGTATTTCTCGACACCTACCTCGACAGATGTCTCGACACCTCTCGATACCTGTATCTATCGAGATTTACTAATCTACTATTTAAAGGTTCTGTGTGATCCGTTTCTCATTTCTCTCGATCTTTCTCTCGATAGCACTGTCTTTTCACCTTCCCAACCTCTCTCTCTCACTCTAAATCCATTTCTCAAGGTTTCTCAAAGCTTCTTCAAGTTTTTCTTCACTTGGTAAGCTTCTTATCCCTCATTCTATATGAATTTCATGTTTTTAAAACCTAGGTTTTGGGGTCTTTGAAAACTTTTGGAGTTTTTCAAATTTGATGAGTTTGTGTTGAAATTTTTTGGATAGGTTTTGTAGTTTTGATCTTAAAAACTCCATGCATTGCATCACATTAGCATTCTAACAGTATTCTCATGCATTTAGATGTGTGCAAAATGTTTATGTGCTGGTAGGATTGGATTGGGCTGAGCCCATGATGTTTTTCATATTGCATGTCACATGTTCATGCATTCCCCATGCATATGTTCTATCTTTTCAATATACTTGTTATATTTGAATTGTGTTGGAATTTTTCTGAGTGTTTCTTTCTTCCCCCTCTCTTTCTGTTTGTGTTAGTAGTGTCTATGGCACCAAAACGTAAGTCTATTCTGACCGAGAACCCTCTTTGTTCTAGGGCCTCTTCATCTTCTGATCCTACTCCTCTTTCTATTCTGTTCCGTGATGAGAAAGCCCATCAGGACTACTCGGAGAACTTCTTTAAACAAGGTGTTCATTCGGAATGCCAAGTTGCTCTAGCAGACTTTGCCGACACTACCTTCCCGATGTCTTTCACAAATGGGAATGGGAGTCATAGTGTGACGTCTCGGTCACTTGTCCCTCCGTGCTAATCCAGGAGTTTTACTCCAACATGCATGGATTCGATTATTCTGTGTCTCTCTTTCTCACTCGCGTTCGAGTTACGCGCATAGTCGTCACATCGGAGTTGGTATCCGATGTGCTCCATGTTCCAAGGGTTACGCATCCTGACTACCCTAGTTGTGAGCATCTGTAAACTGTGTCCAAAGATGAGATGATCACCGCTTTCTGTGAGCGCCCTTTTGATTGGGGTGAGCACTAGTTTACGTCATGTCACCTTTTGCTAAAGGCCCTCATTTCTTAAACATGGGGATGACTTTTGTCTTACATCCTCTCTCTCACTACAACTCTATCATAGAGCCTCGTGCTCATTTTCTGCTGTCTCTATTAAGGATCTTACCATTGACTTTCCTTCACATTTCATCTTCTCTATCATAGATGTGTATAAGGATACGACTACCGTGATAAGCTTATCTTTCCTTCTGATATCACAAGGATTTTACGCCATTTTTCTATTCCTTTTCCCGTCTCCAACCCTTTTCATGTCATGGTTGCCAGAGACATCGCTACCGTAAAACGTAGTGAGGCACAACTTAGGTCGTGACAGACAGGTTCAACAGCTCCTTCCTCCTGTTCTGCTCCATCTAGATCTGCTCGTGCTTCATCCGCTCCCTCCTCCTCTACGAGCGATGTGTCACTAAGAGACATTATGCCCAACTTCAGCGCATGGATGCTCGCCTGGATATGCTCTCTACAGAGTTGTATCAGGTGAATGTTCGTGTTGGTCGCATTGTTAGGCGACAGGCGACCATGGGTGGTTTTGCTCCCGAGGTTTCTCCTCCACCACCTCCTGTGGCTTTCGCGTCTGGGGATGATGATGGTGATGCTTCGGATGATGATGATGATGATGGAGATGCTAGCTCTACCAATGAGATGTCTTCTTGACACTTTACCCTTTGTCACTCGTGACAAAAAAGGGGAGTAGTTTTGAGTCATGAGAGTAGTCATACTTAGGGGGAAAGCTTGTATAGGGACATTTTTTTTTATAGGGGGGTGTTGAGTGTTGAGGGATGTAGTAAGGATTACTTGTATCTTTTTCTTTTCTCCACTTTAGATACATATTCTTCTTGTACCTAGGTCTTGTGACCATTATTATATACATTGTACTCATTTTTGTTATATATGTGATGTTGGATGTTTCTTTCACCTATCTTTACATGTGTTGTTTCTTTTCTTTCTTTATACACATCTTTCTTTTTTTGTATGCAATCTATTATTTATGTTTCACACTAAATACAGTGTTTTAGAAATACAGGCTATCAAAGTCTACCTGTCACAAACTCTCTTCTTGCAAAAATTTTTCAAGAGTTTGTGTTAGAATAAATTTTATTATATTCAACAAGTGAATATGAGTTGAGTGATTTATGACTTCTCTCATATGTTCATTTGTTTGTTGTGGTTTTGTCATGGATTGCCAACGGGGGAGATTGTTAGGACATATGTTGTTCACTTGTTTAGAACATATGTCATTCATTATTTATGTAATTGGCTAATCCTTTGTCAAAACGCACTTTACTTGTAATTGGGTAGATTTAGGATGAGGGTAATGCTTCAAGAAACAAGGTTTCAAGATCAAGTGTTAAAGTCATGCAAGTCTATTCGAGAAACAAGCTCAAAAGTGCTCTTCATTAAAGATTGATAGCTTTGTCTATCAAGCTTTAAGAAGCTGCTCTAGTCCCGAGACTCGACAGCTGCTTGACAGCACCTCGACACCTTTAGGTGTTGAGATTTAAGAAAACAGATTTTGAGTTCTATTTTGATTCCAATCCGTGGATGTCTCTTTGGGCCTTCTTTTCTTCTAACCCTAGACATATAAAAGGATTATTTTAAGGGTCATCAAAGAGCGGCAAGTTGCACAAGCATTGAGAAATCCTTGTTCATGCAAATTGTAACTTAAGACAAAGTTCTTGCCCTAGTTCATCTTTCTTGTGAAGAAGTTGTTATGTCTTTGCACCATAGGGTTCTGTAACCAAGCATCTTCTTGATCTTCATCGTATGGATGAATTGAAGAACTTTGCAGCCAACAATCTTCTCTAGTTGATGATTGAAGTGATGTACTGGGATCTGCGCAAATTGGTTAGTCACGTACTTGGGAGTTGTGCATCGAAAGGAGAAACTGTCACTATAGAACAAGTCCAATTGGGTATTAGGGTAAAGGTTCAACTGTAGGTTGGTAAGGTTCTTCGGATTCCTTTACTTGTAACGGCTTGTTGTGATAATAGTGGAGTTTTGGGAGTGGTGACCTTTAAATCACCCGATAGAGGTTTTGCCATGTAGGTTTTCCCCATTCGTAAACAAATCACCGTGTATCTTATTTTCCACTGCATACTTAGTTTATTGGTGATTTATTTGTGCTATCATGCGTTTACATGTTAATTTGATTAATTAATAACTTGACTAATTAATCAACTTAATTCATTATAAGGGGTCAATACGTTTTTGGCCTATCATGGTGCTACAGCATTGGCGAACCAAATAACGAAGATTGAACAAGTCCATATAGTTGGACAAGTAACGGGATGAAACAATCGCCTTCAACATGCCGACCTATTGTAACGCTGCTATGAAACCCGTATCAGACATCTCCTCGTTTACCCACGCCTTCGAACCGAAAGAGGTGCCCAACTCAAATTCAGAGAGGATGAGCACAAGAAGCGATGTCCTTTGGCATATATCAAGATCGAGAATGGAAGAAGACAAAGGGGCCCAAGACACCTCCGTATTGCGGCGGGAAATGGAGAGCTACACACGACCTGGCGATGGAGGTAAATAATCACTGGGCACCACTGGAATATAAATGTGGGCATCGTACCATAGACCGATGAGGGGAGGTCATCAGCTGTTTGGGTTGCGACCCCCTTCCTCCTCGTTGGGGCGGTCCTATTCAGAGAGGGGAGCCTCTTCGCCCACGGTCTTGGCAAAAGGGTCATCAGTAGCTACTTCTTTCCTCTTGTGGGGGGAAGAAGCTTTATCTTTCACCGACGTCATGATGGGTTATTTGATTAGGGAAGATTGGTGGAGAGGTTTTGTGAAAGGAAACACGGTGAAGAGAAAGGAAGGAAAAGGTTGTTCTAAGTGAATTATCGGAAAGGGAATAGTTTAAGTACTAATGACAATAAAGATGACGTGAAAAGATGTCATGGGTAAGCCGTCAAAAGAAGCATCGTATTAATGAAGCAGGACTTATGTTTTAGAATAACTGCTAAACTAAGAAATTCGAAGAGACAATACTATTCACAACAAAAAAGAAAATAAGGTAGGGCCCACTATTCAAAAAATCCGTAAAAAAAATATTTCTTTTATTCGCATATGAACCGCAAATAGTAATTCATATATGCTCAGGAGGCTAAATGTTGATGATCATTTTTGGTAAAAGAGCCTAATAGCAAAAGAAACTCAACAATATGAAAAAGGTGAAGAAAGGAAATAGCAAAGTAAAGATCATTGAGCTAGAATGGTAAGAATAATGATCCACAAGCCCTTAAAATAATAAAGTGGTTCCAAAGAAAACAAACGGGACAAGGAAGCCCCAAAGAATGAAGTAGTAAGCCTTTGGGAATCATAAGCAATAGAAAGAAAGAAAAAAGAGGTCGGAGGAGCCCAAAGAAAGGAATTGGTAAATGTGATTGGTTTAAAGGCCAATAAACCTAAAGGAAAAGAATGTGGCAATTGGGCTAGGGAAGTCCAAAGGATTTAGCAAAAGCCCATGGGAATGTAAAAAGTAGGAAAGAATGAATTGGGTCGAGGATGCCCAAAGAATGAAATGAGCCGAGGATGCCCAAAGAGTGAAATGAGTTGAGGATGTCCAAGGGATAAAATGGGTCGGGAAGCATGAGATATTGTGTAAACTGGCCCAGCAAGAATGCTGGGCAATAGAAACTAAAGGGAGGAATAACACATGAAACTCGGATGACAGGCACTTCAGCCCACAAGCCCAAAGGTAGTACAATAAACAAGGTTAAATGATATCATGTTAGAAATAATGCAGTGGCATGGCTAGAGCACCAGCCATCCTACAGATAAAGGATGAAAGGAGATATGGGCCGAATTACAGAAGGGAAAGTCTTCACCCAAGCAATGTCCAACTTGAAGAAGGAATGAGATACAAAGAATGAAGATCCAAGAGCTCATCCACAAAACAAGAGTTAAACAAGCACCAAAGCGTGCAATAGAGTCAAACAAACCTGTAAGCAATGGCAAAAGCATGAACGCCAGAGCAGCAATGGACTTATTTGGTAGTGGAGCACGTACACAAGGCTTTGGCCCCACCTACTTGTACCCAGCCAATACAGGGGAGGTGGGCCATAGGTCAGAGGTAAGAGAGGGTGTGGTCTAGTGGTGGAGAGAAAAGGGAGCCTATTTTGGGATTCCCCCTTAAGCTATTTTGAGGGAAATGTACTACTAGGATGACATCCCACCTAAAAAAGGCAAACATAAGCTAAATTCATTGAGTGCAAGCTATAAAGGTTGGTAAGAGAGATGCCCAGCCCTTATCCGAATAAGAGTGCCAAGGGAAGTAAAAGAATAAAACAAAACTACTTTTGTCTAGGAATGAGGCATAGCACGGCCAACATAACGTAATGGTTATGGCTGGGCAGCCGACAGACTAGTGGGCAATCTTGGAAGGACACCCATAATAAGCCAAAAGTAGCTGAGGAATAAAAATGGTAAATCTTGTCACAACAAGTAGTATAAAAGGCCATAGACATGCTTAGTAAACAATAACACAAGAAAAGCAGAGAGAGATAGGAATAACAATGGAAAAGAAACATAACAAGAAAAACAAGTAAGGAAACAAAGAAAACAAGGAAAATGAGAGTAAGGATGAAAAATATGAGTGATAGGAGTAAAAGAATGCACCAATTGGCCACCCACTTCTCTCCCTCTTAATAGCCCACTCTCTAGAAAGTCAAAAATCTGAGATCAAGCCAGTTAGGTCCATTTTCCAAAGTAAGTAACCACTACAGTAGGATTCCCCTCTAAGGTTACCCACATTGGGGGTTGGTTTCCTTCTTGGACTTGAATCTACCAGAGGGTCAAGCCCATTCCTTTAACAGACTAATCTTCTTTTCTTTTCCCATGGCTCATTAAAAACTAGCGTAACTTCTTTTTGCTAATAATTTGTTCTTTCGGTAATCACGTTATCATACTCCTCCTTTGTAAAATTGTTTAAGTATTATTGTTGTCAGTAGGAATATTTTAGTTAAATTATTTTAGCTATCCTGTTGTATTGTGTATTTTTTTACCTGCTATAACGTTTTGTAACAGTATTTCCTGTCTTGGGTGCACAACATGCCCAAGATTTATGCCAGGGCTCTAACTTATGCACATGCTGGCCTAAGGTGTGTTTTAGTTAGGCCAATCCTGACTCTCCTACCCTAGAATCATGAGGCCATAGTACAGCAGGAGCGATCTAGCTCAAGACACAAAAAGGCCCACCGCACCGAGCACCATGGGGAAATGGATGTGAGTGTCGTACCATGGGTCGATGAGGGAAGGACACTCACTATCAACCCATGGTATGGCACTTACTATCCAGATCGCGACCCCACTCCTCCTCTTCGTAATGGTCTGATTTAGAGTGGGGAGTCTCTTTACCCACGGTCTCAGCAAGTGAATCATCGATGGCAACCTCTTTCCCCTTATAGCGAGAAGAACCTTCACCTTTTGCCGGCAACATGACGAGTTGTTTGAACGGAGAAGATAGGTAGTTAAGTTTTAGGGAAGGTGATACAGTGAAGAGAAATGAAAAAGAAAAGAGTTATGAGAGAATAATGAGAAAGGGAAAAGTCCAAGGACTAAAGACAATAAAATTGACTAGAAAGGAGGCAACAAATCAGCCTTCAAAAGAAGCATCATATTGATAAAGCAGAAGTTGTGTTCTAGAATAACTGCTAAACTGGGGAATTTGAAAAGACAAACCTATTCATGGCAAGAAAGGAAACAAGGCAGGGCCCACTGTTTAAAAAAACCCGCGGAAAAAAAAGGGAAGAAAAGAAAAAAAAATTGTTATGTAAGTTTTCACATATGAATTGCAAGACCAATTCATATGCTGAGAAGGCTGAACGTTGATGTCCACTTTTAAAAAAATGCCCAATGGCAGAAGAATCCCAACAATATGAAGAAAATGGGAAAAGAAAATAGTACACCAAAGTTCACCAAGCCAGAATGGTAGGAATAATGGTCAACAAACCCACAAAAATAATAAGTGGTAAAGAATAAGCAAATGGGCCGAGCAAGCCCAAGGAATGAAGTAGTAAACTCATAGGAATAATAAGAGGTAAAGAAGAAGTAAATAAGGTAGGGAAGCCCAAGAAATGAGTTAGTAAATTCATAGGGTTGGCTTAAAAGCTAATAGGCTCGAAAGGTAATAAGAGGTAAGGATGTGGTAGTTGGGCCAAAGAAGCCCAAAGTATTTAGCAAAAACCCATAGGAATAAAAGAGGTAAAGAAGAAGTAAATTGGCCGAGGAAGCCCTAGGAATGAAATGGGCTGGCACAATAGGAATGTAGTCCAATAAAGCCCAAAAGAGGTAAGGATGTGGAAAGTGAGCTGGCACAGCAGAAATGTTGACTAGTGAAGCCCAAAAGAGGAAAAAATGTGAAAAGTGGATTAGCAGGAGTATCAACCCATAAAGCCATGGGTAACAAGGAAATAAGAGAGAGGTAATGATATAGCAGGAGTAGTGCAATCGCATGGCAAGATGACTAGCCAAGAAGCCCATGGACACAGGAAAGAAGAGGACATGGGCTAGGCAAGAAGGAGATGGTCTACACCCAAGCAATGACCAGTCTAAAGAAAAGATGGAAAGTAGAGAATGTGAACACGAAGGCCCATGTATCATTCACGCTGCAAGAGTTAAATACTTACCAAATTGTATGACAAAATCGGACAAACATGGAGGCAATAGAAGAAGCATGAAGGCTAGAAAAGTAATGGATTTAGACAGAAGTGAAGCATACACACAAGGCCTAAGCACCACATTCTTGCACCTAGCCAATACATGGGAGGTGGGACATGGATCAAGGGTATGAGAGGGCGTGGTCTGGTGGTAGGGAGAAAAAGGGAGTTTATTTTAGGGCTCCCACTCAAACTTCTTTAGGGAGAAATATCTTGCTAGGATGGCATCTCACCCAAGAGAAGTATGAGCTAAAAGCACTAGATGCATGCCATAAAGGTAGGTGAGGGAGAGGATTAATCATTATCTAAATGAGAGTAGTAACAACAAAAGGGAGGTAAGAGACAAAATAAACCACTTTTTTCTAGGAATGAGGCGTGGCACGGCCAGCACAGTGTAAGGGTAGTGGCTGGGCAATCTTGGAAACACCCACAACCAACCAAAAGCGGTTGTTAGGTAAAAATGGTAAATCTTGTCATGGCAGGCAATATAAAAGAGAATAGTTATGAAAAGAAAAAATGGGAGAGGAACAACGGCCAGAATTAGAGATAAATCAATAAAGAAGAAAAAGAGAAAAGAAAAACACAAAAATCAAAGAAAAGCATGAGTGTTAGGAATAGCGGCATACATCAATAGGCTTCTTATTTCTCTCCCTTTTGACAGACTCTCTGAGAAGTTAAGAATTAGAGTTTAAGTCATTTAGGTCCTTTTTACAAAGTGTGCAATCTCTATGGTAGGAGCCTTCCTTGAGGTTACCCACATTGGAGATTGGCTTCCTTTTTGGACTTGTGTTTGCTGAAAAACTAAGCACATTTCTTTAGGCAGGCGAGCTCTACTTTTTGGTTGATGAATGATTCAAATTTGTTACCTTATTGCTGAATTATTTGCTGTGATCTTGCTATTCGTTGTTGTATTATCCTACCAAGACCTTGTTATTTTCCTTTGTTGTTATTTAGAAGTTAATGATATTTGTAAAAATATTTTAGCTATCCTGTCGTACTGTGTTCCTGCTATAATATTTTGTAACAGTTATTCCTATCATGAGCAAGCTGTACATTCAAGACTTCTACCAAGGCGCATCTATACTGCGATGGCCCAACTTATGCACAAGCTGGCTTAAGGTGTGTTTCACTTGGGCCGGTCCCAACTCTCCTACCCTAGGATCACAAGCCGTGGTGTAGTAGGAGAAATCTAACCCCAACAACACAAAAGGCCCAACATAAACATCTACTAAAAAATACTTATTATTTTAGATACAAAAACACAGAGAGAGAGAGAGAGTAATTGAATTTTAAATTAGATCTTTTGATAAATTTGTTACTAGCAATAAGGAAAATATAATTAAAAATTAGTTAAACATCTATCAGATGGAAAGAGCACTAAAACAAGATGAGATAATACATAGAAAATTAAAAGTGAAAATAATTATAATAATGTTAAAAATATAACATGTAGTATAATAGTACTTGGTTTTATAAAATGACTAAATTCATTTTCAAATGCATAGATGACTTGCATAAATTATTGACAAGACTTATTATACTTGTTTGTGCAAAAATAGTTCGTGGACACCCCCCAAAAAAATTGAATTTTTGGGTTTTATCGCACATTGGGCTCTTGGCGACGTGACTCTTATGTGCTTGTATCTCTAGAGTGGGGTGTGTATATGAGTCCCTTTTTCTTATTTTTATTTGGAGTCGCCACCAACCATTAGTTTTGTATTAGGTGTGATTGATCGCCTAGAGGTCTAATTCATTTTAGGCTACCTAATTAACTAAACCAAACTTCAAGGATTTATTAATTGAGGAAAACCAAAAAGTTTCGAACCAAGGATCTTGGACTCGAAAGTTTGGTTACATGTGGGGAAGGTGTGAGGCACCTCACAATGCCTATCTAAAGATAATACCTCATTTTAATTTATTTCAAATGAGATCTTTTTTGAAGAAATAGAATACTTGGAATTTTGATTTTTGAAAAAAGGTTTTGTAAACAATATATACATATATGTGCATGTGAGTAAATATTTACAATATAGCTAGAATGTGAATATTAATTTCGAATATTAATTTCGAGGAATATTTACAAGTAAGGCATGTGAGGTATTTACATAGGTAGAATGTGAGGGAGCATACAAACATGTGAGTAGATTATTTAATAGATAGATAGCATGTGAATACTAAACTACTATATAAACAAACTACAACACACACACACACAAATGAGAGAGTTAGAAGAGTAGCACCTTGTTGTCATCCAAAAGTTTCTCATATATATATATATATATAACCGAAGCTCTGCTTGCTCCACATTTTTCCACGTCAACACAATATTAAAAAGAAAATATAATAAAACTTTTTTAAAACCCAATTCCACATTAGCACAATATTAAAAACATAAGAAAACTTTTTTAAAACCCAACCTGATGCTCTGTGTTCTACCACTATTTTATTTTTCTTTTTATTTTAGGTTTTATACTCACTCCAGAGAGACCAAATACCCTTTCTTCTTCTTTGCCATTTTCTCTACCTCTCTCAATTCTCAAAATCCCTAAACCATAGCCCATGGGCACTCTCTCACTCCTTCAGTGGCAAAAAGTGCCAACCTCCCACCACCGTCACATACCACCAAAGCTGCTACCAATGCAAGTATTTGTGTTGTATTCAATATAATTTTTGTTATCTTAGATTTAGGTATTTGGATTTGGTTTGATTTTCTTTAATTTAGGTATTTGGATAAGCTTGAACCCGTGCAAAATTGAAGATATCTACTTCTTCTTCAACTCTCTCTCAGCCTCTCCATCTTTTCCCTGAAAAACACAAAACACAAACTGACCTCTAACCTCTAGGTTATTGGTGTTATATACCATAATTTTATTGCTCTTTATTTGTTTAGGTTGATTGAATTAAATATAATTTACCGGTAATATGTTATTATGCTATAAATTGTTGTTAATTTTAGTAAAATTTATTTATTTACTGTCCTTCTTGAGCCTCTGTTTAATGTGGATTTTTCCTTCCTTTCTATTTTAATTTTGTGTCAATTTACTAAATTATGTGTATTTTTTAGATGGTGGTTTGTTCTCCTCGATTGAGTCGCAAAGCTGAGAGTGAATATAAAACAAAGTTATTGGTGAAGGATCTGTCAATCGCAGGCCACAAAACCTGCATAAGTTTGTATACTCTCAATTTGGCTTTCAATATTGGTCAATGTCCCTAGTAGGCAGTGCAACAAGACTTCCTTTGCATCTCTCATGCCCACATGAACCACATTGTGAGTGTCCATGTCCTTTCTGTGTTTTTCTAACTTTCTCTTTGTTTATATTGCTTTGGTATTGAAAATTTTTTGTATACTTCATTGTGTGTGTGTGTGTGTGATAAATTACAGTGGTTAGATGTTAAATACTTAGTAACTATTTATCCATTTGTATTTTTTAAAGTTATACTACAAGTGGTGACTGTGTTATTTGCTCCCCAAAGTGTTTGTAAAAAAACCTAAACCAAACTTTCCATCACTTGGGAAGAACAAGTAAAAAATCTAATAGAAAACTTTCCATCCTTACTGAAAGTTATTTTGAATCTTAACCAATTATGTGAAAAGAAGAATAAGTGGATTAGTAATATTAAAAATTAAATAATAGCAAAATATAAATATAACATCTTAATTAGTGATTTTGCATCTCAAAAAAATTTTAAAAATAAAAATATTTTAAATTAAACAAATGTCTAATATATAAATTTAAATAAATATTATTAATTAATTTTTAAATATAATAAAAGACTTAAATTTACTGATTAGACCCTAAAGTATATCTAATAATCCTAATAAAAATCGAGAATAATGGTCACAACTATAAAGGAGGGGGAAAAAATGGATATACAATATTATTTGATAATGGCTGACTCCATCACCGAAATCTTTCACTCCTTTGTTAAATAAATTTGAGTTTCGACCCTAACATTTAAAAATATATATATATTTGATAGAAGGTGGAAGGGATATTTGGAATTTATAGATGCCCATTAGAAACACTAAAAAATGCTGAAAGGACTATAAGCCTCTTGGCGGTCAACCCATAACACTTCTAGAAAGCCATCAAAATTAATTTGAAACATGTAAATAAATTTTTCACATGCTTAATTTCCTTTTTTAATCTGGAATTATCAAGAGATATAAAATAGGTTTAGCTATAAAAATCAATAACTAAAACTATCAACAAAATCTAATACTTTTTCTTTTAGAATACTAAGTATTTAACACACACATACAGGAAGAGGAAAAAAGATTTTAAAGAAACTAACAGTGGTGTATATCCAAAAGAGTCTAACTATTGAATACACAACACAGACTTTAAACCACTTTAAACAAAATCTAACGCTTACAAGAATGACAAAAGTATTCCATAAAGAAGGGAGGGAAAAATAAATAAATAAATAAGACGACGACAAAAATCTTCAATTGAGTAAATTACACTCTAAACCATTTAAGTTTGTGTTCTTTTTCATTTTTTCTTAATTTTGAGGTTTTTCATTTTGGTTCATCAAGTTTGATTTCATTTTTAAAAATGATCATTTTGATCACCTTCATCACCTATCTAGTCATTAAGTGCCAATAAAACAATGTCCTTTCTTTTTTATTTCCTCTCTCTCCTAAAAATAAAACTCGTCATGGACACAAACAAATTAGAAATGGCAATCCCTAGGTGACCTGCAGGTGTCTAAACTGACCAACCAGAATGAAGTGGGTTTCACCCACCCTACTAGAGGGATGGAGCAACAAATTTTTCCTTAGACTCAAATCAAGGTAGGTAGTTATTGCTCTTTGAAAATTTAACAGTTAAATTGCATGTTCTTTACGTTCTTAATAAATATGTCAAATTTTGTGTCAATCGAATATTATTTATTATATTATCTATAAGCTTGTATTTTATGCATAATTTTAAAGTAAAAAAATTGCAATTTAAACAATTTATTGATGACATAACTACTGATCATCAATTTTTTTAGAAATCTTTCAAGCAAGGAAGATATAAGAAGAAGATATAATTCAATGGTGGACTTGTCAAAATTCACCTCCAATAAAAAGATATTAAAAAATGTTGTACTTAAGGTTACTACCATTTTTGTAGCAAAATTTTGTCCATATATATAACTATTTTATAGTCTGGTTGTAGCATAGTCTTGAGAAATTGAAGCCTGTACAATCTATCTACATTCTTTGGTTCTTAGAATGACACTTTGGGATTTACCATACACAGCAGTTGGACAATTGCAAGGATGAAAATTAGCATTTTTTTTTTTTTTGAAAAGAGGATGCCAGGGTGGGTATGTCTCAAGGAGGAAGATCACAATTGAAGGGCATGTACTGAGTGAGCATTTGGGAAGCACGTTTTGCGCTTCACACGTCGCATTTCCTGCTTCTTCTTTTTTTAGTTGAGCGCGCTTGGCACTATTCATTGTCCATGAACAATGATTTTGGGCATGTGAACAGTGCCAAGCGCATAAACAGTAACTTTTTATTGTTTTTAGTTTTCTACAAAATAAACGGTATCCGAATAGACCTTGAGTATGGTGGCAAGTAACCCGACCGTAGCTGTCCGTAGATGAAATACTCACTTATAAACAAAATTAAATTCAGATGATCAAAATGAAAAACTTCAAACTTAAGGGACTAGAATAAAAATTATTTTTAACTTTGAAGATCAAACGTGTAATTTAATCTTTTTAATACCACACATTTTCACAACAACAAAAAAAATTGCTGTTATGAAACCATTGTTAAAGTAAACCAACATTAAAATTACAAATTTGAAGATAATTATATGGGGGGATGAACTTGAGCACGGGCCGAGAACCAAGGGCTTAACATATCATACTTTAATAGATGGGTCCGGCCCAAAAAGATAGAGATGAGTAAAGAAACCCATGGGATAAAAGAATGGAAAAGCAAAGGAATGATGGGACAAGCATCCCCTGAATCCAGCTAGAAGCAGGCTAGCTGGGTAGATAAGAAAGGGAAAGGTACCTATAAAAGGGGAGGGTGTGCAGCAGGAAAAGGGGTTTAGAAAAATAGAGAGAGAGAGGACATAAAAAATAACTCAAAAAGCTCATTGCCAGGACAATCTTTATAGATGCTCATTGCTAGGACAAACTTAGATTTGAATAAATCTAAAAGCTCATTGCTAGGACAATCATTATCACAAACACATGAACTACGCTTCACGTTGGCCTTAGCCATAGCACTATTTATAGTAAGGCAAGGGGTCTAGAATCGTACTTAGGTAAAGAAACCACAGCAAGTGCACCCACTTTGATACCAATTGAAAGCTTGAATTTGTGTTAAAAACACAAAAGCTGTTTAGACTCCAAAATAAAAAATTACAACTCGATTGATTTTACTTTAACTTAAACAAAATGCGAAATAGAGTAAATGCGAGCGAACATACAATAAAGCTACTCTAAGCCATATTCATCAAATCTCAGTAGTAAAATGACAGCTAAAAGTGTAGGGAAGAGAAATGAAAACACAAGATAACACATGTGTTATCGAAGAGGAAACCGAAGAACTCGGTGAAAAACCTCTCTGCCGCCCTCTAAGCGGTAAATCAATCCACTAGAAAATAAGTTGGGATACACGAATAGCAAGAGACCCTCCAAGTGCATCTAAGCCCTCCAAGCTCCTACTCCAACAAGGCTTCTTGGAATCGTATCTTGTCTAGCTTTCCAGATCTCGCAATGCGCCTAATTGCATCCGCCAAAACTTGGCTTCTTCCAATGCTTCCAGCAGCACCAAAACCTCACTTGACACTCAATATGGGTGTGATAATTTTTTGGACTATCAACCTCCCAAGGATTTGGACATGGAGAGGTAGGAGTGGAGGAAAACCACAATGGATGGTGTAAAGGACTGTGGGTATGACAATCTCTAACTCTCAAGGGTTTATGGCTAGGGTTTTCTCTCTGAAAGCACTCCCTTCTATATGTGGGTAATGTGGGTATATATAGTGTGTATAAGCATGTAGTGGAGCAGATATGACAAAATAGCAAAAAAAAATATTTTGCGGGTATCTTGCGGGAAGGCCTTACCCATAAGACACTTGTGAAAACTAACTGTCACCATTTTTCATGACTCTATGCATTCCAGTCATGTGCTGAGCACATGCTTCACTTCGCAGGAAGGCTACTCACGAGCTACCCACGAAAACTTCTTTAGTCTTTAATGTTGCCTTGAGTCTTCACACACTCTCTCTCACACAACCCTTACAAATAAATCCCACATAAAATACAAGGTACAAAAGATTGAACAAAATTACAATCAAATATGGCACTAAATTAAAGCCAACACAAAATAGTTGTAAATCACAACTTTACAATCTCCCCCTTTGGCTATTCCGTGACAAAACACCATATAACAAACTTTTATACTTAAACGTGAGTTTGGGAACAATGGCAAAACTCACTCACACCTAATCTAGAAGTTGTGAAGCACTTGCACGAATACACCTGTATCCCGAAACACTCGCACACAAACAAAACTTTCATTAAGCTCATGACAAGTTGAACACAAGGTACATATAGAAGCAAGTATAATGCAATCAAGCTAATAAGCAAGATATAAACAATGAAGCGTAACTTGATCATACAGGAACAATCATTAAAGAATGACTACAGTGATCATTTAACAAGTAAACGATCATCTGAACATGCAATGCAATTAAGTCCAAAGAAAAAATCAATTGCATGTCCAAACACACAACCAATGCAAAACACCAAAGTATTTGCATTAGGATACATAATCCAACAAGGGCACAAGTGTGTAGTACTAAAGATAATGCAACAAAATCCAAAAGTACTAAAAAATGCTACAAAGCAAGGATACAAAAACAAAGTACTGAACATAAACTGAAAGTTTTAAACTACTTTAAAAGCTTTAAAAGAAAGCAGTGTAAATATAAACTAAGACATATTAAAGTAGAGTGCTAAAACCACAAGTAAGCTACTAAACCACCAAAATAAACCAATATATCTATGATGTGTGTGTGCTATACTATGCTCCCCCTCAAATTGTGCAACTCCCCCTTAAAACTTTCTCCCCCTTTTTGAACAGAATGGCCAAAGGAGCTAGTCGTCATCTTCCTCTAGCTTCCTATGAATTTGATCCAATTGGGTTTGAAGAGATGTGAACTTCATGTCGAAGCGAATGTGTTGAGAGTGCATATTAGATGCAAGTCCAGATAACTATGTGCTGATGTCTTGAATGGACAACATAATGATGTCTAACTTTTCATCATGGGCATGAAAGCTAGGACTTGAACTAGCATAAGAAGAATGACTCTCTTGCTTGGTCCCCTTCAGAGTGTGAATTGAGAGTACGAACATTGATTGGATTAGGTCATAGGTATGGCCTCTCATCTTCCAATGGGTGAACACCTTGGAGCTTCAGAATTTTTGAGATGAGACAACAAAAAGGAAGACAGTTTCTTGAGGCAGTTCTCTCAGCTGTTTTGCTCAAGATGTGGAATACATGCGAGCAGATATCAATTTCTTCATCATTGACCAGGTCATGAAGAAATAGGGCCCGACCGAGATTCATGTACTCGGTGCTTAAGAGAGGACAGAGATTGTGGAACATGATTATGGTGAGCAGCCTTAATTCGGGTGATAGTGATGCAACACTCACCACTTTTCCATTGGAAGAGAATCCCAAGCCTTCTCCTAGAGTTTCCCGAAGTAAGTCCTTTTCAGTATCCAAATCATTATACACCGGTGGCTTTTTAAACACGGGTCGGTTGATGCGCAATATGTCAGCAAGATACATGTGTGTCACTGTGAAACTCTTTCCTCTAACCCAACATTTCAACTCATCTCCCTCAACAATGGCATTCACATAGAATTCCTTCACCATATTCTCATACGGTTCATCAAAGCATGACAGAAGGAAATTCCAATCCTTGGTGGCAAACCATTTTGGAATGCTCGTATCAAAGAGAAAGGCTTGCTTAACTGCACTTTCAACCAACAAGGGGGCATCTTTGAAATATTTCTCATAATCTTGAGATGCAGCATATGACCTAAACTTGTCAACATCATAAAGCCATGTTGATGACCTAGTCCTCTTTGATTTCAGGGTAAAACTGTCAAGATCTATCACGAGTTCATTTCCTTTGCTACTTCCCCCTTTTACAGCTGATTTCTTGAAGGGAGACATCTACAAATCAGATATAAAGCGCACACACAAAAAAATGCAAAAACACAAAGACAAGAACACAAACTTGATTAGGGTCAAGTTAGTCCATAAAAATAAGCACAAAGTCCTTAAAAGAACAAAAACAATGTTACACAATCATGTTCAAAAGTGCTAAACATGTTACAACATATATCTAGCATGAATGATTTGCAAAACATGACAAGTGAACAAGTGTGTGCATCAAGTGTGCATGTGGTGTGCATATGTGATGCATGGATCAAAATGTATAAAATGCATTCCCAATTATCTAGACATGATAAACAAGTCCAATCATGATAATCCCCGAACTTTGGTACTCATTGGAGTCCAAAACAACACCAAAATGTCATTTGGGCATTTCATCAAATACTTGATATGCACTTATAAAACTAATATGTAGGCAATGCATGAACATGAGTGAATCTTGCCTAAATAAATTTTTAAATTGCCACAAGGGGCCAACACAAACATGAACAAATCAAGTAGGACAAAGCTCAATCAAGAAATTGAAAAAAAATTCACAAAATTAAAATTCCCACCCCTTTTTCAAAAATGAACCCAACTTTAAAAAACCTAGAATTTTCTGCATAATTTAAGCAAATGAAGAGAAAAGATTGTATAAACATACCTTAGATATGATGTGAAGAGGTTTTCTCTTAATTTTTGGTTGGGTTTTTAGGTGAAAATTAGTTTGGGGTTGAGAAAGGCACAAAGGAGGCAAAGTAAGTGAAATAGGGTATGTTTGAGAAACCATCTACATTAGCCCTTTAAAACTAAAAACACGCATTTTTCGCGGGCTACCTTCTCACAAAGTTACTCGTGAAAAATGCATCTGAAGCACAAAGTTTTTTGCGGGTGAGCATTACTCATAAAATAGTCGCGAGACAGTCGCGCAAGTCTCTGTCTAAATTTTTTGTTTCATGTTTTTGCCTTAACCCATTTTCGCGGGAAGAGCTTAGTCGCGAGCTTCTCACGAAAATTCCTCTGAACAAGTTTTTTATTGAAAAACAAGGAAAATGCACTTTGAACAAAAACTCAAAACACGAGAGCATAGAAACACTTTCAAAAACATAAGAATACTCAAAAATCTTTTGGATTTGATCAACAAGTAATTGAGTATACACATCACATTTGAACACGTATAATCACACAAATAAAATAAGCATTCATTGAACAAAGTCTTTTGTGTTGTGTGTGAGTATCAAAAGTGGAATAGTCCTTAGTCTAGAGTGAAGCTTCAATGATCAATTCAATCAAGTCATATATAACTAGTACTAAGTCAAGTGGACTATCTCAATTATAGAAATGAACATATAATCTCCCACAAGGAAATGATTACATATATTTGACGCTTTTCATTTCGCTTCTTTACAAATCATAACATTTGATCATTTTTTAACAATAAATCTCATTTTGAGATCAATGCCTGAAATTTTTAATATTTCAATTTTGTGCTTAAGCCTTTGGCATTTTGAGACACCATACATTTCAATACAAGTCGTTTTCCTTTTTTCCTAATCAAATACTAGTATGTGCGATGGCTTTTGTAGCTCATTTTCTCTTTTCGAGATTTGACATTTGATGAACTATAAACAAAAACATAAAAACGTGGGAAAAGATATGGGCACAAGTCTATGCATGTATTAAGACCAACAAGACTATTGACTAATCATTCATGACAAGCATGAAGATCGATTTACAACAATCACCATAGATTTCAAGATTTTTCCCACAAAGATAAATGTGCATACATAACAAGCTAAGTTCGTAAATGCACTACGCCATTAGTATGAAGGTACTAGGCCAAACTCAATTGTGATATACAAAAAAGAAGCGATTAAACTTTTTTGGAGATGTTTCAATTTTTTATAGGTTTTTGAATTTTTCAACACACTCAAAAATAGAACAAGAAAAGTAAGATCAACAAAAACAAGTACAAAACGCAACTTGCAAAAGAAACATGTAATCATACATGTGACTCCTATAAAGCATGTTTGCAACAATGAACAACATAAGGTCCCACAAGGGATGGAAGTCAAGGGATAATACCAACACCGATGGTCTTACGAAGAGACACAAATCGTGGACCATCAAGGGGTTTGGTGAAGATGTCCACCATTTAGTTGTCAGTGTTGATAAACTCCAGCCACACAACCTTGTTCTCCACTAGATCTCGAATGAAAGGATATCGAATCTCGATATGTTTCGATTTCTAGTGTTGAACTAGATTTTTGGACAAGTTTATGGCACTTGTGTTATCACAAAACACACGCATAGTGTCTTGAGCGATTCCATAATCATATAAGAGCTTCTTCATCCATAATAGTTGCGCACAACAACTTCCTGTTGTGATGTATTAAGCTTCAGCCATTGATAGAGAGATTGAATTTTACTTTTTGCTCACCCATGACACTAAGTTATTCCCAAGATAAAAACAACCACCGGAGGTGCTTTTCCTATCATCAATACACTTGGCCTAGTCAGCATCCGAATATCTAGCTAAGCACTCATTGGAGTCTTTTGAATACAAAATTCCATAGTCAGAGGTGCCATTGATATAGCAAATGATTCGCTTTACCACAGATAAATGTGATTCTTTAGGTGCTGCCTAAAATCGAGCACATACCCCTACACTAAAGGCGAAGTCCGGCCTACTTGCTGTGAGGTAGAGAAGACTACCAAAAATGCTTCGATAAAGTGTTGGATCTACTTCCAAACCGGCATGATTAAGACTTAGTTTTGCCGATGAACTCATAGAGGTGGATGCATGTTTTTTGGAGTCTAAGCCGAATCTCTTTACCAGATTTTGGCAAACTTCTCTTGAGAGATAAATATCCCATTTTTTCGTTGTTTCACTTGAAGCTCTAAGAAGTAGTTTAGCTCCCCCACCAAGCTCATTTCAAACTCCTTTTTCATTTCTTCTGAAAATTCTTAAGCAAGGTGATCAATTGTGGATCAAAAGACAATGTCATCCGTGTATACTTAAGCGACAATGGGGGATTTCTCATTTCTTTTAACAAACAGTGCTCTATTGACTTGACCTCTTTTGAAACCATAATCCACAAGATATAAGGTGAGGTGATCATACAATGCTCTTGGTGCTTGCTTCAACCCATATAAAGTTTTCTTCAATCTTAGCACATGGTCTGGAAAGTGAGGGTCTTGAAACCCTTTTGGTTGCTCAACAAATACTTCTTCGTTCAAAATTCCATTCAAGAAGGCACTCTTCACATCCATTTGGTATAACTTGAAGCTCATAACACACGCTATGGAAAGAAGAATTCGGATTAACTGTAATCTTGCTACTAGAGCAAATGACTCATTGAAGTCTATGCCTTCAACTTGAGTATATCCTTGAGCCACCAATCTAGATTTGTTTCGAACGACCTCACCATCTTCATCAGTCTTGTTCTTAAATATCCACTTGGTGCTGATCACATGTGTATCCTTGGGTGCAATAGCTAGAAAAAAAAAGAAGGAATTAAAAGGAGGGGTATTTAAGTAAATTTGTTTATGGGGTCATTTGTTATAATTAAAATTACTAAGGGGTTTTTAGAAAATAAGGTTGAAACCCTAGTTTTATATAGTCTAATTTTAAGTCGGCATATACTGACAGATGTTTTGAGGGAGGAGACTAGCCAAAATACTCAAGTAGAGGAGGTTTTACTGCACAATTGAGGTAAGAGCCCAAGAATCTCTCTCTTGTTAAATCTAAGCTTATTTGGAATTAGAGTATTTTTTTTATGTGGATATTTTAACTGGTAGTGAAGGTATTTAATTATTTAAGAGTTTTAATGATGCAACGAAGAAAAGTTTAGATATATATTTCGGTCAGTTGGCTACTACTGCCTACAAATTTTTTAGTACTTAGTCTTTTTATATATATGCACATGTTCCATTGTGATAAGCATGGCTGGAAGTGGTAGAGTTTAGGCGTGATGGGGTCAACAGGCTGCGCAGTTGGGTTGTTAAGAGACTGTACCAAATTGATGGAATTGGAAAACAAAAAGTATAATAAGCATGGTTTTGAGGTCCTGACAGGTTATAAAAAAAATAAAAATAAATAAATAAAAAGAAAAAGAAATGAAGAAGAAGAAAACAGCACTTAGAGTACACGTCCTTGTCTAGTATGACATAATAGTGCTAGCCTTACCTTTAAGGCATTGATGGTGGCAGCCTATATATATATATATGTATATATATATATATAATATATATATATATATATATATATTATGATTAGGTGGAATTTCGGTGTAGGAAAAGTAGACAATTATAAGATATTTTTTATAGTTTTTCTTCTGGTCAGGTACCGTTATAAGTTTTTTTGAATTATATGATTATTGAATAAATGGTGCTTGTAAATTGTTAGGTGAGATCTAAGGATTTTAGAGATGTGCTAGGGATAAGTTCTTTTGGTGAGCTAGTTGAGGTAAGTAACCTTGTCCTAATTGGGTTTTATTTTGCTTATATTAATGTATTTTTAACTACTGAAAATTTGTTTATAATTGTTACAATTTTATTTCTATTGTATCACTAATTTCAAGTAAAGAATTATCATAAATATATCTGATATACTGAATATATGATGTGTTTTGTTTAATTGTTTTTAGCTATATTGATTTAAAGTGAATATAGAAATATCACAAATGTATTGAATAATTGAATATATGATTATATGTACATGCATTTGAATAAGAAACATTTTTTGTTAGAAATTATGATTGCATAATATATGATTATGGACAGTCTGACAATGATTTGATTCTGATACCTAAACCAATGGAGGTTATTCATTGGTATTCTAATACCCAAACTAATGTGGGTTATTCATTGGTACTCTAATACCCAGCCAATGAGGGTTATTCATTGGTTCTCTAATACCCAGCCAATGGGGGTTATTCATTGGTATTCTGATACCCAAACCAATGTGGGTTATTAATTTGTATTCTGATACCCAACCAATGGGAATTATTCATTGGTACTTTGATGCCCAGTCACAGGAATATAACGTGACCATAGTCATAAGATTGTTAAGTATATGAGTTATGTTGAATATTTAACTATTTTCAGTCATTAAAACTGCTTATGTATTTTTGGAACTTATTGTAAGTTATAGATTTTGTTATTTGGAAAACTAACTACCTTTTAAACCATCTATGATATAATTGTAAGATCAAAGTATGGGATCTATTTGCAATGTACATTTTAAGATTATGAAACTTCTTAGTTATTTTTGAAAATCCATAGCATATTATAACTATTGAAGATTCAAATTACATCTTATTATTTTACAGATCTATTGCTGGATAAAACTTATTAGGATTTTGGTTACTTATTGAGTTGTCAACTCACCCCCCCCCCCCCCTTCCCCTCTTTCTCCTTTCAAATTTTGATCAGGAAGAGTGGCATATGTTTGGGCTTCCGCTGGGATGTGTGCATGAGTGAAGTTTAGGAAATCAATGGAATAAGATTTGAACTTTTATATTTAAGATTACCTTTTATGTGGACCTTTAGATTTAAAGGGTTTAGTTATTTTTATTTTGATGTTGGAAGATTATTATTTGGAGATCTTTTGAGAATTTCATTAGTGAGGATATTTTCAAATTTATTGTTGAAATTTTCTTTAAGGATAACTCTTCAATTGTTAAGAGGGTCATACACACTTGTAGGGTGTAAACTTTATAAGTGTGTGGCTGTTGTCACGTGCCTAACTCTTACTTGGGTTTGCGACGTGACATTGGGCCTTGGTACCAACTCCCATACATCATTTCTAACGAATTGATGTAAACCTTGATGCATGGATTCCATCCAATTTTCATCTTTCAAGGCTTCCTCCCCTTTCTTGGGTTCAAATTAAGCAAGATAGCCATTGTATGTCACATGATTCAAGCTATAGCTCGATTCTTTTCTCAAACAAAGTCCCTCATCTAAGTCACCAATGATGTTGCTTATGGGATGATTGAGACTTACTCTTGATGATGGTTTCTTGGAAGTAAAGGGTTCCTCATCCCGTGAAATTGGAGGTTGAACTTCTGGACGGGTAAGTGGACTTGAAGGCCTTTGCATTGATCTAGTCTCCCTTCTTGATGTCGAAGGTGTGGACTCCTTTTTTGGTGATTCTTTCTCACACTCATCACTTTGAGACATGATATCATCACCCTCATTCTTCTTAAGGGTTGGTGCTTCACCATCCTCACCAACATCCTTTTCAGAGATGGTGTCATCTATGACCACATTTATTGACTCCATCACCATCTTAGTACACTTATTGTACAGTCTGTATGCTCGACTACTTGTGGAGTATCCTAGGAAGATCCCTTCATCACTCTTAGCATCAAACTTCCCAAGATTCTCCCTATCATTGTGAATGTAGCATTTGCTACCAAAAACTCAGAAGTACTTTACTTTCGACTTCTTTTCCCTCCAAATCTCATACGATGTCTTCTTTGTTCCAGCCTGAAAGAAAATCCTACTCCCAATGTGACATGATGTGTTCCCAGAATTTCTATGGAATGTTTTTATTAAGAAGCATTACTCTTGCCACCACCCCATTCTGTTGTGGTCCTTAGAGCGGAGAATTCCTTTTTGATACCATGCTTATTGCAAAATGCTTCAAATTTTGCATTTTCAAACACTTTCCCATGATCACTCCTTATTTTGACTAAGGGAACTCCCTTTTCATTTTGGAGCTTCTTGCATAACCTTTCCATCTTGTCACACACCTCCGACTTCTCTCTAAGGAACTCCACCCAAGAATATCTTGAGAAATCATTAACCAGCACCAGGATATATCATTTTCCACCCAAGCTTTCTGTCTCATTAGACCCATTAGATCCATATGGAGTAACTCCAAAGGACGATAAGTAGCCACTACATTAACTTTGGGATGGGTTGATTTTGTTTGTTTTCCCAATTGACATGGACCACAAACATTGTTCTCAATCTTTCCGAACTTTGGCAAGCTAATCACCACTTCAAGCTTTGACATCTTTGCTACTTGCTTGTAATTTGCATGGCCAAACCATTGGTGCCACATCTCCAAAAGATTTACTCGAGCACTCTGACATGATATGCTTGGCTTGGGAACAACACCATAGCAATTGTCAATGGTTCTAAGTCCCTTCAAGACTTGAACACCTTCTTCATTAAGAATTAGACACCTCTTCTTTAGAATTGAACTATGAAGTCTTCATCACATATTTGGTTGATACTCAGCAAGTTCACCTTCAATCCTTTGATGTAAAGAACATCAGTCAACAAGGGAAGTCCCGAAATATCAATTCCCTTTCCAAGAACTTGTAAATGGCTACCATCTCTAAAAGTCACGAAGCTGTCTTCCTTCTCCTTAAGAGTTTTGAAAAGTATTTTATCTCCTATCATGTGCCTTGAACATCTGCTATCAAGATACCATAAACACGAATTAAACACTTTCAATGCGATATGAACATAAAGACAAGCATGAGATAAGCACTCTTGACCCTTAAAGATACACTCCTCTTCTTTTACTTCATTCATAGATGAGGGGAGCTTTATTTTCAAACCATCAAGTTTATCACACATGTCTATTCCTTCTCGTGTATTTAGCAATTAAGGAATTCGACTCACACAAGCTATTATGAATATCATGATTCCTTTGTTCTAAGGATTTTAGCATGTGTACAAAAATTCTGGCATGTTTCTTAGATTTGAATAACTTTAAAAGCTCATTGCTAGGATAATCTTTATAGATGCTTATAGAGTCATTATCACAAACACATGAACTACTTCATGTTGGCCTTAGCCATAGCACTATCTATAGTAAGGCAAAAGGTCTAGGGTCGCACTTAGGTAAAGAAACCACAGCAAGTACACCCGCTCTGATAACAATTGAAATCTCAGATTTGTGTTAAAAACACAAGAGCTGTTTAGACCCCAGAATAAAAAATTACCGCTTGGTTGATTTTACTCTAACTTAAACTAAGTACGAAATAGAGTAAATGCGAGCAAACAAATAGTAAAGCTACTCTAAGCCATATTCATTAAATCTTAGCAGTAAAAGGAAAGCAAAAAGAGTAGGAAGAGAAATACAAACACAAGATAACACGCCAATGTGTTATCGAAGAGAAAACCGATAAACTCGACGAAAAACCTCTTTGCCGCCCTCCAAGCGGTAAATCGATCCATTAGACAATAAGTTGGGATATACAAATAACAAGAGACCCTCCAAGCCTAATCTACCCAGTGCACCTAAGCCCTCCATGCTCCTTCTCTAACAAGGCTTCTCGGAACCGTGTCTTGTCTAGCTTTCCGAATCCTGCAATGCACTCGATTGCATCCGCCAAAACTTGGCTTCTTTCAATACTTCCTAGCAATAAAAAAAACCTCACTTGACACTCAGTATGGGTGTGGTAAGTGTTTGGGCTATCAACCTCTCAAGGATTTGAATATGGAGAGATAAGAGTTGAGAAAAACCACAATGGATGGTGTAGAGGAATGTAGGTATGACAATCTCTAACTCTCAATAGTTTGTGGCTAAGGTTTTCTCTCTGAAAGCACTCCCTTCAATATGTTGGTGATGTGGGTATATATAGTGTGTATGAGGATGTAATGGAGCAAATATGACAAAATAGCAAAACAAAATATTTTACGGGTATCTCGCAAGAAGATCTTACCTACAAGACACTCACGAAAACCAGTTATCACCATCTGTCATGACTCTTCACATTCCAGTCATGTGCTGAGCACATGCTTTACTTCGCAAGAAGCCTACTCACGAGCTACCCACAAAAACTTCTTTAATCTTCAATGTTACCTTGAGTCTTCACACTCTCTCTCTCTCACACAACCCTTACAAATAAATCCCACATAAAATATAGGGTATAAAAGATTGAACAAAATGACAATCAAATTTGGCACGGAATTAAAGCCAACACAAAATAGTTGTAAATCACAACTTTACATAAATTAATTGTATAAGTCATCTACTTAGAAAGCAAACCCCGTTGTACTAGACCCTATATACACTTCAAGTAGGTCTTAAACTAAACTTTCTGCCTTAGTGTGACTCTAGGATCACTAACAGAAAAGAGAAATTAAGACTTAACAAAAAAGAAAGAAAACCTCATAGTATTAGGCCCTGTCTATGCCTCGAGTAGGTCGTAAGCTGAACTTTCGGCCTTAGTCTAACTCTAGGGTTACTAATAAAAAATGGATATTAAGACTTAACAAAAAAAAGTAAGCAAATCCTGTGGTACTAGACCTTGCCTTTGCCTCAAGTAGGTCTTAAATTGAACTTTCTATCTTAGTCTGACTCCAAGGTCACTAACAGAAAAGGGAAATTAAGACTTAACGGAAGAAAAAATTATAACAATAAAAATATCTAAGGAAAAAAAGATCTTATGGCATTAGGCCTTATAATTTCTTTGAAAGCTTGTAAGGTTAATGATGGAAATATGCATGCTTGTATCGTATACAAAACTTACGCAACGGAAAAATAGTGGATCTACTTCATTCATAAAAGTTAACATGTACTATATAAGTTTCAAAATTTTAGAACAAGAGAGAGTACCTTGGAGCGGTGAATTTCAAAAACGAAGATCAGAAGCACTTGGGAACACTTTCAATCTTCATTCCAATTTCACTAACGCCCAAGTTGTGTGGTCTCTCAATCAGTTTACAAAGGGAGAATGTTACAGTGTCTAACACTCATATACACCACTTAAGAATAGTGTTCTTACAAATTCTCTCTCTAGAAAATTCTCTCCCTTTGTATCTAACTAATTATCTAATTGGGCTGGCCTTTCCAATTGGGCTTAAGTGTATGGCTTGGAGTGAGACCAAAATTAACCAATAAGACACTAGCTCCAATGGGTCTTGGGCTTTTATGTCAACTATTAACAAGTCCAAAGTTACCATTAATTATATTTAATACCACTATATAAATATAATTGCACTCTAGGTCTTATTTATAAATTATATCCCAAGACTTTATTGTATATGCAACCCTTTCATAAAATATTCGTAGTAATACAAAGTCATCAATGTAGACTGCCACTTTGTAGATTACTACATTTTATCCTTTAGTACCCAGTTTAATCCTATAAGTTGTTCATCATATATTTATGAAATCCAATTCCATAAACATATACTTTAGTAACTCCATACTTTAGTAACTCCTTACTAAAGTGGTTAGGCCTAACTCTCTGAATAACAAACCCATTAAACTTATCTCAAGGGAATGTTTTGTATCTCTGTTAAGAGACTATGAATTCCATCTTGAGAATATATGTTCCATCAACACTAAATGTGATAGCCCAACATACTAAAGTTTTAACTGTTACTTTAGATCTCACTTCTGATATATCAAAGCAATCTATACTCATGATCAAATCCATTATTCTCTCAAGACTAAGAGTTGTTGCAAATATAAGTCGTGAGATTATTATTCATTTGACAGTCATTGGAAGAATAATAAATCTCACAGTGGTCCAGTTCAATATGTCTTAACTCTTAAAACATATCAACATACCAACTAGAAATTTCCATTTCCATGAGCACGACAAATCATCTTAGTTGATATGTTATAGTCTTCGCAGATGAAATTCCCAATTTCATCACCGACTACGAATTACATTTTGATTTTACAAGGAACTTGTGATTTACATCGTCTGTGACTAAATCACATACAATGCATCTCATGGGCTATATGATAATGTCTCAATATTTATGTTACCATTATTTTAGATAAAAATAAAACAGCTTTATTAAATACAACATTAAGTCATACATAATATTATACATAATAACATACATAGTATCATACAATAGGATTTAAGGGCACACATCCTAACAGTTAAAACACGGCCACAATGCGAAAGTACGAGAGTATTCTAAATGACGATATATCTCAAACAGATTCATATCTCTCTATGGATTATATAGTAAACAATGATAAATATTTAAGAAATGCATGATTGTACAAAATAATCATAGATAAATAAAAGTTTCAAGGTTACAAGGCAAGCCCTTCAAACAAGGCACATATATAAAAATAAAAGTAAAATAAAAAAGAAAAGGAAACTTAAACTTTATCTAAGTACATTTTTCTTTTTAAGCCACTCCTTTAAAGGATGGCTCCACGGCAGAAACCACGACCTCGCCCACCACTTTTACATTCATGGATCGGCCCTCAACCTCTCTAGCGGGGGATTTATTGTTGATAATAGCCTGAATCTCGGGATTTTTCACTATTATCAACTCTAAAGGATAAGGTATACCATTAGCATTCTTTAGAGATGAAGTAGCCTGTACTTACATTTTGTTTGGAGCCACGGTCCACCCTTTATCAAAGTAGACCCAAAGCATCTGTTGCACCTCAGGTTTCACGAATGTGATGCAATCAATCTAGCCCTAGTAGTAGGCAGCTTTCACCTTCTCATTGCCCACCATGACAAAGGCTTTCAGCTTGGCTGTCTTACCCTCCATCACCTTGTTCACCTCCTAAAGTTCCTTCCCTAAGGCTTCATTCCTCTTTGTTATAGCCTTAGTGCTTTGCTCAGCCTCACATGGAGCCTCTCAAACTCAGACACCTTGGTCATCAATTCCAAGATGTTTTTAAGAAGGTCCTCATTATCCATGGACATCTCCTTAAGTTTTGCCTTTGTCGCCAAGTACCTTTATTCCACCATGGAAGAACATTGGTAACCCTGTAAAATAGGAGTTAGAAATGAAGATCAACCTAAAGATGAAGGAAAGGTAACAAGGGAATAAGTGGCTTACCATAACTGATTCTCTCTTCATGTTGAAAAAAAGGTCATCATCCCCCTACTGCTCCTAGTGACTTACGTCTTCAGGAAGGAGAAATGTCTTACCCACGCACTCAGCAATGCGGCTCCCGCGACCTTCCCTCCAGGGCTTGACCTTATTGGTGGCTAAAAGAGGTTTCACGTCCACCATGAAGGCTCTAATGTAGGTTGGGGCCCCCACAATATTCACGAGAGCATTTTCCTCCTCAGTCGAAGTACCCTCGGCATCAAGGGCTGTCACCGCAGGCCCTTAACTTCCTCTTTCACCCCTTTGACGCTTTTGCCCACCCCACGATGCTTGAGGTGGGGCAGTAGGTGCCGAGACAACTTGTGGCACGGGTGCAACAGAAGGAGACTAGACTTGTGCAATGGGTGGGTTCTGGCCTTGAGCTACAGGGGGTGTCGCTAAAATTTGGCTAAGGCTAACCTTGGCTTTTTGGTTGGACATCTTAACTGAAGTCCCTTCAATAGGAAGAGCGGTCGGGACATTATATCTTGGGTCTTGATATGGGGTTTCTATGAGGAGGAGTTGCCTGTTCTTTTTCTTCTTCTCCTACGCAGGCATTCAGCAGGTGCAATTACCATTACCTCGACATCTGCTGGAGTGAAAAAAGATGGAGAGTTGCTACACCTTCTTCCTTCTGTTTGATGCGCTATCTTTGTGGGAGATAGAATGTACCCCTTGATCTGAACATCAATTAAAGGAAGCAACGGATCCTTCTACTTGATTGTCCTCGCAACGTTCTGAAAGCTTTGATATACTAAAGTATAGCTAAGGATGGGATGAGCTATCCGAAGTTGTCCATTCGAATGGTAGAGCAATAAAAACAACCCCAAAAGTCATGTTTCATGATGAAAGAATGGTAGAGCAAAGGAGTGATGGGACAAGCATCCTCAGAATCTAGGTAGATGCAGGCCAACTGGGGAGATAAGGAGGGGAAAGGTACCTATAAAAGGGGGATGTCCAGCAGGAAAGGGGTTCAGACAAATAGAGAGAAGACTTAGAGAAATAAGAAAGAGACAAGCATAATAGGACTTAAGAGTTTTTAGTTTTCAATCCAACCTTTTGTTCCTAGAGAAAGCAGTTTCTATATTAATAAATAACCATTTTGTTCCTAATTGCTTTGTAATCAGTTGTTTAGATCTTCTATTGTAGATTTTTTATCCTTTAGTTCTTATAAATTAATTGTATAAGCCATCTGTTTAGACACTACCACTAAAGTCTTTGTTTTTTACGCCCACAAATTTATTTAAATTTTTATAACAAAAAAAAAAATGATCAAAATTGACTCTTTTATCCTGGTTAAAAATTCAACCTCTTTCATCCAAACCCCAATTCATTGTTGGATCAAAATTGACTCCAGAACTTCTAATTCAAACCAACTGAGGCCAAAGAAGTGGTTATAACGGAAAGAAATTCGATATAAAAAACAGGTAGTAAGTCATTCATAAGAATAATACTAACTTAAAAGTTGGCTAGCAGGTAGATAGGTAGGAATTGCTTTATTGGAAATTTCTGGATTCAAAATGGTGGAGGCAGCCAGCACATTATGGCCCACTGCGTACAATTATGACATGGGGAAATTGTTTTCCACTAGTTAGATGTGATTCGTAATTCCTTGCAAGCCAAGTAAATCACGCAGAAAATGTGAATATATGGACCGCGAGCAAGTCCTCCCGTATAGAAATGTCAACGTCTGTAGGCTAAAGTCATCATATTACAAAATATTTTTTCATAAAGTAAGACTAGAAGAACCAAACAAGAGTGTTCCCCGTAACAAGGAATTAGACTATTGGAACCTACATATGGTTTAGAAAGATACATAATGAAGTTGTCTACTTGAACCTGGCGCGTGTTGAGCGTGCTTCACTGTAATTGTCTGACAAATGACTGACCATTATGTTGTTCGGTCCCAAGTGTGAATTCAGGAAATCAATTAAAGGGAAAAGTCACACAGCAAACTTGGAATCAATCCACCATTAAAAAATCAATTATAATATTTATCTTCTTTGTGCAGGTCTCACAAATAAAGAAAAAATCTTTTTCTTTTTTTATTCTCTCGTACCAGCATCGTGCTCACTGCAGTTCTTTTTCTTCTTATCACACTCATTGTGATGTCTTCTTCGTTCTTCACTTTGCAACATCAAACAAAACATATTCTAATTAATTTTTGAGTTGAGCAAAAAACATTGTCAACTAATAGGTCAAGAATATATTGATTCTTGAATAAATTAACCGATTAATTAGCCAAGTAAATTAATTAAGTCAACTTAATATGCAATAAGCATGGTAGCACAAATAAATCACCAATTAAGTTAAATGTAGCGCAAAATAAATTTGACACAGGTGATTTGTTTACAAATGAGGAAAATTATCGAGGCGAAACTCCACCAGGTAAATTTAAGGTCACCACTTCCAAGAATCCACTATTATCAAAACAAGCGATTACAAGTGAAGGAATCCTAGTACCTTATACCAACTTACAGTTGAACCCTTACTCCAATACACAATTGGACTTGCAATGTAGTGACAATCTCTCATTTCAATGCATAGCTCCCAGTACGTGACTAACCAATTGATGCGCGAATCCCAATACGCAGCTTACACACCAACTTGAAAAAGATGTTGACTGCAAAGTTCTTCAATTCATCCACACGATGAACTAGGGAAAATTGTCTCCAGTCACAATTTGAGTGAATAATCGTTTTGCATCAAGTTGCATCACCTTAGACAACTCTTAAAGTAATCCTTATATATGTATAGGGTTGTGAAAAAAGAAATCCTACACAAATAGCTTGGATATGCGTGAAAAACAGATCTGGGACTCTAACTTTCGTAAACCTCAATAGATAGGATATCTGCCAAGCTGCTATCAAGCATCGGGCTAAAACTCCTTTTAAACCTCGATAAATATAATCTGTCGAGCTATCTATTGAGCTTTAAAATACAGCAATTCTTCACTTAATTCTTAAACAGATTTGCATGGCTTTAACTCTTGACTTGAACAATATGTTACTTGAAGACTTTGTTTGTGATGAGTAAGGTTAAGTGATCTCTTGTACTTAACACTCATATCACTCTTTTTGACGAGAAAGACTGAAAAATTCTAAGAGAAAGGCATAAATAACCATCTAACTACTGTTACCCGCCAATCTTGAAATGACATCTGTATGCTTCAGCATAGCAAAAGTACAATGTTAATGACATCTATATGATTCAGCATAGCAAAAGTGCAATGTCAAAAAGCCTAACATAATTGGGTATTTCTTTTCTCTCCTTTGTATACCCATACATGGTTTGCTTAATAAAAAGAAAATATGCAAAGAAAAATAAAAGCAAAAAGAATAAAATACTTTTTAAATATGATTGCAAGCATATTTTCTAGGAGATGTGGGAGTTATAGGATGTACCACAAAAGTGATAGTCCCCATGAAACAGTTATGATTGTGTGTGAGTCAAAGTGATTTTCTCATATCTTAAATCGTTGTAACATAGAGACACTTATGCAATCTTGCGATGTTTTCACACATAACACACAATATTCTTTACTACTTTTGATACATGTGCAGGTACAATGTGATTTGGCCATCACAAGGTTTACATGTGTTGATGTATACTCACTAAACTGTCTTGACTTGTTTTTAAAATATAAAATCAGTTAGACTTATTTAGTGTGTGTGTGTGTTTTGGGATCCATGTGCTTAAAATTGTTGTTAAGAGATGATTTTAAGAGTCTAATATGTTGATTGGATCATTGGTTGAGTTGCATGAGTGATTGCATTCAAGTCTGTGTTTTTCCCTTCTCGAAAAACTATTTTTAAAAGCTGGCTCGACACCTCCTCGATACCTAGCTGTCTGTCAAGCTTCTTAGTTTTTTCTTATCGCAATCTCGACACCTTTTCGACACTTGGTGGATCGATCGAGCTTCTGTTCTCGTGTCTTTACTTTGTTCCTCGACACCTTCTCGATAGCTCTATCTATCAACGTTGTTTTTCTTGACACATTCCTCAACAGATGACTCGACACCTCTTGATCCATCAAGATCCTCTGCATGCATTGTTTTTCACATGTTTTGCATGTTTCTTTGATCTTGTCATCCATAACATCTTGTTTCATTATATTCATGCATTTTTATGGATTCTTTGTGCCCCCCCTTGATCATTCTTGATCATCTTTATGTTTCTCGGGTAAAGGTTTATAGCTTCTTGTACCCTTTGTCAATCATGACAAAAAGGGGGAGAAATTGGAGAATTTGTGGTTTCTTTCTTTAAGATTCTACAAGTGAGGGGGAGAAATACATGCCTCTATAAGGAGGAGAGGTGTTTCATCTTGTTAGGGGAGTGTTTACCTCCTTGTTGTTATAGGAGCTTCTTTAGCTTCTTGTTCTTGTACCTTAGGTCTTGTGACCATGTTTACATACATTGTGCTTATCTTTAATATATATGTGATGGTGTATGTTTTCTGCACCTATCTCTGCATGTGTTGTTTCTTTTCTATCTTTATACACATGTTTCTTTATTTGTATGCAATCTATTATTTCTGCTTCACACAAAGATGCCTCAATGTGTTTTTTTTAGTGTTTTAGAAATACAGGTTATCAAAGTCTTCCATGGCATAAACTCTCTTCTTGCAAAGTTTTTCAAGAGTTTGTGTTAGGGTAGATTTTATTGTATTCAACAAGTGAGTATGAGTTGAGTGATTTATAACTTCTCTCATATGTTCATCTATTTGTTGTGGTTTTGTCACGGATTGTCAAAGGAGGAGATTGTTAGGACATATATGTTTCACTTGTTTAGAAAATATGTCATTATGTTATGTAATTGGTTAATCCTTTGACAAAACGCACTTTACTTGTGTTTGGGTAGATCTAGAATGTGTTTAATACTTCAAAGAACATGTTTTTCAAGTCTAGTATTAAAGCCATAAAGATTGGACCAAGAAACAAGTGAAGAAAAGGTGTTCACTAAAGCTGGACAGATAGCTGAACACCTGCTGGACACCTGTAGACACCTGCGGATAGCTGCTCGATACCTCTATCTATCAAGCTTTAATGAAGCTCGACAGCTTCTCGATCGATCGAGGTATCTATTAAGGTTACGGGAATTCAGATTTCTAGATCTGATTTTCAGCCGATGTTTTTCTATTTGTGGAGAGTTTCTGTTCTCACAACCCTAGACATATATAAGGCTTATTTTAGAGGTCGCCACATAAGAGAATACAAGGAGTACATATGAAAAAGTTGACCAAAGCCTTATTCTCTCTAAAAAAAGCTACTGCTTCTTTGCGTCTCAGGGTTTTGTAACCAAGTGCTTCTTGATTTCATTGTTGACGAAATGAAGAACTTTGTAGCCAAAATTCATCTTCCTCAAGTTGGTGAGTGAATCACGTACTGAGATTTGTGCAAAGGAGTTAATCACGTACTAGGATCCGTGCATCAAAGGGTGGCGTTCATATATTGAAGAGTTCAAAGGTTCTGAAGCGGTAGAAGTTTTCTACTGTGAGTTCATCTATGGAGATTTTAGAGTCTAGGGACAAAGGTTTTGTACTAGATCTGAAACTTCTCTTTACTATAGTGAATTGCTTTTCGGGAAGGTTTCCCCCCAGGTTTTTTACTATGAAACTGGTTGGTTTCATTGGTTTTCCTAGGTCATCATATCGTGTCTTATTTACTTTTCCGCTGCATATGATTTTGACATGATATTGATATTTGCTTGTTTTAACAAGTTTATCCATAATAAATCTAATTAACAATTTGGATTTAAAACTTGTTAATTCTACCAACCCGAGTCTAAATTTCCCAACAGTTGGGTTGCCTTGTTCAAGGTTTCTACCAGATTGTTTGTCTTCAAATGTAAGGGTTTGAAGTGTCCCCCCACCCCCTTCTCGTGATTTGGGCAATTTTTTATGGATCATTTTTTATCAATGTCATGGGATTGAAGTGTCTTCCCCCATATGTGGGTGTTGGATTATCTTATTGGGGTTTAAAGTGTCTCCCCCCATATGTGGACATTAGGTTATCTAAGTGGGGTTTGAAGTGTCTCCCCCCATATGTGGACGTTGGATTATCTGAGTTGGGTTTGACATCTCTCGCCTCATATGTGGATGTTGGGTAGTTTGGGATTTCTACAGTATCCTCACTCCATATATCGTATCCTGCTATAGACATCATGCCCATTAGCTCCTCCTAAGTCATCATAAAGCATTCAGGTAGGTCTTAGACCAACTCAAATGAATCCTCTTTTCCTTCCTCCTCAGAATTCAAATAGTTGATCCTTAGTCCTCTCCCAAAACTATGGTTAGGAAAGGGATTGTTGGTGATATAAGGCCTTGTAGGTGATGCAATTGTTAGGATTAGTGCCCTTAAATCCTATTGTATGATGCTATGTATGATATTATGTATGACATTATGTATGACTTACTATTGTGATTGATAAAGTTATTTTATTATTATCTAAAATAATGGTAACATGAATATAGGACATTATCATATAGTCCATGAGATGCATTGTTTGTGATTTATGTGAAAAGTCATAGAAGATGTAAATCACAAGTTCATTGTAAACTCAGAATTTATAGTTCGTAGTCGGTGATGAAATTGGGCATTTCATCTGCAAAGACTATAACATGTCAACTAAGATGATTTGTCTTGATCATGGAAGTGGAAACTTCTAGTTGATATGTTGATATGTTTTAAGAGTTAAAACATATTAAACAGGACTGCTGTGAGATTTATTATTCTCCTAATGACTGTCAAATGAATAATAAATCTCACGACTTCTATTTGCATGAACTCTTAATCCTAAGAGAATAATGGACCTGATCATGAAGTGTAGGTTGCTTTGACATATCAGGAGTGAGATCTGAAGTGACGGTCAAAATTTCAGTATGTTGGGCAACCACATTTAGTGTTGATGGAACATATATTCTCAAGATGGAATTCATAGTCTCTTGATGGAGATATAAAATATTCCCTTGAGATAAATTTAATGGTTTCAGTTATTCAGAGAGTTAGGCCTAACTATTTTAGTAAGAAATTACTAAAGTATATATTTATGAAATTGGATTTCATAAATATATAATGAATAACTTTAAATAATTAAACCGAGTACTCAAGGATAAGATGTAATAATTTACAAAGTGGCAGTCTACGTTCATGACTTTGTATTACTACGAATATTTTATGAAGGGGTTACGTGTACAATAAAGTCTTGGGATATAATTTATTAATAAGGCCTAGAGTGCAATTATATTTATATAGTGGTATTAAATATAATTAATGGTAACCTTGGACTTGTCAAGAGTTGACGGAAAAGCCCAAGGCCCATTGGAGCTAGTATCTTATTGGTCCATTTTGATCTCACTCCAAGCCACACACTAAAACCCAATTGAAAATGCCTAATAGGCCAACCCAATTAGATAATCAGTTAGTTATAAAGGGAGAAACATACAAAATTTTTATTAGAGAAAGAAAAAAGTGAAATAAGAAACGGTGTGTGAGAGAGTGTGAGACACATTTTCATTCTCTCTTGAAAACTGATTGAGAGACCACACATCTTGGGTGTAAAGTGGAATTGGAGTGAAAATTAAAAGTGTTCCCAAGTGCTTCTAATCTTTGTTTTAAATTTCTCCACACCAAGGTACGCTATCTTGTTCTTAAATTCTGAAATTTACATTGTGCACGTTATCAATCATGAATGAAATAGATCCTAATTCGTTGCTTCCGCTGTGTTTTTTGCATGAGATGCAAAACCAGAATTTTTCCTTCAGCAATCACCTTGGTGTGTATTAAATCTTGAATTGCATGACGAAGATTATAACACCTATTAGTGTCAAGGTCTAGGCCTTGATGGTAGGCACACCTTTTACTCACATCAAACTTTGAAGGTAATGGGTTTGGGACTGGGTTTGGATCTAAGGGTTTCAATAACCCTTTTGCTTTCAGCTTTTCAAATATTTGATTCATCAGCACATAAAGTTCATGAAATTCCCTCCTAGGTCTTGGAGGCAGTCCTTGTGATATTTGTACTAGGACAATTAATTGGTATGGATCAGTTTTATATATGTTAAATACTTCTACAAATTTTGGTCCCATTATTTATTGCATCCTTAATCTGAGTACTAGCAGCTATTAAAGCTTTAAAATTTGGAAAGTACTAAGCAAAAAAATATTTATGGTATACAAGTGACAAGTTTTTTACAACCATGGCTAATTGCTCTTCTTCATTTGGCCTATTCATCATCTGAGCAACTTTGGACCTCCATTTGGTAATGAAGCAGAAAAGGACTCCTTCAGCTCCTGCTTGGTGGTTTCTAAGTCTCTTCTTATCACTTCCACCTCTATATTGTACATGTACTGGTTATGGAACTTTCTACAAATTTCTTCCTAGTTTTGAGCTCCATTATCCTCCATGTTAAGGAACCACCTGAAAGCAGCTCCAATCAAGGTGTTTTGGAACATTTGTGCCAAGATTTCCTTAGTAGTTCCCAAAGGCTGCATAGCCCTTAAGTACATCTTTATGTGGAATTTGGGATAGCTAGTGCCATCAAACTTGTCCAAGACTGGCATCTTGAACTTTGGAGGTAATCTTACATTTGGTAAAAGAGAGAGCGATTGATAATCCATGAGATCTTCCATCCTACACGCCTATAGACACTTGATTTTGTGCCCATGATTTAATCAGGAAAAATGACTAAAGTGACCAATTGTATCCCCAAAATTCATGATTGCATTACATGCATTTGTTCATTACATATCATAAAAATGATCTTGAAAGATATCGCATGATCAAGTTTGCACAGTCAGCATGGATTGTGTCTAGGCCGTCAACCACACATGATTAATTTAAATTAATTCTGATTGGTTAAACAATTAAAATTAATTAAATAATTTTGTGATTGGTTGATAATTAGTGTCTAAATTAAGATTGCTTGCATGGAAATAAAATGAGATAATTGGATAACAATAAAATTGTAGATAATCCAGACATTATCAAGATTTTTAGAGTATATATCTACAAGATAATTGTTGTTGAAAAGACCTGAATTATCCAGAAAAGAGATAAAAATCTTATAATACAGATTGAAAACACGTCTAAGTGCAAGGCCCAGCTCAAGAAAACCTAAAAAATGTGTCCAAAACGCACCCAAACTCGAAAGCGTGATTGGCATCCAAAAGTGCCATGCAGCACTTTTGGAGTGCCAATTGGCACTTTCAATATGCCGAATGGCACCTATAAGGGCTTTGGCCCGATGCTCTTTGGGTAACGATAAAACACTTCCTTTCTGACTTTTTCGCAAAAAGACTCCCTATTTGCATTCTAATTGTCTTTGCTTATTTTTTTAAGCATCCCAACCTCTATAAATAGGGACTAGATCTCAAAATTCAACACACATTTTTTTTGGGGGAGAGAGACACGTTTTTACACTCTCAAAATTCTCATATTTCTGACTCCCCTTTTTGATATTCTCTCTTAAAAACTAGGGTTTTTAGGTTTCAAAGATAATTGTATAAATTTCTTTGAATGCTAAAATGTCCCCTCAAGAAGAAGAGTGCTCCATGCAAGAGGTTGTTTCTTATTAACCCTTTTTTCTTATGTTTCTCTTCTTGTGATGATGCATGTTTATAAATTTCTTTCAGTTTAGTTGTTCAAATATTCATATCATGAGTTGTTGATTTATTTTGTTCAAGCATGTTCTTGATTCGTTTTATTATTGTTATGATCTCCTTTGTGTAACTACCAAGGAAGCACAACAAATAATTGAAGAGGTTCATGAATCTAGCTATGGGCCACATATGAATGCACACATGCTGTCCAGGAAGATAATGAGACAAGGTTATTACTAAACCAATATGGAAGCTGACTATACGGCTTATGTTCGAAAATGTCATCAATGCCAAGTCCATGAAGATTTGAATCATATGCCACCCTTGCCATTACATACTATGTAATCACCCTGGCCGTTCTCTACATGGAGGATAGATATATTAGAAAGATTCATCTGACTACATCTAATGGCCATGAATTTATACTTGTTACTATTGATTACTTCACTAAATGGGTAGATGCTACCTCATACAAGGTTTTAAATTCAAAGAAAGTTGCTCAATTCATCTAGACCAATATCACCTGCAAATATGGGGTACCAGATGAAATTGTCTCTAACAATGGGCTGCATTTCAAGGGAGAAACAGATTGGCTGCAACGACAGTTTAACATTCAGCACCATAAGTCTTTACCTTACCGTCCTCAAACTAATGGAGCGATTGAGGTTGCAAACAAAAATATAGGGCAAATCTTAAAGAAGTACACAAAAAATTATAAGGACTAGCACCTACAATTACCCTATGCACTTGGGGGTATAGAACATCAATTTGATCTTCCACAAGTTCCACTGGGATGGAAGCAGTCCTTCCCATTGAAATGGGTGTCCGTTCAATAAGGACAGTACTGGAAAGTGAAATACTTGAAGCAAATTGGTTACAAAGCAGATATGACCAATTATGCATGTTAGATTAAAAAAGACTCAAGGCCTCGTATCACATTCAGGGATATCAAAGGAGGCTTAGGCAAGCTTTTGAAAAACAAGTAAGAACTAGAGATTTGAAGTTGGGGGATTTAGTGTTGAGCGAGATCTAAGCCCTGGTTCAAGATGCAAATAGGAAGTTGAAGCAAAATTAGGCAGGTCCATACATTATCAAGTAGATATACTCTGGGGGAGCAATAAGGTTGATGGACTTAGATGCAAACCCATTTACAGAACCAACCAATATGGACCAATTGAAGAAATACCACATCTGAGGTGGTAATCTAAAAACACCATGTTTGAAGTGGTTGTAAATTATGTTATTCCCCTTCCTAGGCCAAGCGGGAAAAAAAAACAACAAACAAAAAAAGGGGTAGGTTGAAAACCCGAAAGGACAGCCTAGACAAAAATTAAGGCAAAATAAAAAAATCAATTAACTAGGTGATGACCTAATCCTTCTACCAGGGAGGTACGTAGGCAACCATGCATTGGTCCAGTCACAATTTCCCCAAACCCACCATTGGCCCATTAAAAAAAATTCAGATTTCAACCATTCCATTAAACCATGTCATTACACAAAATCCAAAACCTAAATCTTAAACCCAAACCCTAAACCAAACCATAAAAAACCAAAACCCAAAAACCTACACCTTAAACAAAACCCTTCACCTGCAAGTCCTAAATAATTCATAAACATAAGAGTTTTTACACCAATTTTTAAATAAACATGTTCAAAGCCAAAAATAATAAGGTCAATTTGTCTTCAATCTTTTCTCTTTTGGTTGACCATTGATTTTTTTTGTAATAGGTACCTTGTCATCTTGGTCCCTCCTTTTGAATTCATAGTTGTCATCATCGTGTATTTCCCGGTTAACATTGAGAAACTACTTTCTCATAGCAACCATCTCAACTTCCTTGTCAGCAATCTTGTTCACCAACCAGTCAGAGTATTCTGAAGTCATCCTATGAAAGTGAACCTAGACAAAGGACTGGTCCACTCGGTCAGCCATCTCAAAGCCCAACAGCATGTTCTTTATAGAAGTAGGATTCGTGTCCACAGGAGTGAAAGGTTTTCTTCCTTTTCCACCAGGCATTCCTTGCTCATATTGGAACTGCCTCAAGAGTCTATCTGCCCTGTAGAAAGTTGCTTTCTGTAGCCCAACTAAGAAAATATAATCTAATCCCGAAGACTGCAGCAGAGGGGGTAGGCACTTCCACCAATAACAGTTCCATCAAATTAAGGCACTTGACTTCTTGTTCAAGAATTTCACTCAGTCACTCTCAGTGTGGCACTCAGTTTTGATAACAGTTCTACCAGGAAGACTATTAGGACCATAATTACCAGCTGTGACCTGGCAATCATATCCAGCCGCTACATCAGCCATATCTGCAAAGTCAAAGGACAACCAAGAAAGTTTTGAATTCTCCACCGCAAAACACAGAGCCCAATTCAAGAAGGGTTTCTACTAAGATTAAAGGAATAAGATTGTCACCATCCTTAATGTGACTCACAACACTTATGGCTTAAGCATCCACAAAAGCATGCCTTTCGGAGCAAAGCAAAATTCTCGTACGAAGCATAAGGCCAAGCCAAATTTTTCATGCATGTTGTCAACCACTCCATAAGTGTGTTTGTCAATCAGCCTTGAAACAATTGCACAAAGATTCACCATATGTCCTTCAATCATACTACTAGTAATAGAAGTAGGAAGACCGAGAGCATCAGACAAAGACTCTCTATGCCTAGGGTCACAAGAAACCGCTACGGATTTTTTGGTTGAATCATAGCCCAGGATAGCGAAAAATTCTTCTATTGTGGGATAGAGTTCAGTAGTTTTAAACCGGAACACATGATCTTCAGGATCCTAGAATTTCACAGCAGCACGAAGGAAGTCCCACTTGATTTTGACATTCCTTAGAGCCTTAATTCTCTCTAGTTTGTAGGCTGTGAAATTGGACTTAGCAATAAAATCAGAGCTACGAACCCATCTATTGATATCATAAATTTTTGAATGAGAAAAATTTTGATTGCTAGCCACAAATGACTTTTGCTTGTGAGCATTGTGTTTTACTAACCTTGATACGGAGATTTGTTGCAGGAGAGATCACTAATATAAGCTACATTAGTTCTTAATCAGGTTTAAATAGGTTTCAAAGAGTATATAGCTGGGTAGGAAAGTGTTCAATGATCACACACGAAGAGAATATTTGACAAAAAACACGAAAACACGGAACGTGCATTGGAAAAGCGTAAGGGGTCGGCCTACCATGGCGTAAGCGTCATGACATACTAGGTGCCATTCAGCACTCTAAAAGTGCCAAACAGCACTTCTCAAGCGGCGAATGGCACTCAGCTCCACCATCATTCATCCATGCAATTTCATGCAATTTTAAGTTTTTAGGCATTTTTTTTTTAGGATCATTAAACACTAAAAAAGATTTTTTTTGGTCAAACTGGGGCATTCAAATATGCCTAACTCATTTGTTTAAAAAAAAAAAGCTTAAATCATTATTTGCAAAAATTGATCAAATCAAGAATTTTCTAAGCTCATGAATAAATCTCTCAAACTAGGGGCATTCGACCATGCCTTATTCATTTTCAACAAAAAAAAAAAAAAAGACCACCATCATCATCTTTTCAATAACAAAAAAATCATCAAGACTTCCAAAAATCATGAATTCATTTTAAACTAGGGGCATTCATCTCTACCTCATTCAAGTAAATGCAAATTCCATTAAAGTCAGTCAAGATAAATTTAAATTAGTACTACAAGACCTCATCAAGTGAATTCTAAACTTATCTCAGTTAAAGTTTCTACAGGATCAAGGCAATTCCAAGGACAAAATGTAAAACATGGAAATTAACACAAGATTGTCTAAGAAACACTTCTTCTTTTGCAAGAAATTTAAAAACATAAATCAAGCATCATTGGGACTTCGAGTCTGCCTGCTAGAAGTCCTCCTTGACCCACCTCTAGAGGAGCCACCTTCAGTATTTCTTTTTTGACTTGCATATAATTGAGGATCAAACTAACAGTTCTCAAGTTCAAGGTTTTTTATCCTTTCCTCCAAAGTTCTTCTGGTGGAATCAGCAGCTACCATTTGACTTGCCTAAAAAGTCAGCAAAGTCAAGTGTTAAGTCCATTATCAAGGAAAATTTCAAGCTAAAGACACTCAGAAAGCATCACTGCATTCTCAACTCGCCTCATTGATTACATATTGAGAAGACTAACTACGAGCCAACAGTTGCAAACCTCCGATCATTTGCATACTTTCCTCCATAAGATCAGCATCAACCTGAAGCACAAGTTTATCAGATCATAAGCCATTCAATGAGCCAAGAAGAAATAAGGAAAAAGAACTATACATGCAAGAACATACCGGATCAAGCCAAGGGACGTTTGGTGTGTGCTTTGGCCAATCCAAAGGCATGGAACTATATTTTTAAATTAGGATTCATCATTTCATATTGCCATGCCAGAAAATGAGGATAAGTCTCCATGAAAGAACTAGAAGAGTTACCAGCATGGTGAGGAGAAGGAATCCTTCTTCATTTTCCTCTCCCTCTTCCTCTCCTTTAGAAGATGGAGCCTGAAAATCCAACATGCAAATGTTTTCACCAAGTAGAAATGTGGAAAAAGAATATGCAAGATGAAAATTTGACTTCAAAAGGGAAGAGAAATACTGATATGCTGGCTAAGCAACCTTGCAATTGAGTTTGAATAAATTCAAAATAAGTCCCTGGTACTCCTAAAGCAACAAGGCCCACACGAGCCCTAGCAATCTCATCATTGGCTAGAAGGTCAGCCAACCAGATGGAGGGACAAGGAGGAATTGGAATTGGTTTAGAAGGGTACACGTGTTGAACTTAAGGCAACACCCATTCACCAAGATACCAGTACTTCCCATGGCCACACTCGAACAATACCTAGCGACCATTATTTCCAAAGCCCACTTACACTAGGCATAATCTTCACATCCAGCCTAAGGATCTAAAGACATTTGAAAATCATAAAAGAACCCAAGATCAAAAGGCAACCAAACCACAATTGAAACAACAAGAATCCCACACAAAAGAAAAATGGGGGAGAAAGACTCACATCAGCAATAGTCAAATTGTCAATCACCATACGTCAAACCTCCAAAGAATGCTTGGAGGGCATTGACAAACGGTATTTGGGTAACCACCAGAGAAATCTAGGATAAATACCACCAACCTCCTCCCAAACTTGAGGACCAACTCCAAAGTACTCATACATCCAAACCTGAAAAATTTCACAACACCATCACAAACAAGCCAAAATAATTTTCCAAGAATAAAACCATACATAGCCAAAAATTCAAAACCGTACCTGCCAGACAAAGGGAGCACCACCCAAGCTTAAGATACTACACCTGGAAAGTTGAGTCATGGAGTGCAAAAGGGTTACACAAGCCATGCCAAACCTAGTCATAATTCTTGATTCATTCAATATCTATCAAGCTCCACAGGTAACGTAGATTCACAATACTGCATAAATTCGGACAAATGAAAGTACCAATGAACAGGAGCATGAACATGTATACCCTGATTGCTATGGTGCTACATTTTTCTATATGATCATAAAACCACATCAAAGGGACATTGTTACCCTTCATTTTGGAAGGCATTATGCCTAGAAGTTTATTAATTTCCTTTGGAGTAAGAGAATCGTTGACTCTGATTCTTTCACCGCCCAACCTTAAGCTAGTGATGGCCGAGAACTCATAAGAAGTCAACATCACTTCACCAATGCCCGAAAATGGAAGGTACTTGTGGTATCCCATAATCGTTCTAACAAAGAAATGAGTAGCTGAAGATCCATGTACTCATGAGCTTCATGATTCATCAAAGCCTCGAAGAAAGTTTGAAAGTCGACTTCATTGATAATGTTCCTAATGTCAGGATACAACACCTCCCATATACCTTTTAATGTTTAGAGACTACCCCGGCTCTTGGTGTTTAGTAGTTCTTGAGTGCTCATTTGCTCTTCAATGTTTTGGTGTTCCTCTCCCTCTGTAATGGTGATAGAGTCTTTAGATTTCTTTTGGCTTAGTCAAGCATAGGGTTGTGGTGTTGTAACTGTGGCATGCCTTCTATACATAAGGGCTTCAGCACTATGATAGGCTTGGAACTAGAACTTCTGGCTTGACTATTCTTCTTAGATCCCCTTGGGAGTCTTTTGTCTGATCTTGACCAAATTCTCCCCTAAGAAAAGACTTGGTTGAGTCAAAGAAAGCTCTAGGTCCCTGTCTATGTCAATCTACTCAACCAAACAAACACACACAGAATGCAATGCAATTTTAACATAGACCGGCCTAAGAATAGGTTCTAAGTCATTACATTGTGGGATTGGTTTGTTGTTGTATTGTTTCCCATAGTTAGGGCGTTACACCTCCCAACTTGTAATGTAATGAACATTACATTGGTTGACTTTGGACTATAAGTTGGTAAGTTCTCCACTGGGTCACCAAATCTAATGGAGATCAGTGATCCATGGTTACTACCACCATATGTTGAGATGGGTACATGCATATATGTTGTTTGATGGCACACACAATGACAGTTAAGTAAAGCTTTTAACAACCAACATGGCAATTTCAAATAAAATATCATACAATCAATACAAGACATAAGCAATACCAGTCAAACAAAAACATCATACAAAAACAAGGGTATTTAATTGGTCATTTAAAGTCTAATGTGAATCTTAGCCCTTAACATCCCTAGTGGAGTCACCACTGTAAGAGACCGGGAAACTTTGGGGTGCTCTCAAAAAAGGGTTTAGGCATCGACACTTTCCCTTTTCAAATTCATATGGTGTCGCCACTTATTTTATAAGTGAAATAAGAAAATTTACAGACTATAATATATCTTGAATAGTATGTATTCTTATTAATTGGAACTAATTACATCATGGTAGAAAGAACTTTACATTGCTATGACTCCTTGATACAATTTGGTAAAAAAAAAATACAATGCCTTGTTTCCTAGTTACAATCCACCCAAAATAAAATAAGACACTAAATCTACCAACTTGAAATTCTAAGGTTCGGAGGCTAGGTTACAAGATGGGAAGGTGTTAGGCATACACCCTGCCCAAACAGAGTCTGATCTTCTAGACTTTATATGACCTTTTAAATACCCATATTCAAAATGTCAAATAATGTACAACAAATGTCATGTCAAAACCTAAACCTAGGGTTAAAATGCTGTTTAAGAACCTTAGGTCTACACTTTATTTTGTGTAAAAAAGTTGGTGAGAATGCTTGGTGAAAAATTTAAATCTAAGTTTCCATAAAAGAAAAAGAATGAATTTTTATTAAAAATTCAGATCTGGTTTGGATATTTAAATGTGAGAGAAAAACAATTTTTTTTTAATGAAGATATAAGTCTTCTTATGGAAAAAAAATACAGATATGGTTTTTCATCATAAAAAAAATAGGTCAGATTTTTATTTTGAAAACTACAAAACTGTAGGGAAAATGCATGAAAAATACATATTTGTATCTCATGCAAAACTAAAATAAGATCTTCAACTTTCTCCATGATTTTCAAAAATAAAATATAATCTATATTTTTTATCTATATTTTGTTTACTAAATCTATCTGTATCTTGTTTACAAAATCTTATTTGTATATTGTTTACAAATTTGATTTGTATTTTTTTTTATAAAAATCTAATTTGTATTTTGTTTATAAAATCTGGTCTGTTTTTTTTTTTTTTTTTTTAAAAAGAGAATTCAATCTGTATTTTTTTATTTGTTTTTGTTGGGGTTTATGCCCTAAAATCCAACTTATTGGCATGTTATAAATAATTAAATTATTTAATTATATGAAACCATTTATAAATGAACTAATGGGACATTATCTTATTACATGAGATGCATTGTATGTAATTTAGTCACAAAAGATGTAAATTACAAGTTCCTTGTAAACTCAAAATGTAGTTCGTAATCGGTGATGAAATCGGGCGTTTCATCTGCGAAAACTATAACATATCAACTAAGATGATTTGTCTTAATCATGGAAATAGAGATTTCTAGTTGGTTTGTTGATATGTTTTAAGAGTTAAAACATATTGAATTGGACTGCTGTGAGATTTATTATTCTTCTAATGACTGTCAAATGAATAATAAACTCACGACTTCTATTTATATGAACTCTTAATCCTGAGAGAATAATGGACATGATCATAAGATGTAGGTTGCTTTGATATATAAGGAGTGAGATCTATTAGTTACGGTCAAAACCTCAGTATGTTGGGCAGCCGCATTTAGTGTTGATGGAACATGTATTCTCAACATGAAATTTATAGTCTCTTAATGGAGATACAAAATATTCCCTTGAGATAAGTTTAATGGGTTTGGTTATTCAGAGCGTTGGACACAACCACTCTAGTAAGGAGTTACTAAAGTATATATTTATAGAAATGGATTTCATAAATATATATAATAAATAACATAAAGGATTAAACCGGGTACTCAAGGATTAAGATGTAGTAATCTTCAAAGTGGCAGTCTTTCTTCATGACTTTGTATTACTACGAATATTTTATGAAAGGGTTGCATGTACAATAAAGTCTTGGGATATAATTTATAGATAAGGCCTAGAGTGTAACTATATTTATATAGTGGTATTAAATATAGTTAATGATAACTTTGGATTTGTCAAGAGTTGACAGAAAAGCCCAAGGCCCATTGGAGCTAGTGTCTTATTGGTCCCTTTTGGTCCCACTCCAAGCCACACACAAGAGCCCAATTGGAATGGCCCAAAAGGCTAGCCAAATTAGATAATCAATTATATATATGAAGAGAAACATACAAAATTTCAAAAGGTTTTCATGAGACTTTTCATAAGCGTTTTCATACAAGGAATGAAATGGTTTGTATGTGAGCGTTGGACACTCTCCTATTCTCTCTTTGATAAAAACTGATTGAGAGACCACACATCTTGGGCATTAAGTGGAATTAGAGTGAAGATTAAAAGTATTCCCAATTGCTTCTGATCTTCATTTTTGAATTTCACCGCACCAAGGTATGCTTTCTTGTTCTCTAATTCTAAAACCTACATTGTATATGTTATCAATTACGAATGAAGTAGATCCGTTAATTTTTTCGCTGCGCATGTTTTGTATGAGATACAAACACGTATTTCCATGTGATTATCCTACAAATGGTATCAGAGTGGTCTTTAATTCGAATTGTATAACATGTTTTGTGAGTTTTTGGAATTAGGGATAATAGTTTCATGTTGTGAGAAATTTAATTTTTGCATGGTTGTTGAAACTATGATTTGATGAAAACTATTTTTGATGTTATGATGTTGTTTAAATTTTGAGTTTAAGTATGTTAAACTGAATTTTAAGGCTATAGGATCAATGATATTCAGTTTAGATATCAATTTGTTTCCATTATGTTCATATAATGGTTGTTTTGTTCATGGAAACGTTGAAGAACTGTCTTAGAAAAATTCTGAAAAATTCAAAATTCGCGATGCTCGATCGATTAAGTATCTGTCAAGAATCGATCGAGCTGGCAGAAAGTTTCTCAATCGATTGAGGATCTGTCGAGCCTCGATCGAGCTTCATGGAATTTTTCTAGATCGATCGAGAATCTGTCGAGGATTGATCGAGCAGCCAGAACTTTTCTCGGTAGATCGAGGTACATTCTAGATCAATCGAGAATTGGGTATTCAGAATTTTTTCTAAGTGTTTTTCACATGTATATGTAAAGAACAAGGATGTGTGTGATGAGATTACACATAGTTCTAACTAAAAGACCTAATGAGATCAATGGTATTAGTTAAATAGAACTCTTAGTCCTAAATAGTTTGGGACTTGTCTTTTAACAAACATTCTAATGAGATTAGAATTGTTGTATGTTTAAAAGTCCTTAATCTATTTTAATTAGAAGTTTTAATGGGATTAAAGCTTAATTAAAAGGTATATAGTTTCTAATGAGATTAGAACTTTTCATTTAGTAAATTAAGGATAGAGTTCTATATAACTAAATTTTGATTCATTAGTGTTTAAGGAATCCTAAATAGTTTAGGACTTCCATTTTAGCTAGTGCTTCTAATGAGATTAGAGTCTTCAACAAGTGCAAGGTTATGAGTTGTGATAGGATCACACTTATTTAAGAAAAACCCAAATAACAAGTAGGAATGCTTAAATAACCATTTTGTTAAGTTTATTGTAATGTGAATAGATACCTTGTCTTGACTTCGAGTCTTGCATTCCATGCGAAGGATATTTACTTCATGGATTACAAGGTTAAACTTCTTTGTGATTGCGCAAATGTTTGTTACGCTATAGTGACGTGACTTAGTAACATCACATTGAATTTAAACAATTAAACACATTTGATGTGTAGGGTTAAAATTGTGATTAGATCACAATGTTTTTAGGATAATCCACTTGTTTTAAAATTTCTAGTGGGAGAGAGATACAAGGTTTGGATCTCACGGCCTCTATTATCGGTTCATAGTAGTGTGGGGTAAGCACCTCGTCTTAGCGCATATGCCTCGCGATCCCAAAGGATGGTGTTTATTTCATGGTACTACAAGATTGAACTTATTCATTTAAAGTAGTGTGAACAAGCACCTCGTTTTGGCGTATAGGCCTCGCAATCTCAAATGAGGGTGTTTTGCTTCATGGTACTACAAGTTTAAACACTATAAAGGGAGATGAAATGTGGCTACACATGATTTTAGATAATGGTGTACACTAGATTAAGTGTAATGTTGACCTACCAAAGGAGCTATGTCATTATTACTTAGAGGCTAAAGGAAAAACGGCAAATCATTTTTGTTTGGTAAGAATTACTATGACAACATTAATAATGAGAATAATTCTCGCCTTATCATAGAGATTGGTATGACCTCGCTTTCGAGGAATATTAATTACGGGATTAGGTTGTCATTGCACCTAATATAATATGTTTTTATGGGTTCCATATTATATGGTTATGGTTGAAAAATATAATGTCCATATAATTATGTTCATAGTCACAAAATAAAGTTGTCTTTTTTAACTGAATCACATTAACTAAGAAATATTTTGGACACGATGCTTAAAGGAGTTGAAGTACATAAATTTTATTTTGATTCAACATTGTCATGATTTCCTACGCATGATGCATTGATGGAAGATAGCTTATGATATTATCGTAGTCTCCATTGAAATGCTATAATGTTTCATTGGCTTCTATCTCAATTATACTACTGCATGAGATGCAAGAGTTAGTACTAGATTTAGACTTTATATTAAGTCTAAATGAGATGTTTGGTATGAAATATCATGCTACTAGACGATATTCAATATAAGTCATATTGAGTGCCAAGAAAAGCTTAAGTAGTTCCAATCCTATATCATTTTAATGAAAATATTCTATTTTTAAAATGAATTGGAATTCTTAGATGTAGAGATTAAATGTTAATCTCATATGGATATGATTCACAAGTCCTTGTTAGAATCATTTGATCAATTCAGATTGTTTTGAAAATGTTTTTCTTTTATCTTATCTGAATTGATGGGTGAGTTCTACGCAACGAAAGATATCCTAAAAGCTAAAGCTGGGATCAATATGATTTAATTCAAATTCTTAGCCTAGACCGAAAGGTAAGGATGTTAAGAACAGGAATTATAATACCAAATAGTTGGACAAGCAAGTTGCCCTAGTAGTTGCCAAAAGGAAATTAGACTCCAAAGCATAACCAAAAGGAAAGTGTTTCCGGTTTTAGTAAAGCTAAGCATTGTCCATGATTATTTTCTAGATGGAAATTTACATGTTTTACTTTTTAAAGAGAAAGTTTTCATCCTTTAGCAATGTATGTTTTGGCATGTATATCTAGATCTCATTAATCTAAATAATATTCAAGATTGGTGAAAGATGGGCTTTTAGAACCGTTATTTTGTTATATTCCCAGTCTATGAATTCTATTTAAAGGATAATATGATCTAGGGTTCCTTTATTGTAAAGAAATATAGTTTTAATAACTTCTTTTAAGTGAGTGCATACATGAAGGAGGAATAAGACTCTTTTAGAAACAGTAAAGTACATGATTAGTAATTCCGTTTGCTTATTTCTTTTGGAGATATACTCTATGTTCTACTATATATTTTCTAAAACTGATTTCAAAAGTTTATTCCTAGAACATTAGTCAAATTGTGGATTGGGTGAAAACTTAGTATATGATACTTCCACTTTTAGGGATATCCAGCACTTGTGCAAGAAAGGAAGTCTAACAAATTGAAATCAAAAGATAGAAAAATGTGTGTTTACGTTGGGTATCCAAAAGGAATTGCAAAAGATTGTTTTGGTAGTCATAAAGAAGACAAGATGTTTGTAAACTACAAATACAAAGTTCTTGATGATGATTATGTGAATAATCTTAAAGCAAAACGAAGAATTGTTCTAGAAGGAAAATGTCAGAATTTGTTGTAAGACAACTATAACATACATTTAGAAATGAGATGGTTGTATTAGATACACCACAAAGGATTATTCTATATATATAGCTAGTACACAAGTACAATATCATAGTGGGAGGATTATTAATTACCAAATAAATGCACACTTTTGGAATAAACTTTTGAAGTCATTCCACAAGGATATGAATTTGATCCTCAGTCCTACGTAGAGGCAATAGAGGATATGAATATGACTTATTGGATCAAAGTTATGTAAATAGAATTAGATTCTATTTAAAGGCTAAAACTTGTAAAGGTGCTTAGTGGCATTAAACCTATTGTTCTCAAATAGGTTTACAAGAAAAATGAGATTGACAGAATTGAAGGTGCAAACCTTCAAAGTCAAGACTAGTGGTGAAAAGATTTGTTCAGAAAGAAATTATTCGACTATGAAAAGATTTTTTCACCAATAGTACTTAGGAAAGACTCGTCACATTCTAAGAATTAAACTTTGTTAAAATTCAGAATTTAGGATGTTTGGTCTATCTCAAACTGCTTAAATAGATTAGATTCTAGCCAAGTGTAGTATGTAATACTTCAAAAAATGATTCTTTCCTTTTAAGTTTGAAGTTCCTTTATATAGGATTGTGGTCCTATATAAAAGAAAGAGCATATTAAGACGGTTCCTTATATCAAATAGATAGGAAGTCTTTATGCTATACTACATGCTAGGCTAAGTATCTATTTTGCGGTGGGCATGGTAAGCAAATATCAATTAATCAAAGATCATTTAATTTAGTGGGAGTAAAGCATATACTCAAATATCTTGGGAGAATGAAGGATTATATACTTGTCGACAAAAGTGAAGTTTTGATAGTTACTGGAAGTACAATACTGACTTGTAGTTTGGTTGTGATTCATGAAGTTGGACTTCAAGATATGTGTTCATCCTTGGTGGTGAAGATACACATTATGAAGTTAGACTTCAAGATATGTGTTCATCCTAGGTGGTGAAAATACGCATTATGAAGTTGAACTTCAAGATATATGTTCACTCTAGGTGGTGAAGATACACATTAAGTGTAAATAGTATCTTCTCATTAAGAGATATGAGTACATGAGAAATAGTAGTAGAAAAGATAATTTATGCAATAAATTTGGCTGTAACTTGTTTTCAAGCCTTGCATTAGAGTGATTATGAATTACTCTAAAGGGAGATAAGTGTCGGATATATTATCAATTGTCTTTGAGGGCAAGTGGGAGATTGTTGGGGTTTATGCCCTAAAATCCAATTTATTGGCATGTTATAAATAATTAAATTGTTTAATTATATGAGACTATTTGTAAATGAACTAATGGGACATTATCTTAGTCCATGAGATACATTATATGTGATTTAGTCACAAAAGATGTAAATCACAAGTTCCTTTTAAACTCAAAATGTAGTTTGTAGTCGGTGATGAAATTAGACGATTCATCTGCAAAGACTATAACATATCAACTAAGATGATTTGTCTTGATCATGAAATAGAGACTTCTAGTTGGTATGTTGATCTGCTTTAAGTGTTAAAACATATTGAACTAGACCGCTGTGAGATTTATTATTTTTCTAACGACTGTCAAATGAATAATAAACTCACGACTTCTATTTACATGAACTCTTAATCCTAAAAGAATAATGGACTTGATCATGAGATGTAGGTTACTTTGATATATCAGGAGTGAGATCTATTAGTCACGGTCAAAACCTCAGTATATTAGGCAGTCGCATTTAGTGTTGATGGAACATGTATTCTCGAGATGGAATTCATAGTCTCTTAACGGAGATACAAAATATTCCTTGAGATAAGTTTAATGGGTTTGTTATTCCAAATGTTAGGCCTAACTACTTTAGTAAATAGTTACTAGAGTATATATTTATGAAATTGGATTTCGTAAATATATAATGAATAACATAAAGGATTAAATCGGATACTCAAGGATTAAAATGTAGTAATCTTTAAAGTGACAGTCTATATTCATGACTTTGTATTACTACAAATATTTTATGAAGTGATTGCATGTACAATAAAGTCTTGGTACATAGTGGTATTAAATATAGTTAATGGTAACTTTGGACTTGTCAAGAGTTAACAGAAATGCCCAAGGCCCATTGGAGCTAATGTCTTATTGGTCCCATTTGGTCCCATTCCAAGCCACACACAAGAGCCCAATTGGAATGACCCAAAAAGTTAGCCCAATTAGATAATTAGTTATATATAAGGAGAGAAACATACAAAATTTCAAAAAGGTTTTCATGAGACTTTTTCATAAATGTTTTCATACAATGAATGAAATGGTTTGTATGTGAGTGTTGGACACTCTCCTATTCTCTCTTTGATGAAAACTGATTGAGAGACCACACATCTTGGACATTAAGTGGAATTGAAGTGAAGATTAAAATTATTCTCAAGTGCTTCTGATCTTCGGTTTTGAATTTCACCGCACCAATGTATGCTTTCTTGTTCTCTAATTCTGAAACTTACATAGTACATGTTATCAATTGCGAATGAAGTAGATCTGTTAATTTTTCCACTGCGCATGTTTTGTATAAGATACGAACACATATTTCCATGTGATTATCCTACAATGTGTACTAGTTAGAAAGGATTTTCTTGTAATTGCTTTTCCTTCCAAAATAAGGAAGTTAGTTTTTCAATTTTCTTTGCTTGCTTAGATAGTGTACATATAGGATTAGATGTTATGTATTAAAACTCAATTGCTTGTATTCAATTTCTCTAATCAATAAAATCTATGATTTATTTAGAGAGTGTGTTTTAGAATTTTTTACATGGTATCAGAGCATTAAAGCTTAAGAAGCTCAACAATGGCATCTCCTGAAGCAAGCAACCACTCTAATCCCTCTAACAATCAGTCTACACAACCAGGCTCAAATTCTAATACTGAGTCTATCCCTTCCAATCCTTTCAATCTCATTTATAGCGAGAATCCAAGCAATATTTTGGTTACTCAACCATTGTTTGGGATGAAGAACTATCATTCATGGTCTAGAGCTAAGGTTTTGGTTCTCACTGCCAAGAAAAAGATCGGATTTATGAATGGAAAAATTCCAATGCCAGATATTGATTCACCTTTGTATGAGGATTGGTAAAGCTGCAACACCATGGTTCTCTCTTGGCTGATCAATTCTGTGCACATAGATGAATCTTGAAGCATCATGTACTGCAAAACAACAAGAGAGATGTGGATTAAGTCAAAGAACCTTTTCTCTCAGGGCAAGGGTCCCAAGATCTACAATCTGCAAAGGGAGATCTCTCATATCTCTCAAAATCAGATGTCTATAACAGATTATTTCACTAGGTTCAAGCAGCATTGGGATTAATTGCTCAATTATGAGCCACTTCCAGAGTGTTCTTGTGAAGCATGAAGACTCTAAGTGATTCACATGACAAAGCTTATGTCATGAGGTTCCTGATAGGGCTCAATGAGAACTTTGAGACTCTTCGAAGTCAGATTCTCATGTCTGAGCCTTTTTCTTCAATTAGCAAGGTGTATGCATTGGTTCTTCAAGAGGTATCACACAAGAATATTGGACATGGAGGTTCTTTCTCACCACAACCTAGCTCTGTTGCGATGTATGCTAATTCCAAAGGTAATTCTAGGAATTCCAATTGGAACAAGGGAGGCAACAAGAAAGAGAGGCCTTTGTGCACTCACTGCAACATGCTTGGGCACACTATATATAAGTGCTATAAACTACATGGGTATCCACTTGGATACAAGTCTAAAGGAAGGTCAAATGCCAATGCTAATCAAGTTTCTCCCAACCAAAGCATTGTTGCTGAGAACTCTTCAACTACATCTACTCAATGTCCTATTTCTAAGGCCCAATGTGAGCAGTTACTAGCTTTTCTTAAAAATGGAACAAATCTTGGTGATGGTCATCATGCTACCAATGTAAGCACTGGTGATGGAGTTTCTAGTATGGTCTCTAGAGTTTCTGGTGTGACTACTATTGTTGCTCGTATGGCTTCCACCTCTTCACAATCATAAGAAATTTCATCAATACCAATTTCATCAACACCATGTCAGGTATCATCCCTAACTTGCCTTTCAAACCTACTTTAGAACATTTAATTTTCTCAGCCAATACTGTTAACAAAGAAAGTTTTAATGCCACTGATTGGGTTATAGATACATGGACCACAAACCACATGATACATTCTATATCTTGTTTCACATCCATCACTGCTACCTTAAACACACATTTAAATCTTCCTAATGGTGAAACTCCTTTGGTCACACACATAGGGATTGTCAAAATCTCAAAAAGACTCATTCTTTACAATTTTCTTTGTGTTCCTTCTTTTAGTTTCAACCTTATATCATTTAGTCAATTAGCCAAATCTATTTTTTGTTGTCTCATCTTCTTTGAAAATCTATGTTTTATCCAGGACCTTGCTCTCTAGAGCACAATTGATCTAGGTAGGGAATGCAATGGTATTTATCTACTGGAAGAGAGCAAGTCAACTTCACCTCCTTTTTTTGCTGTTCTTTTTGCAAATAGTGTTCAGCCACATGTATGGCATTCTCATTTGGGGCACTTGTCAAATGCCAAATTGGCTTTGATGGAGAACAATAATGTACCTCTTATCAATTCTAATAACAATTTCCATTATGATATATCCTCTTGCCAAACTAAAACGATTACCTTTCAGTGCTAGTTCTCATATTTCCAATGAATGTTTTGATTTGATTCGTTGTGACTTATGGGGTCCTTTTTCTGTTTCTACTATTGATGGTTGCAAGTTTTTTTTGACAATTGTGAATGACTGTTCTAGATGTACCTAGGTTTATTTTCTAAAACATAAGTCCCAAACACAATTCATTTTTGAGCAATTTTGCACAATGGTGGAAACACAATTTTCTAGAAAGGTGAAAACTATGAAAATTGATAATGGCACTGAATTTATAGAGAGAGATTTCTTTGCTCGAAGAGGGATTTTGTGTCAACTCAATTGTGTTGAAACTCCTCAACAGAATGTTGTTGTAGAAAGGAAGCATCAATACATCTTAAATGTTGTAAGAGCTCTCAAGTTTCAATCTCATTTGCCATTACAATTTTGGGGGCATTGTGTTCTTGCTGTAGTGTATTTGAATAATAAAGTCCCAACCTCAGTCTTATCTCATAAAACTCCTTTTGAGATTCTTTTTGGTCGTGTTCATAGTTATTCTCATTTAAGAGTTTTTGGCTGTTTGTGTTATGCTTCTACTTTTTCTCATAACAAGTCCAAGTTTGTACCTAGAGCTAAAATGTGTGTTTTTTTAGGATATCCTTTTGGAGTGAAAGGTTACAAGGTTCTAGATATGTCCACTAATACAATTTTTGTATCCAGGGATATAGTTTTCCATGAAGATACCTTTCGTTTTGCTACTACTGAGTCTGACCTTTTAGATCCTTTTATTTCTACTTCTGAAATTTGATGCTCTTAATTCTTCCAGAGTTTGTAAAGACACCTTTGTCGCTCTTGTTAGCATACCTAAGATTTGTAGTCCTTTTATTGTTTCTGATCATTATGTTCCTGCTACAGTTAATGCCCTTCCTTTTGTTTCTTCTGGTCATGATTCTAGTCTAAATTTGCCCATGAATCCAATCATACCTACTGTTTCCTATACTACTAATGATTCACTAACCATTGCTCCAGTCCCTCTACCATCATCAAATTCTACCTTACCTACAATAGTACCACCTACACCTACCAAAAAATCTACTACGACTCACAAACCACTTGTTTACTTACAAGACTATTCTTGTCCTACTGCTCACACTTCAGCTCCTATAGATCACATTTCTAGTGCTCCTTATGACATTGCTAATTCTCTAAGCTACTCTCGTTTGGATCCTAATTACCAGTCCTATATTATGGCAATTAGTTCTTGTCATCAAGAACCTCAGCATTTCATTCATGCTATTAAGGATCCTATTTGGAGAAAGGCCATGGACAAAGAGATTCAGGCACTAGAGAAGAACCATACTTGGGAGCTTACTTCTTTACCTCCTGGTAAGACACCCATTGGATGTGAATGGGTTTATAAAGTGAAGCTCAACCCTGATGGCACTGTAGAGAGGTATAAGGCTAGGTTAGTTGCCAATGGCTATACATAAAGAGAGAGCCTTGATTTTCTAGAAACCTTTTCACTTGTGGCCAAAACTGTTTCAGTTCGAGTATTGCTTGCCCTTGCCTGCCAAGGGTTGTCCTCTGCATCAGTTGGACATCAATAATACCTTTCTTCATGGAAATCTTGATGAAGAGGTCTATATGAGCTCGCCGCTTGGTTTTCACAGTAAGGAGTTTGTTTCCTCATCTACCACTCTGATAGCCACTCTTATGGTTTGTAAATTGGTTAAGTCTCTCTATGGCTTAGGGCAAGCCTCTAGGCAGTGAAATGCAAAACATTCAACTACAATCCTGCAACTTGGTTTCACACAGTCTCAAGCAGATTATTTACTTTTTGTTTACACCAAGGGAACTATGAGAGACTAGAAAACTTGGGTGCTTTCAAAAAAAGGTGTAGGTATCGGCATCTTCCCTTTTCAAGATTCTATGGAGTCACCACTTATTTTATAAGTAAAATAAGAAAACTTTACAATTTACAATATATCTTGAATAATATGCATCTTTATTGATTGGAAACAATTAGATCTTGGTAGAAAGAACTTTACATTGCTTTGATTCCTAGGTACAATCTAATAAAAAAAGGAAAAATACAAAACTTTGTTTTCTAGTTACATTCTATCCAAAATAAAAATAAGACACTAAATCTACCATCCTAAAATTATAAGGTTTGGAGGCTAAGTTATAGGATGGAAAGGTGTTAGGCACCCACTGCCCAAACAGAGTCTGACCTTCAAGACTTTAAATGACCATTAAATACCCATAAAAAAAATGTCAAATGATGTACAACATATACCATATCAAATCCTAGACCTAGGGTTAAAATGCAATTTAAGAACCTTAGATCTACCATTTTATTTTGTGTGAAAAGATTTGATGGGTATGTTTAATGAAAATTTTAATTTTGAGTTTTCATAGAAGAAAAGGAATGAATTTTTAATAAAAATTTAGATCTGGTTTGGATTTTTAAATGTGGGGGAAAAACTTTCTTTGAAAATACCAATTTTTTATGAAAGAAAAACAGATCTGGTTTTTACTTAAAAAACAAGAGTCAAATTTTTATTTGGAAAAATGCAGATCTGGTTTTTTTTTTAAAAAAAAAAAAAACAGGGCATATTTTTATTTGGAAAAATGAAAATCAGATTTTATAAATAAAATACTGATCATATTTTATAATTAAAATACCGATCAGATTTTTTAAATAAAATACAAATCTGGTTTTCGTTTGAAAAAAACATAGAGAAAAATGCAGATTTGATTCTAATTTTGAAAAACATGGAGAAAAATTGCAGATTTAATTTTAGTTTTAAGAGAAACACAAAGAAAAAAGTGCAGATCTCAAATCTTAAGGAAAAATTCAATCCTAGAACTAGGCATGCTCATCAATTAATCATGTGAAAATTCTTGGAAAGCGAAGGAGAACATCTAATAACATATGATAAACATAGTTTATCTAAAAATTACAGAAACAACATCACATCCATGGAAAATAAAGCATATATGAAAGCAAGTTATGGAAACAAAGTTAGAATTATACCTGCATGAACTTAATCCACTAGCGGAGAACTATCCTAGACATCAAAGAGAGTGCATATCTAAGGATTTAAGTGAAGCCTCTTAATAGAAAAGAAATTCCTAAAGCAAAGCTTCCAAAACTTCTTTAACTTAAGGGAAGAGAGAAGTCAAAAAAGGGGGTTCAAATTTCTTATTTTAGCTCCCTATTTATAGAGGTTTAGTGCTTAAAAAATAAGCTAGATTGGATCAGGTACAAATTAGGCTGAATTTTTATCTCTAAATATTTGAAATTGATGTGTTTTATCTTGATCAAAACATTTCCAGGCCAGGCCTTGAGGAAGTGCTGATCGGCACTCCTAGAATGCCAATTGGCCCTCTCAAGTGCCGAGCCCAATTGCTAACTTTGGTTCAGTACTCTCTTTTAGGGATTTCTTGGGTTGGAAACTACATCTGGACATGTTTTTAACTTGTATTCCAAAATAAATCCCTTTTATTTTGATAATCAAGTCCTTAAAGCAATAATTATCTAATAGATAAATATTCTAAAAAGACTTAATTATCAACAATTCCCTTGTTAAGCTTATTTTTGACAAAAACCAACAACCAATCACATAATTATTTAATTAATTTTAATTGTTTAACCAATCAAAATTAATTCCAATTAATCACACGTGATCGATTTCACCCCCATACAATGCATGCAGACTATGAACATTTGATCTTGTAATATCTTTCAATCCGACGGTCCAATTTGGGAATCAGGCATACCGTTGAGACCGTTAGAATCTCAAGATCATTTTTATGATACGCGATGAATGATTTAATGCATGTAATGCAACTATGATTTTTGGGTATTTGAAATGGTCATTTTAGTCATCTTCCAAAACTAAATTATGGATGTAAAATCAAGTGTCTACGGGGACATTATTCAATGCATTACTAATGTATGTTGATGATATGATCATCACAAGCAATGATCCAGCTTGTGTTGCATCCCTGAAGTCAGTGTTAGATAAGAAGTTTGGGATCAAGGATCTTGGTTCTCTCAAATACTTCTTAGGGCTGGAAATTGCAAGAAATGAGAAAGGGATTACTTCAAATCAGAGAAAGTATGCTCTTGAGGTTCTTAAAGAAACAAGAATGATTAGATGTAAACCTATTAAATCACCTATGGAACAACAGTTGAAGTCATCCAAAGGTGAAGGAGAGTTTTTAAGAGATTTTGGTCAGTACAGGAGGCTTATAGGAAAGTTAACGTATTTGACTTTGAGTAGGCTAGACATTACATATGCTGTGCATAGGCTTAGCCAATTTTTGGCACAACCTAGAGTGCCACATCTTAAAGCAGCAACTAGAATTTTTTAGTATATCAAGGGCACACCGAGACAAGGAGTTTTCTTTCATATGGATTATGATTTACACCTGAAAGCATTCTATGATGTAGACTGGGCAGGATGCCATGACACCAAAAAGTCTCTCATTGGGTATTGTGTGTTCTTAGGGAATGCTTTCATTTCCTAGAGGTCAAAGAAACAAAGTGTAGTCTCGAGATCCTCTACTAAAGCAGTGTACAGATCCATGGCAATAAAAACATGTAAAGTGACTTGGTTATTATACTTATTAAGGGACTTACATGTTTTGCATAATAAACCTGTCTTGTTGTACTGTGATAATCAGGCAGCTTTGCACATTGCTGCTAATCTAGTGTTTCATGAAAGATCAAAACATATTGAGGTAGATTGTCATATGAGAAATAGAATTCTGGATGCGGCAATTAAGACCTTCTATGTGTCAATCAAGAATCAACTAGCAGATGTTTTCACTAAGGCACTTTGGGTTTGGTTAAAAGGTTAGGCATCATCAATATCTTTGCTCATAGTATTGAATATCCTGAGTGTGTTATACAGAAGCAAGAAGCAAGAGCTTTTCTCTTGAGGGGGAGTATTGAAATTGAAAAGGAAAATCCAAAGCATCATGGCAAAGTTCAAGTTAAAAAGGAGAGGAGCAATTATCAAATTGTAGTGGCAAAGTCAATTTGGGCTAGCAAGGATTCATTAGAGTTGATTGAAGCAATGCCATGCTGTGAACTGTTCATCTATTCCTTTGAAGAGCTAGTGCCACGTGGTTTAGGAAGTTAGAAGGCAGTTAGTGATTGAGCTCCACGTGTAATACATAGATAGGATTTTTCTTGTAACTGCTTTTCCCTCCAAAATGGGGAGGTTAGTTTTTCTGTTTTCTTTGCTTACTTAGACAGTGTATATATAAGATTAGATGCTATGTATTATACCTCAATTTCTTGTATTCATTTTTTCTAATCAATAAAATCTGAGTTTTATTTAGAGAGAGTGTTCTAGAAGTTTTTACACCAAGGCTTTTATCCAGTCTCTCGAGGTCAGACACTTTCAATCCTAATTTAGGCATAATTTCATGTCTATTAGCTTCTTTGTATTGGAAAATTATTTTCCTTAGGAAAAAGTCACCTAGGTTAAAATGTCTTGTTTGAACGTTCTTGTAGTTCTAGGTTTCATTGTAAACCTAATTGGTTACATCCAATTACGTAAATCAATAGTTCAAACTGCACCCAAAGGTAAGGCATTTTATAGGAAATTTTGTACCAGAAACAATGGTATCTCCAATTATAGCCCCTCTAGGATGTAAAATATTTTTTTTTCTCACTACCCCCATAATGTATGAGGCAAATGTATGCATTTCAAGAGGGTTGTATTCTATAATTATGATTCTACCATATATGTTTTTTTCATTCTATCAAAAATCTATAGACGCTTATGACCTCCGCCTCTATGCCCTGTGGTAATGATTCCTCCGACATCACCCTCTCCTTAGTTGCTTTTGAGTTTTGATGGTTGTCGAGTGTAGTTAGGGCCAGCTCCATTCTCTCCTTGATTAGGTCAAGGTCTCAAGAAAGAAGTCAGTCATTACGTTCAAACTCATAATCCGACTACTAAATATATAACAGCCTCTACCCCCAAAATCATTACAAAAGGAACACCTGGGATTTGTTTGATGTCCATAGAATGCTCAGCACTCTTCTACCCATTTCCTTTTTGCATCCTCTAGTCTTTGTGTATGTGTGTGTCTTTAATATGCTTACTTATAATTGTAGGCATGTGGGTCAATTCTTGACAGGCTTAAAAAATCTCAACCAGCAAGTCAAAGCAACCCACTAAGTGTCCATTTGGCTTCAAATTTAAAAATTAACTTATTTTACTATTCAGCTTATTTTTGCTACTATTTATGGGCTTCACTGCACTTTTTGATACTATTCATGGTCTAACTGTACTATTTCAACTAACTTATAGCTTTATTTACAGTACTTTCAGCAAAAAAAAATTAGTTTCAACAAAATAAGCGGATCCCAAACAAACCCTTATTTGACAATTAGAACCATCCAACCCACACTAACTCACATAAGAAGCATGTGTGGTTTGCCATGAGTCGGAGCAAGTTGGGCATGTGAGTGGGTCAGGCGAATTTTTTACACAATCCTCCTACTTGCATCAATTGAATTCTTAAGAGGGTCAATTATATTTTTGGGGTAAAATGAATTGGTTTGCTTATCAAATGAAAGGAAATCAATTACCCTTAGAAAATTAGGATCATCCGAATTGAATGGTCCGTGGGACGACCAATAGTAGTGGTCCTCTTAACCCTAACATAATTCCATTTTGTTATTTGTTGAGTTATCTTAAAATTCTTATAAATTTTATCCTAAATTTTTTTTTTTTTTTTTTTTATAAGGACAGAAAATCTCCTGCCCTTGCGTTTGAATTGAATGGTCCATCATATGACCAATAAAGCAGCTCACATTGACCTTTTTAAAGTGAATAAAATAGAAGAAATGATATATCTACCATATTTTCACAACAAATTTTAAGTGGGAAGATGTTATTGGTAGCTAAGTAAGTAATTTTAGTGGTAGTTCAAATTAAAACATGTAACAACTTATCACTTAAAATTTATTGTGAAAATATTGTAAACGTATTACTTTTAATAAAATAAAGATGAAGTGTAAATGAAGGACCGGGATCCATCCAACTAGTAGTTAGTTGAATCTGATGTGAACTTCTCAATTCACCTTTGCTGTCCTCTTCTTTTTTCTTTTTTTTTTTCCATCACGTTCTATTTTCTTCTATCTTTTATGTTTTTCACAAACACGCTTGGCATAAAATAAAATGGGTGTTTTGTATCGGTAGCGATCACATATCACCAAAGGATGGGAAGTAGATCACCTTTGGTAGATCCCACCATCCCAACAACACTATTGGGATATTTCATGGATAGAGACTTGTACTTTACCCTTTAAACTATAAAAATTTACAATTATAATAAATTTTGCCAATTGCATCACATAACGTGATTGACTATCGAAATTAACAATCATCTCACAAGTCACATGACCATCAAGGGTTAAAATTGTTGTTTTTTACCCTTGCAACCAATTAATGTGCTAAATTTTTTTGATTACATAATTTACATGTGACTATTAATTTCATCAATAAATCAAGTTATGAGATGTAATTTATAAAAGAGTAAAGTTTATTACACATTACTTGTTACACACCTTTGCACACATATAGAGATTTCACTGAAAATAGGTGTGTGCCACAACTATTTTCCTTCATAAAATTTGGACAACTATAGTGGAGTTTACAAGTCTTCATGATTTAGGATGGAAGCTACAAATATCTCATAATTTGGGATGGTTTCGTACAATTAAACCTCAATTTTTTTTTGGTTCAAGGTTGGGTGCTGTCCTACGCCACTATATGAAGCGAAACTGTAGTTAATGGGGAAAAATATTAGAAAATAAACTTCATTTTTTGTCGCAGCCTCAATGAAAAAGAATGCTTGCAGGCCAGCCATTGACAATGAAAAATGAAAATCATTAGGCGGCCTAGTTGAGCATAAAATATTTGCAAAATTGTGTCTGCAACTTTGCATCATGCATAACGTTAAGCCCAACTTTTGCATATAATATTATTCAGGATTGAAGGAAGATAGTGGGTTTTAAACTTTTTAATATGAGTCAAATATAAAATTACTAAAAAGATAGAGAAGAATTTAAGGACGACTATTCCACGTATGGAAAATTATGGAATATTGCAGTAGTACTATAAATGTAGGTTTCATAGAGTTATGGTATGCCTTTATATTAGAACTTATTTTCTTTTCCTTTATATGTGTGTGTTTGTTTCTCAAAAAATAAAAAATTTATAGGTTTTAGTAAAAATCACTATTATGCAAGAGAAAAAAGTATATATTTATGATACTACTAGAATATTCTAGAATTACCTGATATATATATATATATATATATGACTAAAAGAAAGTAAATTGTTGTGAATGGAAGTTAACAGTATTGCATGGTTTATTTTGACACCACGCAATCTTTCTTTTTCTTCTTCTTTTTTTTTTTTTTCTTCTTTTTAATGGGAGTTATCCTTGCTTTTAGTTATTCGACATGTTATGGGATATACAATAGTTAGATCATATAATCTTTATCGGGGATATTTTTTATATTTAAACATCTTAAATATAATTCGATTGCCTTTTACTCCTTTTGTGTAATTTTCAAATATGTAACCTAAATAATTGGATATATATGTGTGTCTATGTATGTATATATACACTATTGATCCATATAACTCTTGTTGTAATCATCGTAATAGATTGGCAATAATCCTAGGGATATAGTCTTTGATTTTGGGTGAATTGTGTAAATCTGTGCTTTTATGTTTGCGTGTTGATATTCTCTGCTCTTTGTTGTTTGCATCCCATATATAGATTTGTGTCAAGTTTCCTAATTCTTAATAAATAGAGTGAAATTGAATCTAAGTGGGAGCAATGGTCGCAAGTGTGATATTAGAAGATGTAGAATGACTGTGTGTGTGTCTATATATATATTGTTGAATATATTATTAGTAACGCAATGTGTTATACCATGTCGTATATACTAGAGTGGATGCAGAAGTGGAAGTATAGAATAGGAATACTGAGAACACGAGATTACATAGTTCAGCCTTGTTGGCCTACATCCATAAAAAATCTCTTAAGAGCTACATCTTTATTGTATAAGAGTGTAGTACAAAACTTGTGTTACAATGAACCTAACATGAGCATATATAGATGACTAAACCCTATTGGGCCGTGAGTCGTGCCCAAGAACATCAGATAGCCTAAGAACAAGTAAATACTAATGAAAGCATACAGGTTAATGGGTCATAGGAGAAGTCTGATCATAAGGAGCTGGAAATGTTGTCCGAAGAGAAATACCTCATCGACTAAACAGAGTAGAGGTCAAAGGTTCGAGCCTTCATCAAGAACAAGGCAACAAGCAATTGTGCTGATAAGGATAAACATCAGATAGGAATAAGATAAAAGAGAGTTAGAAAATATCTGAGAAGAAAGCTGCTACCACTGCATTGAATGTTCTGCAGCTAACCCCCTAGTCACATTAATGTGAATGTGATATCTGAACAGTATTATTCAACCTTACAGATACTCACAAAGATTTCAAAAATGTGCTAAAGGGATAAGTATCAAATTCAGCAATTTAATCTACACGTGGAGGGATGAGATGAAGGAAGGAAGGGGAATATAAATGAGAAAAACCCCATTATAGTGGGGATGATTAGAAAATCTAATGAAAAATCACTGTAGACTCAAGAATTGTAATTTTGTATAAGTTTAAGAGAAATATATAAAAACAAACCATCCTTGGACTTGGCCAAGGAGAAATTTTCTTGCTCAAAACTGTTTGTTTTATTCTTTCTAACAATAACTAACTTACTGGGACTACTATTCACTTAACTCATTGAAAATTCATCTGTAAGCCCACTCTCTAACAAATTCATTGTTTTGGACTCTTTGGAACATTGACCCTTCATAAGGGCTTTAGGAGCAAATCGTGCCCTTGTGTATATATATATCATAATAATTCATGTAACTCTTGTTGTAGCCATCATAATAAAATTACAACAAACTTGTGAACGTAGCCTTGGTTTTTGGGTGAAACATTTAAATCTATGAGATAATTTGTTCTACTCTTTCTTTTCTGTTTTTTGCATCTCACAGATCTGAGTGGTGTTTTCTAACACTGCTTATTATGTATAATAGCACCTAGGTATTTAATCGGTACTCTTATATTCTTAGCTAAAAAGAAAGGTACTTATATATACTAAGATAACAATATACTTTCCTTTTGAATTTTTAAAAAAAAAAAAACTAAAATATACTTTGGTAATTAAAGTTTGAGATTTTTCTTTTTCATTTTATCTATTTATGTTTCAAAAATTTTATATTGGCTCATCATATTTGATTTCATTTTCATATTGGTTCTGCTGTTCATTTTCGTTAGTAATTTAATTGTTAAGTTTCTTTCATGTTTAATTATTTCATAAAATATATATATATATACACACACTAACATTAAAATGTTATGAAATACAAGACTTTCATTGCTTTAGGAAGAAAGAAAAATATTATGAATAGTTAGACTCCTAATACAATTGGACGACATGGTTAATATGAAAAAGAAATTAAATATAAATGGTTAAAATAAACTTTTTGAAACATAAATGCTAAAATTAAATATAACCCAAAACTTTTTAAGGGCCAAAATTGTGGTTTAGCTTTTCAAAAAAAAGACCCGAAAAAAAAAATATTATATTCAAGTTTTTCATGTGACGATTGTGTGATAAGGATTTCAGCATCAAACAAAATCAATAATTTTCATAATATTTACGTGAAATAGAAAAAACTAATATATATATATATATATATGATGATGCCGAGGATAACACCAGTAGGTCGCGGGCACTCTCCAGCACGAGTCAACACCTGCAAAGGGAAAACAAAGTGACCTACAAGAGAGCACCGATGTGGTGCCGGCCAAAAACCCTCCGAAGGTCAAGTTAGTATCTCAAACAACTCTAGAGTGCTAGAGTCGGGATAGTTGTGCGTACCTTTTGCCATGAGGGTTTCCGGGGTTTATATAGTGTGTGTAGAGCCGAAATAAACGCCTTGGTGGGAGATTACTTTCCTTTTAGGAGAGCATTTGCGGAACTGTGCATATCGTATAGAACTCTTTTCCTTATAGGGATCTTTAGACCAAAGTTGACCGGGTAGCGTAGGGACTTTCCTATGCTCACACACAGGTCAAGGTAGGCTAGGAATGAAAGCTGGACTATACCTTCAGGTCTTAATCCCCAAGGTCGTCAGCCCATAATGTCGTCAACTTACCATGTCGTCAGCTTACAATGTCGTCAGCTTACGTACGTCTTCATGAAGGTCGTCACCCAGGACCCCTTCATCCAAGGTCGTCATCCTGGATCATCGACGTCATCCGTCAGCTTAATGCTGCTACGCGAGGGGCGTGGCTATGAACTCCAAAAAGGCGGCGTCCAGGCGAGACTGACTAGCGGATTGGGTATTCCCGTCAGCACTCTTGAAAGCGTCACTATCAGCTGCCCCCCACTCCATTGTCCCGTCATATAAGAGTGACGGGTCATGGAGTTTCTGTTACTGGGAGCGGCTCGTGCGTGGTAGTCTGTGCCATCTTCATTTAATGGTGGGACACGTGTTATGATTATTGGCTCCGCATCTGACGAGTGCGTCGCTTCGTCTTCCGAGCTTTCTCTCTCCTATATATATACTTCACTGTTTACCTTTTTCCTACTTTTTCGCCTGGTCCATCTTAAGAGAACGAATCCGTCGCTTCCAGCCTGTCACATCGTCAATCGTTCAGCCGTCAGCTTCTTGAGCCGTCCTCCTACACGTAAGTTATCGATACTCTACTTTTTATTACATATATTTTTTAGCGTCGCCCTTTAGTGGAGTCGTCGGCCTAGGATCTTAGAAAGAAAACCGTCGTTTGTAGGTAGTCAGATGTCTAGGGAGACGCCGAGTGACCAGTCGTCGATCCGCGACGGAGCGGGTTACGACGAGGTTTTCCCATCAGGTCGTGAGCCGCAGAGGGCCTATCCTGGTCGTCAGAGAGAGACTCGTCGACTCCATCTGACAGTGATATAGAGAGCTCAAGGGGAAGTGAGGTGAGCGGTGATATAGGCGACGGAGGTCAAGGGTTTCGTGACGGGGGTGAGAGTGACGGCGACGAGGAAGCCTTAGAGAGCACCTCGGGGTCCTCTGGCGATGATCGTCCCTTCATCTTACCCTCAGAGTGGTCCGTCAACAATTTTCTCCCCACGATGTCAGAAAATGTTTTTAAAAGCTTGCGGGCTCGTTATCAAATACCTGACGATATTCCCATTCGCCTTCCAGAGGAGGGTGAGAAGTGCTACTCCGGACGGACCGCGGACGTTGGCATGTATGACGCCATGTTCGCGGCCGGACTAAGGCTGCCGCTGACGGCATTACACCGTCAGCTGGCCAACTTTCTGGGGATATCCGTCAGCCAGATTGCCCCCAATGCTTGGCGAACCTTCATTGGCGCTGAGATCCTGTGGGGTCGTCTGAGTGGTGGGAACCGTCAGCTGACGTTGGACGAGTTCTTTTTTTGTTATCGTCCTCAGCACATTTCCTCGTCAAAGGGAGTGTACCATTTTGCGGTGAGGGACAAGGAGTTGAAGTTAGTGTCCGACATGCCCGACTCCAACAGGAAGTGGAAGGGCAGATACTTTTTTGTAGAAGGGACGAACTGGGTATGTCGTCCAGAGGAGTGGGAGAGATGCCCAATGGTTTTGACAACACTTGGGCTTATGTTAGAGATTCAGGTTAATACCGTCGGCCCTTCTCGCTTCGTCTACTTATTTGCTGTCCTAACCCGTCACTTTTCATTGCAGCTAACAACCGCCCACGCATATCCGCGGAACAAGAGGCTTTCATTCGTCGAGTGACGGCCATCCCCTTGGACGAGAGGAAGTGTCGAGACCTAATTACCTTAGACACTCTTCACCTGTACTGTGGTGGACCTGAGCCGACGGAGGAAGCCTGCAGACTGAACGCTTATTCCCGCCGTCGTGAGTATCCTTCAGCTTCTTGTCTTTAACCTGACGTGGTTTCTTTCTAATCTTTGTTCTTCGCAGAAATGGAGTCAGCCAGGCAAAGGGTCAGAGCTGCGGCGGCAGCTAAGAAGAAGCAGTTGGAAAGGACTGGGGGCGAGTCAACTCCTCCGTCAGCTCCCAGACCCGTCGGAAAGGTCGGAGCTAAGAGGAAAGGTGACGGCAGGGATGACCGTCAGGGGAAGAAAGTTGCCCCCACTCCGGGGACACGTCTTCTCGAAGGCCGTCTCCTCCCAGGACTGCTCATGGGGCAGGCAAGGGTCTGATGACCTCGTCAGGGCCCATCGTTCAAGGATCCGTGCGCCGTCTGTTAACTCACAAGGACTACGCTGTAGAGGTGACGGATTCCATTTTGAAGGACGATGAAATGGACCCTCTTGCCGAGCAGGGTGTTGACGAGATAAAGGCGTCAGGCCTTTTTGACCTAACCAGGGTAAGCTTCGTTTTCAACTTCTGGTGTCTGAGTCATTTTTGTGTCTGACGTTGTCTTGTTCCTTTTTGCTTCCAGGCTATGGTTCGCATGAAGGCCCTGTCACGCCGGTGCTCTGCTAAAGAAGGGTGATTACCCGTCTGCAGGAGCGTGTCAAGAACCTGACTGACGGCCAGCTTCAGTATAGGGATGCGAACCGTATCTTGGGTGAGGAGCTGAAGGGTTACAAGGAGAAGCTGACGGAGGAGACCCGCCGTCGGGAGCTTGAAACGGAGGCCAAAGTGACGGCGGAGAAGGAGTTGAGGTCCATCCTTCTTCAAGTAGAGACGGCTAGGAACGATGCTGTGACGGAGTTCAAAGATTCGTCAGCCTTCATTGACTCTTGTGCCGCCTACTATGGTGACGGGTTCGAGGATTGCTTGAAGCAGGTGAAATCTGCCTATCCTGATTTGGACTTGTCGAGGATTTCAATGGATGAATCCATTCCTCCGACGCCCGCAGGTGACATCGTCAATGAAGAAGCTGACGACAATAGTCAGAGGGACAACAGCTTCGTCTTGGCTCAACCAGCTGCCGATCCGTCCGTCACTTTGACTCCAGCTGATCCTCATGTCGATCCTAATGCCGTCAGCCCTTCTCTCTCCGGCGCCCAGCCTGTTAATGTTGAAGATGACGGAGGACACTGACGACCCCCCCTTTTTTTTTTATATTATTTTTATTTTTTTTTTTTTTTTTGAATGTAGACGGTGCTGTATTACTTGTCGCCCATTTTCCTGGGCTTATGTAAAGACAATGTTTACGCTAATCTTAATATTTTGCCTTGTGTTGAAGCATATTTTCTTTATTTGTGTGTTAAATCATAATGATTCCGTTACTTATAGATGACGGCGTTGCTTAAGTTGTTTCATGCCACAAAGAAAACAACGTCAGCCTGTCCACTATTTTTTAAAAGTTTCTTGCACGTCGGCTTGAGCTCCCAACCGTCAGCTTCGTAGTCGAGCTTTTTTTTTTTTTTTTTTTTTTTATATCAAGTTTTTGTGCTGATGACGGCGTCAGCTTCTCTTCATGAGAACTTAGGGTCGTTCTTGTCATGTCGTCAATTTCATGGTTGACGCCGTTGGACAACTTAATTGCAAGCCTGTTAGTTTCATAAACGACGTCAGCTTTTTTCTTTCAGCAAATTTAACCTGATGTATCCATTTCGCAATTTGCCTGTCATTTCTAAGAACAACGTCGTCAGTCAACGTATTATGCCGTCAATTTGGACTTAACATCGTCATCGCTGTTCTTAGACTGGGGTCGTCCACTTTGTGGATTAGAAATGCCGTCCACTATGTGGACTTAGAGGGAGTCCGTCAATTTTGTGGACTTATAAGTAGTCCGTCCACTTTGTGGACTTAGAAATAAGCCGTCCACTTTGTGGACCTAGAAGTTGTCCGTCCACTTTGGGGACTTAAAGGTAGTCCGTCCACTTTGTGGACTTATAAGCAAGCCGTCCACTTTGTGGACTTAGAAGTAGTCCGTCCACTTTGTGGACTTAGAAGTAGTCCGTCCACTTTGTGGACTTAGGAGTGAGCCGTCCACTTTGTGGACTTAGAAGTAGTCCTCCACTTTGTGGACTTAGAAGTAAGCGTCCACTTTGTGGACTTAGGCCATTAGGTCGTCCAACTTGTGGACTTAATTGTAGAAAGCTTTCTGTTTTCTTCAAGACATAAGAATTTACTAGTCGTTTCTGAATGGACCTCCTCTTATTGTGATGAAATGCATAAAAAATATTGTTCAAAATAGAAAAGATTAACTTAAAGCCCATTGGACTTTAAAATGTACTGTAAGCAAGAAATTTTAAGACAAATTAAGGATTATAAACTGGTAGCGAGGAGTAACGTTCTGCTTGTCATCTTCTATTGATAGTACTTTCTGAGGTGCTCGGCGTTCCAGGGATGTCGTAGTTTCTGCCCGTCAAGAGTCTCCAGGTGGTAGGTGCCCTTTCTTTGCCATGATACGACCTTGTAGGGTCCTTCCCAGTTTGGGCCGAGCTTTCCTTGCGCGGATCTCTGGCTGCGCCCATCACTCTTCTCAAAACAGATCTCCGACTTTGAAGTCTCGGTGCTTGACTCGGGAGTTGTAGTGCTTGCTCACGAGGTCTTGGTAACGCGCGAGTCTCTGTTCGGCTACCGCTCTTACTTCGTCAATTAGGTCCAGTTGCAAACGAAGCTCTTGGTCATTTCTTCCCTCGTCGTGGTTGGCCACCCTATAACTTGTGAGCCCTATCTCGGCCGGAATGACCGCTTCACTTCCGTATGTCAGCTGGAACGGGTTTCTCCGTGGGGGTTCGTACCGTCGTTCTGTATGCCCATAACACGCTCGGCAGCATCTCGGGCCATACTCCCTTTGCCCCCTCGAGCCGAGTCTTGATGATTCGGAGCAAGGATCGGTTGGTTACTTCCACTTGTCCGTTTGCCTGAGGATGGGCCGGGGAGGAATAGTGGTTCTTGATTCCTAACTCTGAACAGAAGGCTCGGAAGGAGTCGTTGTCGATTGTTTGCCGTTGTCTGAAATTAAGACTCTTGGAATCCCATACCTGCAAACAATGTTTCTCCATACAAAACCCCTTATATTCTTCTCAGTAATGGTGGCTAGGGCTTCAGCTTCAACCCATTTGGTGAAGTAATCGATGCCTACGACGAGGAACTTCAGCTGTCGTGCTGCCATCGGGAACGGTCCCATGATATCTAATCCCCATTGTGCGAATGGCCACGGGGCAGTTATGGGGGTCAATCCCTCCGCCGGTTGTCGAATGATGTTGCTGAATCTTTGACACTTGTCGCAAGCCCTCACATAAACCTGGGCGTCACTTTGCATCGTCGCCAATAGTACCCGGCCCGAACCAACTTCTGTACCAACGACCGTGATCCGGAGTGGTTGCCGCATATCCCCTCATGTACTTCTCTCATGACATAGCTCGCTTCTTCAGGGCCCACGCACCTCAGGTATGGCCGAGAGAAGCCCCTTTTGTAGAGGACGTCCTTTATCAAGACGAAACGTGCAGACCGGACCTTCAGCTTTCTGGCAGCCTCCTTTTCGTCAGGCAACGTGCCATCTTTTAGGTAGGAGATCAAGGGCGTGGTCCAATCGTTTTCGGAACCAATCTCCTGTATGCAGACCGCGTCAATTAATGGTGAAACTGAGTAAAAGAGAGTACCTCGTCAACGGCGGCCATAGGGTCTGCAGACGCGGCTTTGGAAAGTCGGTCAGCATGCTCGTTTCCTTCTCTCGGGACTTGGATTATCTTTGCTTGCAGCCCCTCCATTCTCTTTTTTCGCCTGCTCCCAGTACCTCTTCATTCTTTCACCCTTGCATTCGTATTCACCGTTTACCTGGCTTGTGACGACTTGGGAGTCGCAATGAACAACTACGTTTGCGGCCCCTACAACTTGAGCAAGGTCTAGACCTGCTATTAGGGCTTCGTACTCAGCTTCATTGTTAGTTGTAGGGAAGTCGAGGCGGATCATACACTTGAGCTCGTCGCCTTCCGGGGAGTTAAGTACGACCCCTACCCCGCCAGCCTTCTTGTTGGACGACCCGTCAGTGAAAATGCTCCATAGGGGATTCTTTTCCTCTTCGCCTTCCGCACTAGTGAACTCAGCAATGAAGTCGGCCACCGCCTGTCCCTTGATGGCAATACGGGGGCGATATTGTACATCGAACTCGCTTAGTTCTACTGACCATAACGCCATTCGTCCGGCCGCCGCAGGGCTGCCCATTGCTCGCCGCAGGGTTTGTCAGTTAGGACGACTATTGTATGGGCTTGAAAATATGGCTTCAGCTTACGGGCTGCTGTAACCAAAGCGAAGGCGAGCTTCTCCATAGGGGGATATCTCTCTTCTGCTGCACCGTGTAGCGCCTTGCTTGCGTAGTACACGGGTCGTTGGACCTTATCATCTTCTCTAATCAAGGCCGCGCTGACAGCTGCTGGGGAAACGGCAAGATAGAGGAACATTCTTCTCCTGGTTGGGAAGGGCTTAGTAACGGCGTGAAGAGAGGTATGCCTTCAAATCTTCGAACGCTTGTTGACACTCGGGGGTCCATTCAAAGGATTTTTTCAACGTTCGGAAGAAAGGTAGACATCTGTCCGCAGCTTTTGATACAAATCTGCTGAGCGCGGCAATCCTCCCCGTGAGGCTTTGTACTTCCTTGATATTTTTGGGAGGGGCCATTCCCATAATGGCCTGAATCTTGTCTGGATTGGCCTCGATCCCTCTTTGGGACACCATGTACCCCAAGAACTTTCCGGCCGTCACTCCAAAGCACACTTGCTTGGTTGAGCTTCATGTTGTAGGAGCGCAGAGTATCAAATGTCTCCTTCAGGTCCTCCAAATGGACTTCTTCCCTCTGGCTCTTGACCAGCATGTCGTCGACATACACCTGGACGTTCCTCCCAATCTGTCGCGCAAACATCTTGTTCATAAGCCTCTGATAGGTGGCGCCAGCGTTCTTCAGGCCGAAGGGCATAACCTTGTAACAAAAGAGGCCTTGGCTTGTTACGAACGAAGTTTTCTCTTGATCAGCTTCGCCCATCCGATCTGGTTATACCCGGAAATGCATCCATGAAGCTAAGTAACTGATGTTTGGCCGTAGAATCCACCAGGGCGTCGATCCGCGGGAGGGGATAGCTATCCTTGGGACATGCTTGTTCAAGTCCGTGAAGTCGACGCACATCCTCCATTTCCCGTCGTTCTTCTTGACCATCACGATATTTGCTAACCAGTCAGGGTAGTACACTTCCCTGATAAATCCCGCATCTTGTAGTTTACGGACCTCTTCTGCTGCCGCTTGATCCCTCTCTTGGGCGAAGGTTCTTTTCTTCTGTCGGACAGGCGGGAAAGACGGCGACACGTTCAACCTGTGCACCATGACCGATGGATCGATCCCTGGCATGTCTTCGTGGCTCCATGCGAACACATCCCGTTTTCTTTCAAAAAGATCGCAAGTTCTAGACGTACCGTCGGGCTGGCTAGGGTGCCGATTTTGGTTGTTCGCTCCGGGCGGGCTTCGTCGAGAAGGACATCCTCAAGTCTCTCGGCAGGTTCCGTCGTCACCCGACGCTCCTCTATGGCCAGGACGTGATTGTCCATCTCCATCATAGCCACATAACATTCGCGCGCGGACACCTGATCCCCCCTTAATTGACCAACTCCATAATCAGTAGGAAACTTCATCATTAGGTGGTATGTTGACGTCACCGCCCTCCATGAGTTGAGGGTAGGTCGCCCTATGATGGCATTGTAAGCCGACGAACAGTCAACTACTAGGAATGTCACGTTCCGAGTGACCTGCTGTGGGTAATCTCCAATGGTTACTGTCAAAGTAACAGTACCAAGTGGGAATATTCTTGCTCCTCCAAAGCCAACGAGCGGGGCGTCAGTCGGAATTAGTCGCTCTCTTCCAATTCCCATCTGCTGGAAGGCGGGATAATAGAGGATGTCCGCCGAACTACCGTTGTCTACAAGGACTCTGTGTATGTTATAATCCCCTGATTGTATGGTGACGACGATGGCGTCGTCATGGGGTGTTGAAGGCGTCGGGCGTCTCTTTCTGGAAATTCGAAGAGGGGATTGTCGATTTGTGACCTTCCTGACGCGGAACTTGCCGTATGGACATTCTGAACCATTCTGAGGTAAGTCTTTCGGGCTTTCTTGGATGACCCAACAGTCGTGGTTCCTCCTACGATCATCCTTATATCTCTATCTGGTTGTCCTTCTTTCGTTATCTTGCCTAGGGGCTTGATTTTGCGGCAGGTCTGCCCTCTCCGTGTTGACGAACCTCCGCAGCCGTCCTCGCCTAATGAGAGCCTCTATTTGCTGTTTCAAATCGTAGCAATCGGCGGTATCATGGCCATGGTCCTGATGAAAGCGGCAGTATTTGTCTCTTGGTCTCTTGCTGGGGTCTCCCTTCAGCTTGCCGGGAAAGGCTAAAGCTTCCTCATCTCTGATTTGCATTAGCACCTGGTCAAGGGGTGCGTTAAGGGGGGTGAAGCTTGTGTACCTTCCTGTAGGCGGCTTAGGTCGTCGATCATCTCGTCCCTCTCTGGTTCTCCCCCTTTTTCGTCCGTTGTCGGGTCTCGTGTCTTCCTGCCTTTCCCTTTTTCTTGGCTTATAGTCTCTGGCCAGCAAGGCATCCTCCGCGTTCATGTACTTCGTCGCCCGATAGTATACGTCAGACATAGTCTTCGGGTCGTTCTTGCATAGAGAGAACAAGAACTTACCCTCTCGTAGCCCATTCGTGAACGCTGCCACGAGTATCTTATCATCTGCTTCGTCTATCGAGAGGGATTCCTTGTTGAAGCGGGCTATATAGGACCTTAATGTTTCGCCCTCTCGCTGCTTGATGCCTAGTATACACGTAATAGACCTCTTGCGTCGATGACTCCCAATAAGTGTGACACGAACTGTGCACCCAATTCCTTGAAAGTGCCGATTGAATTAGGCGTCAGCCTGGTGTACCAATCCCTTGCGGGCCCCTTCAAGGTGGTGAGGAAAGCCCTGCACATGATTTCGTCGGGTACACCCTGAAGATGCATCAGGTTCTAAAAGACTCCAGGTGGTCCACGGGTCTTTGGATCCGTCGTAGTTCTCCATATGGGGCATGCGAAACTTTGGAGGAACGGGACACGAATTTACCAACGCTGTGAAGGGCGAATCCGTTCTATGGACTAGGTCGTCTAGGTTGCTGGACACCCGTCCTCTGAGGGCGTTCATCATCGCATCCATGCGTTCCCTCATTCCTGCATCTCGGCTGTAATGTGAGGCGGTAGGGAGTCCGAGGCAGATGGTAGGTTTGTCTCCGGCCGCTCCAACCTTGTGGGCGCGGTGCTACCTTCAGGCCTGACGGCATCCTCCCTTCCGGGCTTGCTACTTCCTGGTCCTCCCTTGGCGCACTTTGTTGCGCGGTCATCTGCCGTAGTTGCTCCTCTAAGTCGTGGTTCTGTTTGGTAAGTCGTTCGACGGCAGCGGCCAGCGTCTGAACCTGCCTTTCTAGCGCTGTAACGTGCGGTTCGTCACCTTGGTTGTTGATTGTTGCCATCGATCTGGTGAGTACCATGCAACCTTTAGTCTCAGGGTAGAGCGAGGGCTAGATATCCTTTTCTACGCTCTCGTCTTCGTTCCCACAGACGGCGCCAACTGATGATGCCGAGGATAACACCAGTAGTCGCGGGCACTCTCCAGCACGAGTCAACACCTGCAAAGGGAAAACAAAGTGACCTACAGGAGAGCACCGTGTGGTGCGGCCAAAAACCCTCCGAAGGTCAAGTTAGTATCTCAAACAACTCTAGAGTGCCAGAGTCGGGATAGTTGTGCGTACCTTTTGCCATGAGGGTTTCCGGGGTTTATATAGTGTGTAGAGCCGAAATAACGCCTTGGTGGGAGATTACTTTCCTTTTAGGAGAGCATTTGCGGAACTGTGCATATCGTATAGAACTCTTTTCCTTATAGGGATCTTTTAGACAAAGTTGACCGGGTAGCGTAGGGACTTTCCTATGCTCACACACAGGTCAAGGTAGGCTAGGAATGAAAGCTGGACTATACCTTCAGTCTTATCCCCAAGGTCGTCAGCCCATAATGTCGTCAACTTACCATGTCGTCAGCTTACAATGTCGTCACTTACGTACGTCTTCATGAAGGTCGTCACCCAGGACCCCTTCATCCAAGGTCGTCATCCTGGATCATCGACGTCATCCGTCAGCTTAATGCTGCTACGAGGGGCGTGGCTATGAACTCCAAAAAGGCGGCGTCCAGGCGAGACTGACTAGCGGATTGGGTATTCCGTCAGCACTCTTGAAAGCGTCACTATCAATTATATATATATATATTATATATATATATATATATATAAATATATATATATATATTAATAGTTAAAATTTAGAAAAATTCAATCAAAATTAAATAACATTTGACCCGCTGGGTTAGTATTCAACTCATGGAATCCATTTGACCCATTTAATTAAATAACATATTACTAATACACCATTCAAACCCTAGGTTTATAAAATTATTAGTTGTTATGATTTATTTTCTTTGACATATTGTGATTGATTATTTGTGATATTAAAATATGTTTTAGTTTTAAATAATTATTTGTGATACAGTTACTCGTTAATTCCAAATTTGACATTAAAAATATTTATTTATTTTCATTATTTTATTATTTTAATAAACAGATCGACACGACTGACATGTTTAATAAATGAGTTGTATTAAGATTGAAGAATCTTAATCTATTTAATAAACATGTCGAGTTAGTGTTTATTCGTATAGTTAGATACTCATGAGTTAACATGACACGAACCTAACACAAAAATACGAATTGTCATCCCTAATGTTATGCCACCAACCATACATGATACAGCACCATTTTTTTTTATTGCAAAACAATAATTTCCATTATTCATCATTATAGAAATATCCATATAATGTGGTTCATGCTTTCCATTTGAAAGCCACTATAATGGCACAGGGCGGGACTCTATTGAGTGGAGGTAAGAACATCAAACCCGTAAAACCCTTTAATACAATTCATATTAAACTTAATAGGAATTAACAATTATCAAATTGTAATCAATTGGTGGAGTTTGTAGATGCCACATTTTCTTTACTCTTTTTATTGCAAAATTTTAAGTTGCCAGTGTCTGACGGCAAAATTTTTTAAATAACTATAAAATCTAAAATATATTATTAGTTAGCCAAGGTTTGAAACTATTTTAGTTTCTAACAAATCGAGTCCGTTGGACTCGATTTTACTATAGCAAATCGAGTTTTAAAGACTCAATTTTCATGAGGTGTGTTGCTGATGTGGAGGAAAAAAATCCACGTGGAAATCGAGTATCTAAGACTCGAGTTCCCTCAGAACACATCCAACGCAGAAAACCCATCTTCCTCCTCCGTTCTTTTTCTCCTTTATTTTTTTTTTTTTTTTTGTTCTTTCTCCATCTTCTGTCCCAAGAAAGTTCTTCCTTCTTCTTCCTCAAACATCCAAACCCTTTTCTCAAAATTCCAAACCCAGCGATCTCAAAATCGGAGCAAAAACCCTAATCCAAAATTCATGATCTCAGCACCCCAGCGCCATGGGTTTGACGGTCTCGGCACCGGAGTGGCTTGGGTTTGTTGATCTCGGCACCGAAGGTTCGTTTTCAGTGTTTTTTGGTTTGGTTTGTCTCTTGATTCATTTTCTGTTTTTTCTAGGTTGATGTTCTGGGTTTTTTTTTTTTTTTTTGTTGGTCTGTTTGTGTTTTGTGGGTTGCTGTTCTGGGTTTCTGGTTTCTGGTTTTCCAAAGAAATATTGACCGTACGATCAAAGCTCAAAAAAATAAAGCATGATGGTGAAGATCGTGATTGAAAATGCAGTTTGATTGAACGCACCGGAAAGGAGGGAACCAAAGCTACAGATGGAGACGAGGTCGTCGGAAGAGATGATGTTTTTGAAATCGGACTCGTCGGCGAGTTCTTCACTCGGTTTCGATAAAGGAGCTTGGGGGCGGTGATCGGAGGCCATGGCGAGTTCTTCAATTTCTGCGTTGGTGATTTCTGCTGTTCTGGGTTGAGTGATTTTTGCTTGGGTGATCTGGGTTTTTTATGAAGGAACTCGAGTCTTAGAGACTCGATTTCCACGTGGCTCCATGTCAGCTACGCACCTCGTAGAAATCGAGTCTTTAAAACTCGATTTGCTACAATAAAATCGAGTCTAAAAAACTTAATTTATTAGAAACTAAAATAGTTTCAAATTTTAACTAACTAATAAAATATTTTAAATTTTATAGTTATTTAAAAAAATTTGCCGACCTCCAAAGGCAAAAAAAAAAAAAAAAAAAGTTTTATTGGTCACTTTCCCTTCAAACCGTAGATTTATTCAAAAAACGTGGTGTCTCTCGTGGCATGTAAAGCGCTGACTAGTGTTTGGACGGAAATATCAAAGCTGACAGTACAGCAAACAAAATAATAAAGCAAAAAGAAGGAAAAATAAAATTAAAGCTCTGAATATCTGAGTCTTGACCTGGGCAAAGGTGTGGTTGAGAATTAAGATTTGTTAACAGATTGAGGAGGTAAAGCAATCCTACTATCCTAGCCCGTGACACGTTCCCACCAATCAGTCATTTTGGCCTCTTAAACTATCTCAAACGGTACTTCTCGGGAATCGCCCATTGGATCTCATACCTAGGTACGGCCCTAGCTGCTCCCACATGTCTACTGAACTTTTTATTATTCCATTTTGGACATAACTTTAACATGTAGTCAAAAGTATCAAACTCATCTCCACTACACACTTTGATTTCATTCTCTCAACCGTTAGATTAAATCTACTCCATAACTAATTTGCATCGGATGCTAGATTTCAGGCTCAAATCCTTCGATTCATTTCACTTTGACGGTCACAATTACTTTCGTGCAAACCCACAATTTTCTTCTCTTAACTACTAAATAATTGGTCATGTTCGAATTGTAACAAATATTAGGATACAAAAATTGCACTACCAAAATTTCTCCATCAACTAAGTTAGAATAGGGATTTAATCATTTAAACCGTAATTTTTTTTTGATAAAATTTTACTATAAACTTAATTATAATCAATAACTACAATTTCTAATAAGAAAAATTAATATTGTTACATATTTTAATAATTTAACTGTTGAATTACATATTTTTTATATGATTGACATGAATATCAAACTTTATGTCAATTAAATGTTTTTAACTCGATTCAAAATTTAAATTTTTATGCATAATTTTATATTATAAAATTTTAAAATTTAAATATTTGATTAATGAAATAGTTATTAATTTTTTATTTTAAATTTTTTTCTAAATATAAAGAATACAAATATATATATATATATATAACTTAATGATTGATTCGTTAAAACTTATATCTAACAAAAAGATTAATTTAACTGATAAAATTTTTTATAATTAAATAAGAAATTTAGAACTTAATTATAACATACACTAAATATTGATAGGTGTCTTAATTTGGTGATAAGAATGGTGGAAACTTTATAAATAAAATTATAGAATTGTAGGCTTTTTTAAAGATAGTATTTTTTTTTTAATTTTCAAATATGAAGAATACAAGGAAAAAAATATAATATAACAATGAATTTGTTAAAATTTATATCTAACAAAAAAATTAATTTAACTAATAAAATTTTTTATAGTTAAATAAAAAATCTAAAATTTAATTATAACCCACCTCAAATATTGATTAATATTTTAATTTGATAATAAAAGGTAAAATTATATTTTATAAATAAATAAATATATCATAAAATTGTAGGTTTTTTTTTAAGATGGTAAAAAGAGTCTAGAAACGGATATTGTTGATTTATTATGCAACGTACGGTCCACACCCACCATGCTCCTCGTGAAAACCAAGATATCAATAACGTGTCCAAACCATCCCCTGCATCATGTGATTGCTTTTAACATCCACCACTACACACGTGGCCCCACTTTGGAAAACGTATCAACCTTTCGAGATCTCAATTTTTTTTGGTAATAAAATAAAGAAAAAGAAAAATCAGCTTCGGCGCCTAAAGAGAAGAAAAAATAGTAGTAGTAGTAATCTAGAAAGATTGACACGTGGAAACGTGCAAGGAAGGTCAAGTTGACAAATTCGGCATTTAATTGTTGGACCTGGCAACGTTAAGAGCTGACACGACAACCAAATCAGACCGTGGAAACAGCGGCTTGGCTACGTTAGACTGAGTGGGACATGTCAAGTGGGAGGTGTGTAATCAATGCAATGTTTTGATCGTTGCTTCTGGATCCTGCTCGACCCAGCTGAGCTAAGGCCTCTCTCTCTCTCTTTCTCTCTCCATTCGGCTCTGGGACCAGGAAAGGTGCACTATATTGGTGGGTCCACTAGTGTGAAAGAAATGTGAGGGGATCTGGAATAGGTATCGTATCCTATGCCGACCCACATAAAAAATAAATAAATGTGAATGAAAAGAAAAGGTATCGTATTGAAGGGGTTTCCGACAATGTTGAAAGCGTACGGTGGTACAAACGAGGGGACTTTGGATCAGGTTGTCGCCCACTCCGGCATTAAATATTAAAGCATCCGGATAATACGTGCTTTAAGGTTAATTTATCTATTTTTGAAAAAAAAAAAATTTAAGTTAAAAATGCTGTTAAATTTTTTTTAATTTTTTTTTAAAAAAATTCAAAAATAATAAATTTTTGTATACCTTAAAATACACATTAACAAAATTTAATATAAAATACATTTTAGTTTTTACCGTTTGAACAACAAAGCAGGTGGTATTAAATATATAAAAAAACGTGGGTGATTGAGAGAAAAGTGTCAAGTAGTCTATTTCTCAACTCAAAAAAAAAAAAAAAGAACAAAAAAAAGCATCAAGTGGTTTGAATCTCTTGATGGCAGTTTGTTTGGTGAGATTAAACGATAATTTTTAGTGTTTAAATAATATTACATATATTTTATATATTTTTTTACTTATATATATTTTAAAAAAAATATAAACAACGTTATTAGAACAACATTACCAAACAGGCCCTTGATTATCAGGTGCTCTACATACTTGCGAGAAGAATAATTGAATAAAGATGTTGTACAATGTGAGTTGGGTAATAAAGTGCTACAACGGCCAAATGGAATTTATAAATTTTAGGCAAAAATGCAAAATTAACCCTCTAATTTTTAGTCTTTTTCATTTCAATCTTCTAACTTTTAGTTTTGTCATTTCAGTCCTATAACTTTCAATTATTGTCAATTTGATACTCTATTAAACCCCAGTTATGTCCTGCCGTTAATTGAGCCAAAACGACGTTGTTTTGGCTTTTAAAAAAATTTGAATTAAAAGAAAATTTAAAAAATATATATTGATATTAAAAATAAATAAAAAACCATTTACTCAGTCAAAACTGAGGAATCATCTCACACCTAAATCCCTAACTTAGAGAAATTGGGGAAACAATTACACTAGGACTCACTTTTTTCATTTCTCTCATTCCCAAACAAAACTCTTTCTTCTTCTTCTTTACTGTTTCAAAACACTTAATAATTATCTAATCGATTTGAACACCACCGAGGAGGACAAAACGCCGTCGTCGGCTAGTCTTCAAATCTTCATCGTCGTTCTCTGTAGCCTGGTTGAATACCAGTGGTGGGTCGAGTTCGAATTTGGTGGTGGGTGCATCAGCATCTGCTTCGGCTTCGTATTCAGTGTGTTTGGAGCTATGGCCCACTGATATCTCTGCCAAAGAAAGGTAGTGAATTTGAGAAAATGGATAGGAATTTGAGAAAAACACAAAACCTGAATCGGCGATGAAATGAAACGGAAAAATAATCGAGGTGATTATTACATCAGCAATAAAAACCCTAGTGTTTTTTTGGGGACGAACGCAATCGACGGCGGAGAACGAAGTTTGTGTTTTGCTTTTGGTATTGAATTCTTGCAGAAAAAGCAAAAAGCTTGTGGGTTTTTTTTTTTTTTTTTTGGGTTTGGGAGGAATTGAAATTGGAGAGAGATGGAAAGATTTTTGGGTTTTGTTTCTCTGGTCGAAATTCAATTTGAGAGTTGTCTATCGTGCTGTCAAGGAGAGAGAGAGAGAGATATAATAAAAGAAAATTTTTTAATATCACTTTTTTTAATTTTCTTTTAATTCCGAAATTTATTTAAAAAAAAATGACATCATTTTGGCTTAATTAACGGCAAGACATAACTAGGGTTTAACGGAGTACCAAATTAAAAACAATTGAAAATTAAAGGACTAAAATAACAAAACTGAAAGTTTGAGGATTGAAATGAAAAAGATTGAAGGTTAGAGGGTCTGTTTTGCATTTTTGCCTAGATCTTAAATTCTAAATAAATAAAAATTTATAGGAGGAGTTGCCTAATAAGATTAAAAAAACAACATGAACCAAACCCCATAATCACAAACCCGTTCAATCCGAGTCCATTTGAACTAGAAGTTGATCAATCCAAGCAGTGGATTAATTAAAGATGCAAAAGGTCCAGGCTCAATAATATCATGTTCAATGGCAATGAGATTTTCATCTATCTAATGAGATCTCCATCAAATCTAGTGAAATCTTTGCCCCATATACCATTATCATGTTAGGATTAGTTTCTTAAAATCCTATTGTATGCTATGTATGACATTATGCTATATGTAATAAAATTGTTTTATTATTATCTAAAATAATAGTAACATGAACATTTGGACATTATCATATAAACCTTGAAATGCATAGTAAGTGATATAAATCACAAGTTCTTTGTAAACTCAAAATTTTAGTTCATAGTCGGTGATGAAACTTTACATTTCATCTACAGAGACTATAACATGTCGATTAAGACAATTTGTCTTGATCATGGAAGTAAAGACTTCTAGTTAATATGTTAATATGTTTAAAGTGTATAAGACATATTGAACTGGACCGCTGTGAGATTTATTATTCTATTAATAACTGTCAAATGAATAATAAATCTCACGATTTTCATTTATATAAACTCTCGATCTTAAGGGAATAGTGAACCTGATCATAAAATGTAGATTACTTTAATATATTAATAGTGAAATCTAAAGAAATGGTCAAAACCTTAGTATGTTGGGCAACCACACGTAATGTTGAAATGACACATATTTTCAAGATGGAATTCATAGTCTCTTTATAGAGATATAAAATATTCCTTTGAGATAAATTTAACGGGTTTGGTAATTCAGAATGTTAGGTCTAACCACTTTAGTAAAGAATTACTAAAATTTATATTTTATAAAATTAGATTTCATAAAATATATATGAATAACTTAAAGGATTAAACCAAATAGTCAAGCATCAAGAGGTAGTAATTTTCAAAGTGACAGTTACACATTATGACTTTGTATTACTACTAATATTTTTATAAAGGGGTTAAATGTTTAGATAATAAAATCTTGAGATATAATTTATTAATAAGACTTAGAACGTAATTATATTTATATAGTGGTATTAAATATAATTAATGGTAACTTTGGGCTAGTCAAGAGTTGACAGATAAGTCCAAAGCCCATTGAAGTTAGAGCTTTATTTGTCCCTTTTAGTCCCACTCCAAACCACATATTAAAACCCAATTAGGCTAGCCCAAAAGGCTAACTCAATTAAATAATCAGTTATTTATTTAATAAGAGTTATTAAATAAAATAACTACCAAGTGCAGAAATATATACGTATGATTAAAAGAGAAACATTAAGTTTTTCTCAAGATACTTGGTTATTCTCCTGAACAAGTACGTTAAGAACTGATTGAGAGACTACACATCTTAGGCACATTATGGAGTTGGAGTGAAGATTGAAAATCTTCCCAAGTTTTGAATTTTGCTGCATCAAGATACGCCTTCTTGTTCTTTGTTTCTAAAATTTAGATGTTGCATGTTATTTTATATAAATGAAGTAGATCTGTTTATTTTCGCTGTGTGTTTTTGTTTGAGATACAAAACTGTATTTTCCATGTGTTTTCCCAACATATCAATGAGGTAAAAACAAGTTTAACCAAATCAACTAGCTAATTAAATGGCTTGTCTCCACACAGGGTGTGGCTTAATGGTAGGAGTTTTTGTCTTGGCACTTAAAGAAGACCAGTTCAAATGATGGCTCCTGCAAAACCCATGTGGTACACATGATATTACTCATTACTGTCACATGGCATGGGGTGGATAGACCCATACCGTAGTTTTCCTTTTTCTTTTTCTTCAGCCCAAATTTTTTTTTTTTTTTTTTTTGAATGGCTTGTCCAAGAACACTGCATACTCCACCAATTGACAGCAAGTGTGAATTTCTAAGAGCATTCCCATCAAGTGTGACAAATGTCAAATATTTGACATTTAGACATACCAAATACCAAAAAAGCTCCCTCATCAGGTATTTCAAATTCTAAAAATTTTGGCATGAGTGAATAGTACATTCTCAATTTTGTGATGGTATTGTTCACAAATTGCAATTTTTTTTATTATACTCTCTCTTCCCCATTGCTTTTCTTTATCATAACATCTCCTCTCTTCCTTTCTAACCCAGCCGCCTCTCCTCCCTTCATCACTCACTCTCACTCTAGCCTCTCTTCCTCTCTCTAGAATACGCTACTAATCTTGCCACCAAACCACTGGCCTCTCCTCCACCTTGCTGCCACCTCATCAGGTTGTAGATCACACAAACAAAACCTAGAAATCACCGTACTCTCCTCTCTATGTGTTGCCACTTGATTAGCCTTATCCTCACCCTCTGTCGTCACCAACAACGGTGAGCAGTGGTTGTTGCCTGCTAGGTGGCTACTGTTTTGTATTGAGATGGATTTTAAGAAAATATTATTTTAATGTGTTATATATATTATTTTAATGTATAGAATTGGAATGATGTAAGGTATATTGTAAAATGATGTGTTAAAATAATAAAGTGATCTTTTTGATGTGTTAAAATGACATATTTTTAGAATATCTAATGGGTTCTAAGACTTAATACAATCTGATCATGTGCTATTATGGAGAGGATATGATTGAACTCAACTTGCGTGCGCTCCTAAGCATACCTGTTATAAAGAACTAAGCATTACTAAATCATCAAGGGAAAAAATAACTTAAACATTACTACTAAAACACTGTAAAAAAAATTAACTAAAATTTAGAATAAATTAATTACATTGTAACATTGTAACTTAAATTTATTTGTTTTGACTTTAAAAAATGACATAAAAATTAAGTTGAATAAGTTTTTTAACTTTCAACAATATTCCAGGTACAACAAAAAAAAAAGGTTAAGTAAACCAAAAATATAAGTAATGAATCACCAAGGATAGAGATGTATTATTTGTTTTAAGATGTTAACTGCAAGCATTGATGTCATTGTCCATTAACTTGTTTCCTACTATAAAAAGGAAAATATATTTAGCAAAAAATAAAATTTTATTTAATATATTACTTTATACTTTACCAATTATAGATTATACACTCATTTTATTTACCTTACAGACTAATCAAAGTCTCTTAAAAAAGAAGAAGTCTAAAACAGGAAAAAAAAAAAAAAAAAAGACAAAAAAGAGGGAAATATTTGACATAATGCAGTTCCCTCAATAAATTTAATAGTAACAACAACAATGAGAAATTCAAATCCCAAAAATCTTCATAAAAAAAAAAAACATAAAAAATGCTCGTTAAACTAAAAAATTCTTGATCACATGATATAGGGATAGAAGGACTAGGAATGTATATTGGGCCGTGGATTTTGTCTGAGAACATTTACTAATCCGAGAACAAGTCGGCTTTAGTGAAGAAGTACAAATCAGTGAATTATAGAAGGTTTTGGCCATGAGGGTTTGGGAAGGTAGTCTGAGGAGAAATGCCTCATTGGTTTGGCAAAGCAGATGTCAAAAGGTTTGATCTGCTGTCAAGGCAATACTCTGGACAATTCCATTAGTAAGGATAAACATCAGGAGATAATAAGATAAAGAGAAGCTAAGAAATATTTAAGAGAAAGCTACTACTTCCGTATTAAAGGTTCTGCAGTTAACTCTCTAGCCGCATTAATGTGGAAGTGATACTTGAATAGAGATATTCAGCCTTACAGCTACTCCCAAAAACTTTAAAAATGTGCTAATAGGACAAGAATCAAAGCAAGCAACTTGACTTACATGTGGAATGTGGAGATGAAGCAAAAGAAGGGAATATAAGAAAGAAAGACACCATTATACAAGGGCATCTGAAAATTTGTAGAAAAAAAAACACTGTAACACTGAGAACAGTAATTGTACTCAAGTGTAAAAAAAAAAATTTAAAATTATTCTTCTTAGACTTTGTCAAGGAAGAATTTCTTTGCATAAAACTTCTTTTTCTTTGTTTTCTTACCGTTTTTAATCCATTGTGAGAGTTATTCTATTCATTGAAGTCTAATTTTTAGTTCCTTCTCTGTATTGGGCTTTTTGAATTTTAATCCTTTTTTCTTTTAGGCTAATGATCTAAACCCTGCCCTTGCACATGATATTCTTTTATATATTATATATTAACGTATTAACTTTTAAAATACTATGCTGTCGTGTGCATATAAGAGAACCGCATAATTGATATACCTTTTTGCACTTTTCATAAATTATACACGCATAGGAGATATTCTAGTCCCATCCAATCTTCACGCATACGAAAGAATACCCAACCTAAAAATTCTTACCTGCCTATGTCTTTTGGTATGTTCTGTTGATCCACAATTCCCATAGATAAAATGTGGAGAAATGACATCAGATAAGATAGGGATGTATGAAAAAATTTGCTTAGATTTTAATTTGCTTTCTTGTTAGAGGTAACAGTTCCTCTATGCTCCCATAAAAAAAAAAAAACAGTTCCACTATGCACTATTTTTTTCCCTTGGTACGGATCAGGTAAGCACAATTGATTTTTGTCTTTCTTCATTTCCTCACCGTTTCATCTTCCAACCAAAATATCCAAAATATAGGTAACTTGTCCATTTGTTCAGAGCTAGAGCCTTCGCGTTGTACCTTCAATTTCAGAAAGGTAAAACAGTCGAGTACGACAACACCGACCAATACAAAACCTTATATGGGAATTGTGAAAATAGACTAGATAAAGTAAAGTTGAATAGAATTAATTTAAAATTAACTTATTTTTAGTTAATTGTATTCTTTTTTTCCTCTTTTTTTTCTTTATCTAAACTAGCCCTTAGTCTTTAATATCATGGAATCAATTATGAATCCCTAATGTTGGCCACATGTAATTTTTTTTTTCATTATATTTCATCTAAAATCAATATTTTATATATTTTATGTTATTTCTTTGATTAACAAGGTATTTTTAATTATTTCTACTAATGTTATATTTAGTTTTTCCCTATCAACTTTTGTTTTCTTAACTTCAATCAACTCACTTTTTTTATTATTGGTACATTAATTGCTATCATTGAACATGACCAAATCATTTCAACCGAATTTTCCACATCTTTTCATCAATAGAGATTTGGGCTACACCGATCTTTAAGAGGATTTTGCCATTTTTGATAATATATTTTTTTGTATTTTCACTTAAAAAGTCTTAACATTATTATTTCAACTACACTCATTTTATAAATGTGTTGTTTTTTAATAGCCTAACATTCAATACTGTAAGGACCCTCCACTTGTGAACAGTTAAGGAAAGCCCAGCAAGCCCAACACAATATATTTGTTAAAGAGTAGATCTTACAAGAAAGAACGTTTCATTAAATCAAATATGGGCCTCAATTGAAGGAGATTAAACCAATAAGAAAAATACAATATGGTAATGGCACTCCTTAGTCAAGTCCGAGGATAAGTGGTTCTTGTATATACTCAAGTTTTTTTCTAAGTACAAGGTATTCTCTCTCAGTTTTGTTTGTTTTTCCAGTGATTACCTGCCGTGTTTCTCATGGGGGCCTTTTCTTTATATAGTCCTACTCTTTTTCAATCCCAACCTTCCACCTGTAGATTGTATAAGTGATCTCTTGGATGCTTGTTCCATCAGAGACATCTTGGAAACTTTGTGTGTAACTGTAAGGCTAGATATTACTATTCAGGTGTCATTTTCATATAAATGCGGCCAGCTGGTTAGGTGTAGAATATTTAATGTGATGATAGTAGTCTTCTTCTTAAATATTTTTTAGTTCACAATTGACTATTTTCTCCAAAGCTCATCCTCAAAAGTATGGTTGCCTCTTGCACAATATTCTCTAGGTGGCCGGGTTTCGACCCTCTACAACACCTCCCGAGGAAGTTTAGCTTCTCGAGAGATACCACTTGTTCATAGTTATTTGTCCTTGTCCTTGTCCTTGGCCCATTAACCCACATGCTTATCTTACTATTTGATCATCCTTGGGCTCCTTGGCATCCTTGGGCACGACCCACACCCCAATACTCCTACTTGGTTCTTTTATTTCTACAAGTACCATAGAGCTTAACTAGTTGTATGTCAATCTTATAAAATTTGTCTTTTTTAATTAATTGGTTTTTTTTTATTATCATACAAAACTCATGCACTTTTCCTCTTCATCCACTATGCTCTTATCCTATGATTCATATATTTTTCAATCTCTCTATCTTTATAAATTATTAATAAAAAATATCAAAATTTATCACATTTTAATCATTCTTGACCATCAAATCTTATCGCCTCTTCGTGTGTTTACAAGTATTTTTCTTTATGCTTCATAGTTGTTATGTATTTGATTTTTTATTTTAAATTTTATTTACTAATTTTTTATATAAAAAAAAAGTATGACACGATGTGGCTATAGCAAAAAGGGAAACATTCAGTTTAAAACAAAGGATTTATAGTTTTTTGTTTTTGAAAAAAAAAATGTAGATAAAGGGGTTTTATAAGATTCTTGATTTTCTCATTTAGTTCTAGCATTAATAGTAAAAAGGTGAAAATTATTTTGTTTATAACAACTGAAATTTTATATTAATTTAGTAAAGAGATTAAATTATGTAAAGATATGTAACACTCATATTTTACTCTTTCAATCCTAATATATCATATCATCTTATCACATATTTAAAAATAAGCATAACCATACCCAATCAATTCAAATACCCATATATAAATCCAACTAAATTAGAAGTTTATTGAGATGTTACTAGGTGTGGTAGAATGTATTGAATTTTAAGTAAAATGTTGATGTAGCAATCTTTTAATGGATGGTGTAAAATATGGAGATTAAAGGTGCTAGAACATCCTTCATCCACACTACATAGTCATCGACATTAATAGCATGCCGGGCTAAACTATAGGCAAGTTTATTACCTTCTCTCTTGGTATGAGAGTAAAGTAATTTAGTATAGGAGCCTGACTGGCTAAGAGCATCAAGGATGAGGGGCCTCACTGATGCTAACTTACGCCCTTCATTCTTTAAGGCTTGCATGACAGCTTGGCAATCACCCTCCAACACAGCTTCACTTATTCCAACCTCTTGTCCAAACACCAAGGCACAGTGTACTGCTATTGCCTCTATCTCCATAGCATCATAGGCTTGTGGCAGAACCTGTGATATTGACGCTATCATCTGCCCTTTGCAGTCCCAAATACCCACACCTACTCCACTCTTATTCTCTAACTAAAACATAGCTCCATCGAAATTCAGTTTGAAGATGCCCCTTGGTGGTGGTTTCCATGTTGCCTTAGGTTATGGACGAGCAAACGTTGGTTGTGAAAGAATGGAAATAAACTCATTTAGTTTTTCCAATGCCACTTGTGCTATCTAATTTGTTCTGCAGCTTGGCGAATTGTGTCGAATCTGATTGTGTTGGTGCCATATTGTCCAAGCAGTCATCACAAAGATTTCAGGCTAACCATGGTTGTCAAGGATCCATGAGAGCAATTCACGAAAATCTACAAAACCAGTCCTGTTTCGCTGACCCTAAGCTGTCAACCTCGGCCAACCCTGATCCAATTCTGTACACGACCATAATGCATGTAGACCCATTTCTTCCTTAACCGAGCACCGATCACACAACGTGGGAATGGGGATGGAGCGTCGTCTCAAATTAACTTTGGTTGGAATGGAATCTTTGCAAGCCCTTCATACAACATTCTTTATTTCGATTTGGAACCTTCAACATCCAAACCTTTTTCAAGAAGCTTGTATCGGATTGTACATCATTTGGAGGGGGACCATCATGTAATTCCTTGAGAAAACGATACCCAGATTTGCAGGTCTAGTTCCCATGCTGAGTGAATGGCTAGTACATCTCATCTGCACAAGCCACCCGAGCCAAAGGAATTCTTTTTACCAAGGCAACTTCATTTGGGGCCAATAAACCATCAATGACACTTGAATTCTAAGACCGTGTATCAGCATCTATCAACAAGTCCACCGTTGCATTTTCCATAGACACAAGGGGTGAGGAAATTCGGGTTGGATGTTTGATTGGTAGCCACTGGTGCTGCCAAATCTTAACCGAGCAGCCATCACCTTTTCTCCATCTTACACCTTTCTCAATCACATCCCTACCTTAGAGAATACTCTTCCACGTATATGATCCTCCACTTGATTCCTTAGCTTCCATGAGAGAGCAATTTGGAAAGAATTTGGCCTTGAAAACTCTGTAGAAGAGTGAATTTTTCTCATGTAATAATCTCCATGCTTGCTTAGCCAAAAGTGAGTCATCGTAAAGGGCTAAATCACAAAAGCCCAATCCCCCAACCATCTTGGATTTTGTCATATCATCCCACTTGAGCCAATGTATTTTTCATGAGTCTCCACATTGCTCCCACCAAAACCTTCTTATCAAAACTTCGATCTCATTACACAACCCAATGGGTAGTTTGAAGCACCCTATTGCATAGGTAGGTATTGCTTGAATTACCAACTTTATCAAAACCTCCCTTCCCGCTTGTGATAAGAGTTTTCCTTCCCACCCTTGCAACTTCGTCCACACCCTTTCTTTTATGTAATTGAAGCTAGCCTTTTTACATCTCCCAATCAAAGAAGGGAGGCCCAAATACTTCTCATAATTATGCTCCTCTTGGAACCCCAAAATGTTTTTAATATTTTGCCTTGATCCTTCATCAATTGAACCACTAAAAAAGAGTGCAGTCTTTTCCCTATTCACTTTCTGACTAGACACACTCTCATATTTGGAAAGGATATCCATAACCTTGTCACACTCCCCAGGGGTTGCTTTACTAAACAAAAGACTGTCATCTACAAAAAATAGGTGAGTGAGTTTAGGTCCTTGTCTACAGAGTGCGAAGCCAGTAATATCACCATTATTTGCAGCTTGTTTGATAAGACCAGTAACCCCTCCGTGCAAAGAAGGAATAGGAAATGAGAGAGGGGGTCCCCTTGTCTAATACCTCTTGACGGAGTAATAAGCCCTTTAGGTTCACCATTGACTAACACTAAGTAAGTCACAATTTTTATACAAGTCATAATCAGACCCACCCATCTTTCATTAAAGCCCATCCTTATCATCAATTTCTCCAAAAAATTCCATTCAACTCGATCATAAGCTTTGCTCATGTCTAGTTTCAAGGTCATGTAACCAGAGGATCCAGCTTTATAATTTTTCATACAATGTAATGTTTCAAAAGCAATCAAAATATTATTTGTTATAAGATGGTCTTTGACAAAGGCAGATTGGTGTTTAGTGATTATTGAAGGGAGCAATTTTTTTTAATCTGTTGGCTAAGACTTTGGGAAATAATTTGTAAAGGACATTACACAGGCTAATGAGGCGATAATCTGTCATGTATTTTGGGATTTTTTTCTTGGGAATAAGTGTGATGTGGGTGTGGTTTAAAGGATGAGGTAAAGTACCTGAGTTCAGCCAAACTAGCACAGATTGTGTTATATCATCTTCCACCACTGGCCAATAGTGCTGAAAGAACAAAGGAGGCATTCTATCAGGCCCGGGGTCCCATTTGTTTCAAGGCATCAGCAACTTCAAAGGCACTAAATTGTTCATTTAATTAGTTGTTCATACTTGCTATAATAATGGTTGCAATGTCCTCCACATCCTCCATCCAAACATTGGTCGAATGATATATACCAAGCAAGCTATTTTTCCTGAAACGACGAGATGCCCGTGTGTGAAAATACTTGGTGTTGCCATCCCCTGTACTCAACCATTGAATCTGAGCCCTTTACTTCCACATTCTTGTTTCTCAGTCCAACAAAGTGTTTATCTCCCCCTTCAAGGTCCATACCCGAGTATTATCTCCACTTATATAATAGCCAATTCTTGTTCCTCCCTTAATTGTTTTTTCTTTTTATTTAGCTCCCTTTTGACATTGCCAAAAATGTTATGGTTCCACCACGTCAAATCTTTCTCACATTGCTTCACCTTGTTGATCACAGCTCTATCCAAATCATTATCATCACATGAATACCATGCTGCCTCCACAACTTCCCCACACCTGCTATCAGAGAGCTACATTTCTTCAAAATGATTTTTTTTTTTTTTTTTTCTGAAAAGGCAGATCAATACCTGATGGATTTATTAGTAATGGACAGTGATCAGATGACAAACAAGGAAGGTAATGGATTCGAGTTCCTGGAAATCTCAAGAACCATGAGTTTGTGGCTAAACCTCGATCAAGCCGCTCCCAAATAGATTAGCCATTTGTAAAATGCTTGCTCCATGTAAATCTTGGAGCGATGAACCCCAGGTCCATGAACCACACTCATCAATGGTATTTCTAAACAATTGCATCTGATTATGATTCCTTGGTGCTCCACCAATTTTCTCATCTTGCCTAGTAATCTCATTAAAGTCACCCGCATAAAGCCATGGGATAGTAGGGTATGTATTCAAAGCACTGAGCTTTGACCATGCCTCATGCCGTCTCCATGTTACTAGTTCTCCATAAAAGCCAGTGAAAAGCCAAGCTTGTTCTGTATGTCTATCGATAAAGGCATCAATGAAGTATTTGGAGGAGTCAACTACAGTTAAATTTATTGAATCCTTCCACAAAAGCACCAAACTGCCCCCTTGAGTCTCACTTGGCATTGACCATCTATTATTGAAATCAAAATTCCGTAGTGCAATATCGAGCTTAGCATCCTCTATCCATGTTTCGGCCAAGAACATAACAGAATGATCTTTTGCCCGGATGTAATCTCCAAGCTCTCGAATTGTTCGTGAGTTCCTAAGCCCGCGACAATTCCACACTAAAAGACTCATTGTGATTGGCAAGGCTGATGCTCAACCTCTACCACTTTAGATTTTGCAACTTCATCTCCAATAGCAACGCCACATTTTTTATTGGGTAAACCATTAGGGATCTCTGTACCATCAATGAATCTCTTTTTTGATTGTCCTCCCACGGGTATGGAAGATTCTGCCTCAGTGCATAGCTTGCTGCCAACCCTTTTCCAAGTTGCTTGCTTCCATACTTGCTTCTCTTCCCAAACTTTTTTGGTCGTATCTTCATTCTACCCTGCCTTCCTTTGCTCCTGGTGCGGCGTTGGCTTCTGCATCCCTGCCACCTCAGCATCATTAACTCTTGTTGACTCCGTTACCCCATTAGTTGGCAAGGAGATTTTTCCCTTATCAGGACTATTGATTGCATTAATCCTACGTTTCTGTGCTAGCTGGTTGGTAGATGCCATATTGGGTTTAATTGTCCGTGCCAATAATGCCTCATTATTCTCCTTTATTTTTGCCAAAAACGTCTCCTCCTTTATTTCCTCCACCGAAATAGAAGGTGTAGTAATTGAGTTGAACTCATTGATGATTGGCGTGGATTTTGGCAACACTAACTCCTCAATAATTGTGGGCATTGAAACTGTATCCAGCCGAGTGATTGAGGGTAGAAATGATGAGTGCATAACTTCAGAATTTGTAACTAAAGTAACGTCCATGTGCACCACGTCAGCACTGTTGCCCTTCGCCAAGCTTGCTGTCTTCCTCCCTTCGTTTCCAGTCTCCGCCATACCACTCCCTGTTGAGCGAGCAGAGTCTCGTTCATAATACCCAGGCACATAGACCACTCCTTTCCCTACTGCCTGATAAGGTGAGGCCCTAAGAGAAGGTCCAAATTGTTGCTCTGACACCGGTAACATACCCTTGCTCTGGATCCAACGTTCGCAACTATTGTCATCATGATTTAATCTGCCACACCAGTAGCACAGATTCAACAAACGTTCATACTTGAATGCAACCCATCTTTTTTCCCCACTTTCAAGTGTGACTACCCTCCCACGACATAATGGAAGCTTGACATCCAGAGTGACACGAACTCGAATGAAGTTACCACCATCCTCATTCACCTCTCCCGTAGACTTTTGAACCTCCCCCACTGTCTCACAAATACGTTCTGCCACCTTCTTATTATTCTCTTATCCCATTTTTGTTTTAATAGTTAATTATGTAGATTAGAGAATAACAATTAAAACCATATTGAGAAAGAATAAATATTCTTCATTTTAAACGATAACTATTACTAAGAAATAGCTATTTATAAAAACACAACCAAATAATTGATGGTTATTTTTGTGTAATAGCTATTCTATTATAATATTTATTAATGTATACCAAATGTGCTCTAAATATATATATGTATATATACATATAATTTTTCATGGTATTTATTGTGAAGAAGTTATCAGCTGAGGAAGACTAAAAGAAAGGAGTTGTTTTAAATTTGGGAAATAAATAATGAACTGAAGCAAATACAATGAGTTGGGTGATTTGCTTTCATATGACAATATCTGTCAGAATTTAGAAATTAGGCGTTAGAAAGGTTTTAAATGTGCAATATAATATTCGTTCATGTGACACCACTTACCATAAATCTATCCTTTCAGTTTCAGGTACAGTGAGTGCCCATCATCATCATCATCATCACCAGCCCCCCATAAAAGATATTTGGAGTAATGCGCAATCAATTACCTACAACTTTCGTCAACCTTATCCTTTTATGGAAAAATGATCTCCCCCACCCTGTTGAATCCCATTTTAATTTATCTGATCCATCCATTTCTATAAAGTACGAGCCTAACTTGACCAAAATACCCTTACTTATTTTCCTACCAAACAAACAACTCCCAAGTCACCAACTACCACAGTGTCTATCCACCTTCATTAACCCAAAAAAAAAAAAACCCTCTAATTTTACCAAAAATTCAATTTAAATAATATTTAATTTATTTATTTCAATTTTATAACTTTAACTTTTATTCAATGTAATACTTTAAGGGTTGTCTATAGGTCAACTCAAATCAAGTTCAGGCTCTACCCAAACTCGACTTTATTCTAACAGGTGGCAGAATAGAGGGTGAGGGCATATCGCTGATCGATAATTTTAACAGGTCGAATTAAGTTAGTTGTTCCACAATTGGATCAATTTTGGTCAAAACCTAAGAGAGGTGGTGGTGATCATGATTTTGACAGAATAAAGGTGAAGATTAAATGAGATCTTGTCGGATCCAATGGAAGTCTCACTAGATCTAGCAAGATCTATCAATGGATTAGCTGAGCCTTGCATAGATCTAGTGGAAAACTCACCAAATTTGGCTAGATCTTGCAAAATCTAATTGAAATTTCACTGGTGTTTGGTTGGGTTTTCAATCGAGTTGGTTCGTTCGAGTGTTGGAGGAGAGAAACTGATACTCAACCTGTCGGAATCAAATTCTAAATCCACCCACCCACCCACTACCTATCACCATAGCCATTGAATTGGACTGGTTCCAATCGAGTCACTCGAGTGGGTCGGTTTGTCAGATTTCTTGGACAACCCTAGTTCTTTTTTCCACTTTAAATTAATCTTTGGTAGGAAAAAGTTTGGTTCCAAATTGATTTGGAACTATATTACTCCAATTATGATGTGGTGATTGAAAAAACCATTAATTTGTAGTTTTACTTATATAAATTGAAACTCTTTAAAAAAAAAAAAAATACATAACTTGTTTATATATATATAGTGTGGGGGCTCAAGGACTGAGGATGAAGTTTAAGAATCGTAGTGTACGGTGATAATACCACGGGCAACAGGTCCGAGGAGGAGGGTTGCTTGGGGAGGTGTAGAGATGATGTACTCTAAAGCATACAAAGTGGGAACCAAAGGTCAAGGGGGGAAGTTTCTAGTTTGGGGTAGCCTGTGGCCTCTACATTGAATGCCCTGCATCTAGCCTCCTAACCGCATTAATTGACAGGCAATAACTTTGTCGGCTGCATTGATAAGGAAGTGATTTGAACAGTGCAAGTTACAACTAAGTAGACTTCTTCCACCACCTTCTTCAAATGGAAAAGGGAACAGGTGTCGTAAGAGGAGGTTGGTTATAAAGTAATGGATGGCCAAGATGTGGAGAAAGAGAGAGTATATAAGGAGAAGAAGTTTATCAAATAGTGGGGGGTCGGAAAAAAGAGAGAGAGCATGTAAAAAGCTCATAGAGAGAATAGCATGAACAATACTTTTATTTGAGGAACTTTGGCCTCCTCAAGCATACATATGCTAATGTATTGACTTATATATTTTATTAAACATGGCCTTCTTCCTTTATTTTGATCCTCGAGCTAAGCCCTCCCTTATTGTTTGATTCCCTCTCTAACAAATATATTGATTTGGGCCTTAGCTGAATTCTACAAGCTCACTATTCTAAGTGGGCCTGAGGGACAAAATCTTTGGTCCTAACATATAGTATTAAAATCATTGCATAATATTAGGTTTAAAAAAGATAACTTCAAACTAATTTGAAACTAAGCTTTGTCCTTATCATTAAGTACTCCTAAAATAACATTGTTATGAAATTTGATCACAAGCAAAACAATTCTGTTTTATAATGAAACTTAACAACATATTATATTAGGAGGGGCAAAAATACTGAATTGAAAATTGAAAGAAAATTATTTGGTTGAAACGAAAATTAGGACTAAATTGAACTTTGGATTAATTAATAATTGTAATTTGTATTTTAGCACATAGAAATAGACAATGATTCATTTTAAAAAAGAATGACTTATGATAATTAGGACTAAATTGTGTTTGGAGGAATCTTCTCTTACCTATGATAATTTAAAAAGGTAATGACCATTTATAAAACTCAAATTATATTCGAATGGTGTTTGTGCCTTAAGAGTATACATTAATCTATTTATTTTAATTTAAAAAAAATTAAAAAAAACTGTCAAAATTTTTTTAATTCTCAATTTTTTTTTTCAAAATCGATAAATTATTGTGTGCCCTAAAAGCACTTGCAGCAGTGGAGCTAAATAGCTATATAGCTATTTTAGCTCCACCAAAACACTAAAAAGAAGCATGCAGCAGTGAAGCTAAATCTATATTTTTTTAGCTCATTGCTACAGTGCACATCTATAGATAGATGTGCACTGTTCATGAGAGCTAAAAAAAAATTAATTTTTTATTTTGTGTTCACATTACCTTTTTATTGTGGTGTTTTTATTGTAGTGAGATGTATTATTTTATTGTGATATTTATATTATTTTATTGTGTTGAAAGTTAAAATAGATCCACTGCTGCAATATGTATGTAGATAAAATAAATAAAATAATTTTTGATAGATTTAAATTGCTAAATTTTTAGTTCCATTACTATAAATACTCTAAGGCCATATATTACCAAAACCCCTTCTAAAAATCACTACCCCAAAGACAACCTTCTCAGCCGAGCTGAGCCAAAAGAAAGAGCCAAAGACAAAAGAAAGATTTAAGAGGAAAAAAAGATAAAATAAAAGAAAAGTTTAGGCCGTGATTGACTAAGCATGTGGGCCCCAAATCCACTAAAGCGGACTTGAAGACCAAATTCAAAGCAGTTTAATAAGAATAAAATTAGAAGCCCGACACGAAATCAGAAAACGGAAAAAAAAAAAAAAAAAAAAGTTGTGGAAAAAAACAAATAAGGAGGCAAGACGTCCGTGATGGCCTAAGTATTCGATCCCCACGCGCCTTCATCTCTCTCTCTTTCTCTCTCTAACTTTCTCTCTCTACTTTGTCCCCCTATATAACAATCTTCTTTGCTTTACCACATCTCACCACCACTTCCTCACATATTATTATTATTCGTGTCTACCCAATACAATCCTTTTTTTTTTTTTTTATAATCTTCAATTCTACTTTCTCACAATGTCCACCTTTGTTGAAGACCACAATAACAAGAAGCGGGTACGAGATGGCTCGGTCGAGTCGTCCGAGTTAGACTCACCCGAGGTGAAGCGACTCAGAGAAAACCTTCTTGATTTTCTCGACGACTCGGATCCCAATCCCACGATTCAAGAGCTTGACTCGCTCATGAAGAGTTTCGAGGAAGAGATATCTTCTTCGCCGGTACCGGTGGTTGACCTCACGTCAGATTCCAGCGAGTCTCAGCCGGATCTTGGGTACCTTTTAGAGGCTTCCGACGACGAGCTTGGCCTTCCACCTTCTTCGAGCGAGGAGGTTAAGAACGTGGTGGAGACTGAGTTGATCCGAGTCTCGTCCGACTCGTCTGGAATCGGCGAGTTTTGGGGGTTTGGGGACCAGATCCCGAGTTTTGACTCGTTCGAGTTGGGAACTGGGGATGGTTATAACAATAGTAACGCGTACGTGGAGTTTAACGGGCTGTTCGAGTATTCCGATGTCTATTTCGATTCGTCAGATTTCTCGGATCCCACGTGGCGGCATGAAACATTGCCGGCACAGTAGAACCAAAAACAAAAAGAAAAAAAAAATTCAAAGCGAATCGTTTCAGTCCGACGGAATATTATACGATGGAGAAGTTGTAAATTTTTTTTTTTAGATTTTTATTTTGTTTTTCCTTTTTATTTTTTTAATTTTTAAAAAGGAAGCTAAAGGAACATATGTAGGGTTAGGAGATATGGTTCTAAAATGCGTTAATTTGTCAGGAACTGGTTCTCTCATTTCGTGAAATCATGATTCATGAACCACTTGGACGAATCTATTATTCTTGTTCACCTGGGTCTGAGGTGTTCAGTACCTTAGATCTGTAATCAATTTTTTTTTTTTTTTTTTTTGATAAGTGATCTATGATCAAATTGATTCCCCTCCCCCCAAAAAAATGAAGTGAATTGATAACTATATAGTATAATATGGGGAGGTTGATATTATTAAGTTCGAGAAAAAAACAAAGTTGCTAAAAAAAAAAAAAGTTTATTACTTTGATCTGGTGGTACTTCATTCGAAAGAGGGTGTAAAAAAGTGTGATGTTTCAGAAGCTAAAGCCAATTTAACCATAATGACATAATTGCCATGATATATCGTGTATGTATCCATAACCTTTAGATAACTTTTCGGGTCTAATAATTATAATTATGGCATCTAATTACTGCAAAATGTAAAGCACAAATTAACTTCCCTTGATGATTGGCCCCTAAGCTAACCCTCCAAGTTCAATAAGAAGCTAACCCTCCAAATGTTATCTTAAAAGAAAAAAAAAAAAAAAGTATTGCATTTTTTTTCCCTCATCTCCTACACTAATGTTTTAGTGATAACTGTTTGTTTTACAAAACATATTGTGATTTATAACTGAAAACATGATTTACGTATTTTTAAAACTTGAAATGTGATTATAAATAACGTTTTCAGTTATAAATCATAGAGTAAAATACGTTAAGATAAAGATAATAATTTTGATGCAGACATCAATTAAATGTCGGAAATGCCCCTTAAAAAATCCCATCAACAATACATTTATTATTTTATTTTATGAATGCCGTGGCACCGTCTGTCAGGCCACCACCATGAACGACAAATGAGGTCCCATGCCGACCAGATTGATTCATTCCCTTTGAGCAAGGCACAGATATGGACTCCCTCTTGGTTTAAGCTGGCCCAACACATGTTGGTACACCTACTTTCCCATCTTCCTCCACTTTTGCGTCCTTACCTCATTGACGCTTTTCCTTTGTTCTCATCGCCACCACCAAGCTGTCAATCAATGAAGTGCTGAACTGGTCTACCAGATAGATGATGATGTAGGAGACTCTTGCTCTAACTTGCATAGTCATCATAATACCACTATAAACTCTCATTTTACAGGTTTTGTAGGCAGCCTTTCTTCTTTCTATTTTTGGGCAAATCATTGATGCAGAAGTACAAAAAGAAAATTGAGTAACAATTTAGGGATAATTATGTACCTAAAAATAAAGGGTACCATATTCACGGGAGGCAACTTGTCAGTTCTTTTGTCATATTTAGTGGTTTTCTTATTTTTTTATTATATATTTGACGATTCTATCTTCATATTATGTAGTTTTAACATTACATGATAGTTCTTTCCAATATCATATGTGACAGTTCTTTTGTCACATTTAGTAATTCTCCTTTTTTTTATTTTTATTATTATTATTTTTTTTTCACATTTAGCAGTTCTATCCTCACATCTTCTAAGGCTTGTATATTTTGTTTTAGATTTTAGATCTATAAATTTTTATAGCCTTTAACATGATGAAAATGCTAGTCACAAATGTTTTTATAAATTGCTGATGTAGTCAGTGGTCATTGACTTATTGTTATATAAAAAAGTTTGTAAGTAGTAGTTCCAGATGCGAACCAATAAGAACTTTCAACCTTAACGATTTGTAAAAATATTGTAGAAAAGTTTGTTACTATAACATTACTCTAAAAAGAATTAATGATATTGTTGATAAGTCAAAAAATAACATGGGATTGTCATTCCCATTAATGATGATCCAAGCAAGTGTTATGATTGCGCGCATTGATGATGAAATGTAACAAATGGATTAACGGTAACAAGTGAGCTGTGTACTTCAGAGCTCCCATTGATGACATACTAGCCATTGCTCATAAATGCTGGGATTCATTATCCATTAAGATAGGAAACAATTATAAAAGAAAGGAGGAACAACATAATCCAAAGGTACACAAAAATACTGACCCAAAAACCACTTTGAATCAATTTCTCTCTAAATAGCTTTCTCATTTTTTGACTTAAGCATTAGAGTATTTTTGGCAAACACCACACCGGTGTATTACTCTTCTTTTCCAAACTTTCTTGCAGGTTTTTCACCGGAGACACGACTAACCACGAGATCGTCCATCCAGTGAGACGAGGTCCTCAATTTGGTGATTTTTCGCATCATCAGTTTAGCACCGTCTATGGGAAACGGTGATCATTCAAGCCATCTTCCCTAAGTGATAAAAGAGAACCTTGTAGCACGAGATGGATGCCGAACAAGTTGCCCAGCAAATTCAAAGCATGATAGCTAGCTTGGAGGAAGTGACTTGCAAGAATGAAGAACTAAGGAGAGCCGCTAAATCCCAAAATGAGGAATGATAGAGGGCCATGGAGAATTAGAATGAAGACGAGCATTGGAGGATCGAAGGAAACCATAATTAGGAAGGATCAGATAGCCAAGCCAATAAGAGGATGAGAGCGTCAGAAGAAAACTTGTCTAGAATGGAGAGCAAGCTTCGAAGTATAAGGAGGGAGATGGAGGAGCTCAGGAATGTAATAAAAGACGTTGTAGAGAACTTAGATGAAATGATTCAAAGGACGGATTCACCATTAACCTTAGAAGTGTCGAACCCTCCACTCCCACCAAAGTTTCGCCTTCCCCAATTGGAATCTTTTGACTGCTCAAGAGATCCCTTGGATCACATTGAGTCGTTCAAAACTTTGATGCTTTTGTAGATGACCCTAGACGATATAATGTGTAGGGCCTTCCTAATAATGCTGAAGGGCGTAGCTAGGGCGTGGTTTGGCAAGCTACCTTCAGGCACCATTGCAAACTTCGACCAGCTCAGCAAAGGTTTTGTTCGTCATTTCATTGGAGGACAACGATACAAGAAGCCAACTGGACATTCTTAACATACGCCAAGTAGAGGGAGAATCACTAAGGCAATATGTGACATGCTTTAATAAAGAATTGCTACAAGTGGATGGAAGATCAAGTCATCCTGACGATCTTCCAAGCAAGATTACTATTAGGGGATTTCTTCTTTTCAATCACCTAAAGGCCTCCGAAAACGGTAGTAGAATTACTTCACAAGGCCCAGAAGTATATGAATGTAGAGGACGTAGTGACCGCTAAAGCAGTGACAATCAAAAGGAAAAGAGACGAAGGAACCAGTCACAACCTTGACAGGAAGAAGGAAACATGGGGTATTGGGCATGCATTGGACAAAAAGAAGAACCTCCCAGATTGAAGACCTAAGTTTACTAGCTTCATTCCCCTAGTGATTCCCATCGAGCAAGTATTGTTGTAGATAAAAGACGAACCTTCTTTGTAATGGCCCAGACCCATTTACCCTCTAGCAGAAGTAAAAGGCAAAAGCAAGTATTGTAGATTCTGATGGAAATATGCATGCACAAAGCGGAAAAATAATGGATCTATTTCATTCATAAAAGTTAACATGTACTATATAAGTTTCAAATTTAAGAACAAGAGAGTGTATCTTGGAGCGGCGAATTTCAAAACCGAAAATCAGAAGCACTTGAGAACACTTTCAATCTTCACTCCAATTCCACTAATGCCCAAGATGTGTGGTCTCTCAATCAGTTCCAAAGGGAGAAATGTCAAAGTGTCTAACACTAACTTGCACCACTTCGCAATAGTGTTCTTTTAATTCTCTACATAAAATTTTGTATGTTTCTCCCTTTGTGTCTAACCAATTATCTAATTGGGCTAACTTTTTGGGCCTTTCCAATTAGGCTTAAGTGTGTGGCTTGGAGTGGGACCAAAATGGACCAATAAGACACTAGCTCCAATGGGCCTTGGGCTTTTCTGTCAACTCTTGACAAGTCCAAAGTTACCATTAACTATATTTAATACCACTATATAAATATAGTTGCACTCTAGGCCTTATCTATAAATTATATCCCAAGACTTTATTGTACATGCAACCCCTTCATTAAAATATTCGTAGTAACACAAAGTCATGAATGTAGACTGCCACTTTGTAAATTACTACATCTTATCCTTGAGTACCTGGTTTAATCTTTTGAAGTAATTTATTATATATTTATGAAATCCAATTCCATAAATATATATACTTTAGTAACTCCTTATTAAAGTGATTAGGCCTAACTCTTTGAATAACAGACCCATTAAATTTATCTCAAGGGACTATTTTGTATCTTCATTAAGAGATTATGAATTCCATCTTAAGAATATATGTTCCATCAACACTAAATGTGGTTGCCCAACATACTGAGGTTTTGACCGTTACTCTTGATCTCACTCTTGATATATTAAAGCAACCTACACCTCATGATCAAGTCCATTATTCTCTCAGGATTAAGAGTTCATGCAAATATAAGTCGTGAGTTTATTATTCATTTGACAGTCGTTGGAAAAATAATAAATCTCACACGGTCCAGTTCAATATGTTTTAACTCTTAAAACATATCAACATACCAATTAGAGATTTCCATTTCTATGATCGAGACAAATCATCTTAGTTGATATGTTATAGTCTTCGCAGATGAAATGCCCAATTTTCATCACCGACTATGAACTACATTTTGAGTTTACAAGAAACTTATGATTTACATCTTCTGTGACTAAATCACATAAATTACATACAATGCATCTTATGGACTATATGATAATGTCCTAATATTCATGTTACCATTATTTTTAGATAATAATAAAACAACTTTATTAAACACAACATTAAGTCATACATAATGTCATAAACAATAACATATATAGCATCATATAATAGGATTTAAGGGCATTAATCCTAATAGATTCCACCAGGACCATGGGCATCACACTAATGAATGCTGGCATCTAAAGGACCAAGTAGAAACCCTAATCTGTTAGGGAAAATTGCAGAAGTTTGTATGAAAAACGGAGTTATATAGACGATAGAGGGATGAGAAGGATAGGGAACCAGAGATGGGGGGCAATAAAACCCCTATAGGAGAAATAAGGATGATCTTAGGAGGATTGTTAGCGGGAGGATCCTTCAAATCATTGAAGAAGGCGTATGCAAGAAAAGTGAACAACGTACACTCGCGGTTCCCACCTTTAAAAGCGTCTAGATACAGCGAACTGGATATCATCTTTTTCAAGAAGGACGCTTTTGGTGTTGGACAGCCCCATAAAGATCTACTAATTATAATGATCAGGATGGAAGAATTCAACATACATCGGGTGCTAGTAGACAATGGAAGCTCAGCAGACATCATCTATCTACCAGCCTTCCAACAAATGAAGTTGAGCAAAGAAAGGCTTCGACCATTCACCTCCCCATTGGTAAGTTTCACCGGGGACAAGGTTATTCCCAAAGGCGTCAAGCTAACCATAATTGAGGGCACTTATCCAGTATAAGTCTCCAAGGAGATTGATTTCCTTGTGGTAGATTGCCCATTGACGTACAACGTCATCCTTGGACAACTAACACTCAACAAGTTGAAAGTAGCAACGTCTACCTATTATCTAAAGGTGAAGTTCCCTACAGTCCACGGTATAGGGGAAATTAGAGGAGACCAAGTCCTTGCAAGAGAATGCTATCAAGCTGCCTTAACATCAGCGGAAAACCACACGTGGATGATAGACGAACTTGAACCAGTCCCCAAATCGTCAAAAGTGCCATAAGAAGTTGAGGTTGTCTTTGGAGAACTGTCTAAAGTCCCGAAGATAGGTTCAGCACTTTCAAACTTAAAGAAGATGAAGATAATAAACTTCCAAAGAGAGAACCAGGATGTTTTCACTTGGAAGCACGAGGATATGCCAGGAATCAACAAAAAAGTCATCTAGCATCGTCTCAATGCTAATCCAGAGTGTAGACTAGTGCAGTAAGGATGAAGGATATTTTCTCCTGAACATAATAAGACAGTAACAGAAGAGGTTAAGAAACTCCTGGAGGTAGGTTTCATAAGGGAAGTGTTCTATCATGAGTGGCTAGTGAACATAGTGATGGTAAAGAAGAACAACGGCAAGTGGAGGATGTGTGTCGACTTCATAGATCTTAACAAGGTATGCCCAAAGGATAGCTTCCCCTTACCCAGGATTGACCAGCTGGTAGATTCAACTGCCGGACATAAACTCTTAAGCTTCATGGATTGCATTCGTCACTAGCTAAGGGTTATACTGTTACACGATGATGACTTTCAGACTAAAGAATGCTGGGGCCACATACTAGAGGTTGGTGAACTGCATGTTCTCTCATCAGATAGGAAGAAATGTAGAAGTATATGTAGATGATATACTGGTGAAGAATAACGACGAAGCAAATCACCTAGACAACCTAAGGGAGACCTTTGACACACTATGTAAGTATAAAATGAAGCTGAACCCAATAAAGTATGTTTTTGTTGTTTCATCAGGGAAGTTCTTGAGATTCATGATATCTCAATGGGCCATAGAGGCTAATCCAGACAAGATAAAGACAATAATGGAGATAAAGTTCCCAAAGATAGTGAAGGAAGTAGCAATAATGGAGATAAAGTCCCCAGAGATAGTAAAGGAAGTACAAAGCTTAACTAAAAAAGTTGCAGCCCTGAACAAATTCGTCTTTCGAGCGATAGACAAGTGCCTGCCCTTTTTAAAATTCTTGAAGAAGGCCCTTCAGTGGGCTGATTAATGTAAAGAAGCCCTGATGAAGCTAAAAGAATACCTAACATAGCCACCATTGTTAAGCCCTTTAGTAACAGGAGAGAAGCTGCATCTTTATTTGGCAGTATCCAATATAGCAATAAGCTCGGCACTGATAAGGGAAAAGGAAGATGGGCAGAGGTCAATGTATTATACTAGCCAAGCATTCCAAGGAGCTAAAGCGAATTACTCAAGGCTAGAGAAGATCACTTTTGCTCTATTAGTCGCCTCTAGAAAACTGCGCCACTACTTTCAGGCACATTCCATTGTCGTCATGACAGACTAACCAATAAGAAAGATGATCAACAAGATAGATGCAGCAGGGCGCCTCGACCAATGGGCTATAAAGCTTGGCCATTTCAACATTGAATATCGGCCTTGGGTAGCAATCAAAGTCCAGCTCCTTACTGATTTCATTGCAGAATTCACTTATCCTTAAGAAGAAGAAGATCCCTAAAAGAGGACATGGATAGTCCAGATAGATGGTTCGCAGCTAAGAAAGCTGGAGGAGCAGGTGTGGTCCTCATATCACCAGAAGGAGAAATCTTGTAGTACGCGGTCAGATTGCAGTTCCTATCAACTAACAATGAAGTCAAGTATGAAGCACTTTTAACAAGATTAAGTCTTGCAAGAGTACTTGAGGCTAAAACCCTTATTGTACAAGCCAACACTCAGCTTGTAATTGGCTAGGTAAAAGGAGATTATGAAGTGAAGGAAGAAAGAATGTAGAAGTATTTGAAGATCATCCAAGAACTTTAACAGTAATTTGACAGCATCGAGTTCTAGCAAATCCCTCATGCAAAGAATGTTGAAGCTAATTTCTTAGCACGACTAGCCTCATCAGATGAACATGGTATATCTTTTGAGTTATGCATGGAAACAAGGGGAAAACTTAGCATGGAGGGAGAACAGGTGGTGAAGTTACAGGAACAAGACGAATGGATGACTTCTATTGCCCGTTACTTGAAAGAAGGACAACTCCCAGAAGACAGGAATGAAGCGCGGAAGGTATAGATCAGAGCTGCTCGCTTCGTCATTATTGAAGATGCCTTATACAGATGAGGACACTTCCTCAATTATCTCTATTGTACTAACAAGGAGGAGGCTAACTATGTACTTCGAGAGATACACGAAGGAATTTACGGCATCCACGTAGGAGCTAAATCTCTGGCGAGAAAAGCACTTAGAGTAGGTTATTACTGGACAATGCTATAGAAGGGCACACACGACCTCATCAAAGCTTGCGACCAGTGCCAATGCTTCGCGAACATCCAAATGCGACTAGGTGAGCCAATGACGCCGATAATCACTCTATGGCCTTTCGCCTAATGGAGGATCGACATAATGGGACCACTCCATAGAGGAAGGAAGTAGTACAAGTTCCTCATCAACGCAATCAATTATTTCAAGAAATGGGAGGAAGCTGAGCCAGCAGCGATGATCACAGAAGCCAAGATCACTAACGTTGTATGGAAGAACATAATTTGCAGATTTGACATTCCAAACGTAATCATATTAGACAATGGGAAGCAGTTTGAAAATCCCAAGTTTCAAAAATTTTGCCAATATTTAGGCATCAAGAACCACTACTATTCTGCAAGACACCTTCAGGCTAATGGTCAAACTGAAGTGACGAACAGAAGGCTGCTCAAAATTATCAAAACTCAGCTTGAGGGGGCAAAGGGTGGCATACAGGATGACCACAAGAGTGCCAATGGGAGAAACACCATTCAAACTTACGTTTGGAATTGAAGCCATCATACCAATGGAAGAAGGATTGATGAACATCCAGATCAAGGTGTATGAAGAGCAGAGGAACCACCAAGAATTGGATCTGATCAATGAGGTGAGAAACAAAGCTATGAAACGAATGGAAAAGTAAAAGGGAGTAATGGCTAGACACTAAAAGAAGAAGGTGAAGGTGAGAAGATTCAACATAGGTGATCTCGTCCTTAGAAAAGTCTCATAGGCAACAAAGGACTCATCCCAAGGGAAGTTAGGTCTAGCATGGGAAGGACCCTACCAAGTCATTCATCATTCTAGAGAAGGATCATATTACCTGAAGACCATGGATGACCAAGAACTACCTCGTCCATGGAATATAGAAAACTTAATTAAATACTACCAATAAGAATCCCCAAGTATTTCAAAATACTTACTTTTACTTAGATGTATTTTCCCTTTTTATTATTGTTTGTCTTCCATAGATGAAGGAATATTTCTCTTTATCAATGAAACATAAGCAGAAGCACTATTCAAGAATTATGCGTAGCAGATTCTTCCATTACAAACTATTGATCAAGTTGTCATTGATACATGGTGTAGAAAAAGTATTAATATGTATTAACAAACACCATTCATGCATGAGAAAAGTTATTAATACATAATAAAACCGTCATTCATAAATGACTCAATTAAAGTTATTAATGCATAACAACTTTGTCATGCATACATGACTTAAGAAAAGTTTTTAATACATAACAACATCGTCATTTACACATGACTTAAAATGAAGTTATTAATACATAACCAAACTGTCATTCATAAATGACTTAAGAAAAGTTATTAATACAAAACAACATTGTCATTCATACAGGGCTCAATTAAGTTTATTGACACATAGCTAAGTTGTCGTTCATTCATAACTTAAAGGGAAGCTATTTAACGCAGAACCACACCATCATTCATACATGACTTAAAAATAAGCTATAAGTATATAACCACATTGTCATAGACTTGGAAAAGGTTGGAGTTTGAGAGTTTGTTTAGACCCCTTAAACTAGATTATTTAACCTAATATATTAACCAACTGATTACTTAGATTAATTTTCAGATCTAGGTTAAAAAAAAATCACATCATGCAAAGTTGCAGAAAAGTAAACAACACCACGATATGATTACCTAGGAAAACCAATGAAACTAACCTATTTCAAGGTAAAAACCTGGGGAGGATTTAACTTAGCTATCCTGAAGGTAAACCAAATCCACTATAAGAGAATCGAAATTTTACAAAAGATTTAACCCTAAATCTAATGCGATCTCATATAGTAACTTATTGACACGACCATGTATAAGCTCCGAATTCACGAACTTTTCCTCTTCTTGGATTAACAGTGATGGTGAGCAAAAAATATACTTCAACTTGTCCATAGGGATTGTCCATACGTGAACTCGTCCATATGGATCGTCTGTAACAGAACAACTATCCCCAACAGTGGGAGGTCGCCCCTCTTAGGACGGTCGTCCAAGGGTGCAGAAGCCATCCGTCTAGAAAATCCCAAGACGACTCCCTGATCCTTAGGTAATTCCCAAATGTGAATTTCTTTACCCAATCTCATGAATTGGACCACGTGGTATTAACTGGTGACATTAGCAAGATTTTTTCGCTAACCTCCAACTTAACTTCCCGTCGCGGTTACAAATGATAAGATTAAATATTCTAAACTCTTATGACAGTTGATGGAAGTTAAAGCTTCCACAAACATTAGGGAAGTTACAAACCGAGTAACCGCCCTGAGACTTGGTATATAAGGACTCATCCCCATCAAACAAAGGCAAGTTTTTTGGTATATACATAACTCTTATAAATTTGGAACTCTATAGAATTGGAGAGAGAAACTAACTTTGGCATCGGAGGGTTCTTGGCTGGTCCAGCCCGGTCACCTTTGATCTTGTATTCTTTTTTTAGGCCTTTAAATCAATCTCTAGTCCTTTGAAACCCGAAGCATCCAGCCTACTGATTTTCCTTGCATCATCAGTTGGTGCTGTCTGTGGGGAGGAGTTAAAGCTTCCACAAACATTGGGGAAGTTACAAAACGAGTAACCGCCTCGGGACTTGGTATATAAGGACTCATCCTCATCAAACAAAGGCAAGTTTTTTGGTATATACATAACTCCTATAAAGTTGGAGCTCTATAGAATTGGAGAAAGAAACTAACTTTGGCATTGGAAGGTTCTTAATTGGTCCAGCCCGGTCACCTTTGATCTTGTGTTCTTTTTCTTTTTTCAGGTCTTTAAATCAATCGCTAGTCCTTTGAAACTCGAAGCATCCAACTTACTAATTTTCTTTGCATCATCAGTTGGCGCCGTCTGTGGGGAGGAGTT